>JAMKFB010000036.1:607500-886975 GCA_036247105.1 Cirrhinus mrigala | reverse complement strand
ACTGTGCTAACTTGTCAGTCAGCCACTTCAGCCATTTCATCGTCAGACTCTGGCTCGAATTGGTATGGTAAAATCGATGCCATCTTTTCTATGTATTGACAAGAATCCAGGGCTGTCAGTCAGTTATGGCAATGGGCGTTTCGTTTTCCGACACGCTGTACGCGGTAGACCAATCATAAAGGACTGCGCCATCTGACCAATCACAGCAGTGAGGGCTCACGGAAAGGAGGGGTTTAAAGAGACTGATTCTTCGAACTGCTTCGCACGAGTCGTTTATGAATCATTTAGAAATGGGGTAAAATTAAATCTATTTTTGGAGAAAACTAAAGTGTTTTTTGACCTTGCATACATGTAAACCTGTTTTGGGAGTCTATTAAAACAATATTAGCAACCTTTAAAATTGCATAATAGGAGCACTTTAAAAGCTGCTGATATAGACGGTTAAATCTTTTCACGCAGGTGCAGAACGCACGTTAGTTTGCAGTCGGTTGTAGTCTATGTATTGTGTTCAAGCACAGCTTTTTGTTCAGACACTGCCAACGTGAGGCGACAACACCAACAGCTTTCGTAGCCGCTAGTTATTTAAAGTCAGCTTGGTGTGTCCAGGACTTTACACGCCAAATCCCACCGTTCCCTGCGGGTCTCCCGCAAAACTTTCTGACTGCCCACTCCTGCCCTCAGCAAAGGTAAAACCGCCCGCTCCTGCAAGATTTGCGTTGGGTCCTGCCGGTCCTGTGGGAGCCCAAACCCAATGCAAACAGAATTCAATTCTGCTGTAAAGCAACTAAGACAATAGTAAATAGTCATTATTCAGGTAAAATCAGTTCAATATTGATTCAGTTTGGTTCAGTAAATATGTAAAATCCATCAATTTAACCTATTGGGCCTCTTCAATTTAGGAGTCACAAAAGTGACCGAAGCCTTAAAATGTAACTTTTTGTATTTTCACGAAAATCATTGTAAAATATTTTTGTTCAATAATATTTTTTGATTATTATTTAGAATTTTGAGGGGATTTTATGACAATATACAATTTTAATGAGCTATTTTTCCCATTAGAATTAATAAATTAATAAAATTAATAATATATATATATTATATATATATATATATATATATATATATATATATATATATATATATATAAAATATAAATTATTTTTCAATAAATGCAGCATTTCACATTAAAACAGAGTGAACACTTTTAAAATCCATTTTTTTTAAGTGAGAATTGTGCCATTTGGTGTCATTAAAAAATAAAAACTTGTGTAATGTCATGTAAGCTCCTGTATATCTCCCTATATACATATTATACACGTATACAGAGGCTTTTGGATTACCATAGTTTTTTTTGACATTTTACTAGGTTTTGCTTTTAGATATACATTTAGACATTCTAAAAGACTACTTTTTGTCAAGGTTTAGATATTTTTGGTTAGATAAATATTAGGTTGCATTATGATTACAATCAATAAATAAAATACAAGAAAATTGCTCTCCCCATCTCACATATTCTCAAAATTTGCTCTGTTGCAGTCTTACCAGTTAATTTCGGAGTGTGTGTTTGTGAGAGAGACTCTTTTGTATGTTTCCATTTATTCATTTTATTCGACATATTCTCAAAATTTGCTCTGCTGCATCTTTATCAGTTCATTTCTATGTGTGTCTGTGTGTCTGTTTCTGTGTGTGTGCGTATGTGTGTGCATGCGTGTGTGTGCGTGAGTGTCTGTTTTGCACTCTTGATATTCTAGAGTGTCACCCCTTGATTGTTGTGCACTTTTTTTTCTGCACAGCGGCTGATTTGTAGTCGGTACCACCAAAAGATTCTATAGGTTTTCGTTTTTTTTTTTTTTTTTTTATTCCCCATTAATTTGCTATATCAGTCATTTTTGACCGCGAAGGAGCCTCGTGTGACTTTTTGTTTTTGTGACCCTTTAACATATCTGAATCATGTCCATGATTTTTTTGTGTTCACATAGTTAATGCAACAAAAGTGTCTTCTCATTCCCATGAAGCTACGATTTTTAAAATTTCAAAATATAATTGTTTTAAAGAGTTTTTAAGAGGCTCAGAGGGTTAAGAGTGAGTTTAATTCATTTATAAAGCAGCTGTGGAGTAAACAGTGATGTCATCATCAGCTCAGTTCAGTTCTCATCCAACAGTTTCATTTTTAGTATTTTCAAAATGTTAATTGTCTTTTTTCTAATTATAATTGTTCATTATGAAATACTCTTTAACACTTTTTTTATTTTACTTCTACAAAATAATAACAATAATAACAATAATAACAATAATAATAAGCTGTAATGGAGTTGGACAGATAATATATATCAGGGTCAACATTAACGCTTGTCTGGGACAAGTGGATTTTGTGAAGGGGCATTTAAAAGAGAATTTTACCTGCCTGACCGGACAAGTAACCTGCTTAAAACATCAATTACAAACAGTGATGGGAATAATGGCGTTAGAAATAAACGCCGTTACTAACAGAGTTATTTTTTTCAGTAATGAGTAATCAAACGAATTACTGTTTCCCCCGTTATAACGCCGTTACCGTTACCGACGATGAAATGCGGCGTTACTATTATTTATTATAACTTATCATTTATTTTTCAGTTCATATGAATGGATGCGTAGCGTACCTGTATTTGATGAGCCGTAGATCTATGTGAAGGCACACAACTAGCCGTCGATTTCTCTTAGAATCACGAGGATTTTGTTGTGGTTTGCTGTGAAAGAAAGATACAGAGCGAGAGAGTCTTTCATATCATGCAGAACTGACGCGCTATATGTAAAGGATATTCTTTGTTGAATTTTCCTGTCAAAGATAACGGAGGTCCTTCAGAATTCTTTAGCTTTTAAGAACTGCTGGTTTCTCCGGTAGTAGGTGGATCTAATACGCAAACGGCAATCTCATTGGCTGGCACTCACCAATGATGATTTTGATTTCAGCAAATCAGTTCGAGTGAACGCAGACAACGTGATTAATATTCATGAACCCAGCAGATCATTATTTTTTAGTGCGTTTTATATTGTTGTTAGTAGTAGAATTCGTAGTAGTTTTATCTTATCAGTATTATTTTTTCCCCCTTTTTTACAGAAACACTAAATGACAAACAATATCCACCAGTCCTAAGATCAGTCAACATGACAAATGTATTCGTACATGGTTATTCTAGTAGTTCTAATTACTAAAGTTTAATGCTAAATTATTATAATATCATATTATACTGCTTGACAGCAGAAGTGTACTTTCAGATATTTAAAAAAAAAAAAAAAAAAAAAAACTAGCAACAACAACAACAAAAAAAATGTACTAGCTAATGGCTATTCTATTGCCAAGGTGTCCATAGAAGGTTGATAATATTTACAATATTTTTTTTTAATTTGATAGGTGTCTCTCACATCAACATTAAAATACATTATAGTAGATTAGTGTACAATGTTTTATAATAATAATTTATTCTATTTAGTGTCCATTTCATTCATTTTAACATACTTAATATTGGGGACATCCAAGTTACTTGACATATTTGAGCATTTTTCTAAAAAAAAAAGCAACACAGTAGTTACTTTCCCTAGTAATTAGTTACTTTTAGAATCATGTAACTCAGTTACTAACTCAGTTACTATCTGCGAGAAGTAACCAGTAATGCTAACTAATTACTCTTTTACAGTAACATGCCCAACACTGATTACAAACAATAACCAGGGCAGCACCGAAACTTTGGTAAGAATGATTCTGATTTGTTAATTTCAGTGTAAACGGTGACTGATAATGGACAATAGCCTATCAAGGTTGCGTCAGTTGAGGCTCGTGCAGCCTACCTGACTCACCAAAAAAAACAAAAAAAAAAACCACTGGGAAAACAAAGAAACAAACACTAACAAACGTACTGCAGTAGAAAAAAGATAAATACTGTCTAAAACATAATATAGGTAAACAAAATCAATCGACCAAGCACCAGCATGATTGCAAAATGTGATTTTTTTTTTTTTTTTTTTTTTTTTTTTTTTTTTTAATTTTTATACAACAGTAGTTAAATAAACAAGTAGTTAATATTAACAGACTTACATTTTAGGCAGATTACTGAGGGGCCGATTACACCGAACGTGTTTTTGCAGCGAGAAGCGCCTTTTTTGAATTGTTTTCTATTGGCAGTGAGCGTTATGCGCGCTGTTTATGTGCCGCGGGCGCCTCGCGTTTTTGCCGGAGCGCTCTGAGCGCCTGAAGTTGAAAAAAAAAAAAAAGCAACTCTGAGCAGAAAAGCGCCCGACGTCATCGCGTTTTTTCCATTGTCCAATCGAATGAACGGAGTTGTAGTCTGGCTTCTACAACTTCCACTTTGGAGCAAAAATCTGACTTTAAACTGGAAAGAAATAAAGATTTGACATTTATCGTGATAAGTATCGATATCGACTGATATGAAAAAAATTATCGTGATAATTTTTTTTTCCCATATCGCCCAGCCCTACTGTCATCCAATCTTTTACATTTTTAACACATTCTGTTAACTTCAATAATTCAGAAGTTTCATCTGGTCGTGTTGAGATATATAGTTGAGTATCATCAGCATAACAATGAAAACTAATCCCATATTTTCTAGTAATATTACCAAGGGGCAGCATGTATATTGAAAATAGCAGTGGACCTAGGACAGATCCTTGTGGCACTCCATACTTTACTGGTGATAACTGAGATGACTTCCCGTTTAGATAAACAAAGTGGTAGCGATCAGACAGGTAGGATCTAAACCATCTTAAAGCCTGCCCTTGGATACCTGCATAATTTTGTAGTCGATCTATTAGTATGTCATGATCTATAGTGTCGAACGCAGCACTAAGATCAAGTAAAACTAGCAATGAGATGCAGCCTTGGTCTGATGCAAGAAGCAAGTCATTAGTGATTTTAACAAGTGCAGTTTCTGTGCTGTGATGGGGCCTGAAACCTGACTGAAATTCTTCATAGATATCATTTTTTTGCAAGAATGAGCACAGTTGACCAGATACAACTTTCTCTAAAATTTTAGACATAAATGGAAGATTAGAAATGGGTCTGTAATTTGCCAGTTCACTAGGGTCTAGTTGAGGTTTCTTAATAAGAGGCTTAATAACCGCCAGTTTGAATGGTTTAGGGACGTGACCTAAAGATAATGATGAGTTGATAATATTGAGAAGCGGTTCTTCTGCCACAGGTAACAATTCTTTCAGTAATTTAGTGGGTACGGGATCTAATAGGCATGTTGTTGGTTTAGACACAGTGATGAGTTTATTTAACTCTTCCTGTCCTATAGTGGTAAAGTACTGCAGTTTTTTCTTTGGGTGTGACAAAAGAAGTTGACATATTAGATGCAGTAGAATCTACATTGGTTATTGTATTTCTGATGTTATCTATTTTATCAGTGAAGAAATTCATAAAGTCATTACTATTAAACTGTAAAGGAATATTTAGATCAGGTGGCGTCTGGTTATTTGTTAATCTAGCCACTGTGCTGAATAAAAACCTTGGATTGTTTTGGTTATTTTCTATGAGTTTGTAGATATGTTCAGCCCTAGCAGCTTTTAAAGCCTGTCTATATCTGGACATACTGTTTTTCCACACAATTCTAAAAACTTCCAAGTTTTTCTCCAGTTGTGCTCAAGATTACGAGTTTCTTTCTTGAGAGCATATGATTAAAACGATGAGTGGGCCCAGTGACATTTTGCTTGACTCCAAAAGAGTTGTATCAGGTCAGTAAACCCATGTCCTAACACATCATTTTATATTATCAACGTGAATGTTAAAATCTCTGACGATTAGCGCTTTACCAAAATTAACCATTAGGTCTGAATTCTGCAAATTCTTTTAGGAAATCTGTATATGGCCCTGGCGGTCTATACACAGTAGCTAAAACAAGAGATAGGAGAGATTTCTTTTGCATATCTGGGAGAGTAACATTAAACAAAAGTATTTCAAATGAATTAAACCTGTATCCTGTTTTCTGAGTAACTTTGAGAATATCACTATATATTGTTGCAACACCACCACCCACGACCACTCTGACGGGGCTCATGCTTATAGTAGTAGTTTGGTGGAGTAGACTCATTTAGACCAATATAATCATTAGGTTTTAGCCAGGTTTCGGTTAAGCAGAGTACATCAAAACTATTATCTGTGATCATTTGATTCACAATAACTGCTTTGGGTGCAAGTGATCTAATGTTTAGGAGCCCAAGCTTTAAAAATGGTTTCTGTTCATGTATTTTGCATTTTTCTGGTTTAATTACGATCAGATTCTTTTCGAGATCCTGCATTAAATTTATGTTTTGAGCTCACTATTCGAGGAACAGACACATTCTTTATAGATTGGACAGTGCGAGTACTATCATTTAAGTGTTCAGAACAAAAGCCATCGTAGCAGTTATTTGAGAATGTACTTACTAGTCAAATGGAGCGTAGCGTTCTGGAGATGTTGTCCGACAGCAGCTCCGCTCCGACTCTGCTGGGGTGCAGGCCATCAGCACGGAAAAGCCTAGGACGTTCCCAGAAAAGATTCCAGTTATTAACAAAGAGCAGTTTCTGTTCTTTACACCATGTCAGTAACCATTCATTTAGAGCAATAAGTCTACTGAACCTTTCGTGCCCACGTCGATACGTGTGAAGCGGTCCTGACAAGGTGATCCTCGTCGTGGGCGATGACTGCGGTCACGCCAGCCGCGTCTTGAAAATACAATATTTTCAGATATTGTAAATATACTATTTAAATTTATACATTTAAATATACTATTTAAAATAACTGTTTTGTATTTGAATATATTTTGAAATGTTATTTATGACTTTGATCAAAGCTAAATTTTCAGCATCATTACTCCAGTCTTCAGTGTCACATGATCCTTCAGAAATCATTCTAATATGCTGATTTGCTGCTCAAGAAACAATGTATTATAATTATATATATATTGGTGTTAATAATATATAATATATTGTTGTTGTTGCTACTGTTAGAATTATTTAAAACAGATGAGTACTTTTTTCAGGATTCTTTGATGAATAGAAAATACAAAGATCAGCGTTTCTTTAAAAAATTGTTTCTTTTTCTTTTCTTTTTTTTTTTTTTTGAAAAGACATTATGGAAATTAATACTTTTATTTAACAAGGATGCTTTAAATTGACCACAAGTGATAAAGACATTTGTTATTACAAATGATTTCTATTTTAGATAAATGCTGTTCTTCTGAACTTCTGTTCATCAAAGAAACCTGAAAAATTGTACTCCTCTCTTTTCAACATAATAATATAATATATTAGTATGTAATGTATTCAGATTCATTCAAATCAATGTTAAAAAAATCTGTAATTGTACTACTATTTTTTACATTCTGATGGAAAATAGCAAAAAGTAACTATTCTGGTATTGCTTTATGGTCTTTTAAGGGTTAGATTAGATTTTATGCAGTAATATTCGTGAACAGCAATCTATTGGAAATATCAGCTAAAGCATAAAGAATACGCCGGTCTGACAGCGTCTTTACATCCATTTTGACCGCTTCCAGCACCCATACCGTAAGTACACGATTAGATGCGCAAAGGGGAAAAAAAGTGCAGCTGGTGATAATGGTTCAAGACGCGGCTGGTGTGACCGCAGTTTACGTTTAGCTAAGGTATGGTGTTCCGACGGGCTCTTTAATATAACGCTGCAACATGCACTCGTGTCACTGAACGTCTCACTAACGTCTTAATTTTTTATTTTTTTTTTCTATTAAATCAACTAATTTTAAGACGCAGACGAGACGTAGACGTCACGTAAATCACGTGTGGCAGTGAAGTGTCGAGCCACACGTCACGCGTGATTCACGTGTAGCAGTGAAGTAATTATTATTTTTTTTCTCTAACACGTACCATAACACGCTGCTCAGTGTGTGAGCGAATGCACAATTTACTTGCCCTTCATACATTCCTCTCAATAGACGTGACATCTGCGTCTGACTTGTTACGTCACGTCTGCGTCTGTCTTTTTTTTTTTTTTTTTTTTTGTAGTTTTTAGTGCATCTGTTTTTTTCTTATACAATATACATTATATATAATTTTGTCATATAATAATTTAGACATTACAGAAAAACAATATAAAATATATTAAAACAGAAAACTGATGAGAATATTGATACAGAAAAAATTTAAAAGGATTTTTATTATTATTATTTATTTATTTTTATTTGGACGAGTAAATGACCAAACTTATGCAAAGCACTTTCCTCTTAACAATGACGGTTTTACAGTGGAGCTGCATGTGCTGCTGACTGCAACATTGACATTATTACAGTGTTGTACGGTGACGAATTGCTGCCACACACAAATATTTTTTTCCCCACTCAAAAATGTCGTAATAACGAGATGTTTTCTCGTTAAAACATCTTTTTCTCGTAAAATCGTGATGTCGTTAAAACGACATAATTATCTAATTAAAACTATACATTTGTTCTCATAGTAACGACATATTATGTCATAAAAACAGTATTCTCGTTACAGAAGATATAATTACATGTGAGCGAGCTAAGCGATTGTCCGCGCTGCTGTCGCCGCAGTCCTGACATAAACGAGGATCTGCAGGAGGGATAATAGAAATACACTGTTTTAAATGTATTTTCATATAGCCTAATGGTTTTTATTGTAGTGGCATGTTTATTAGGATTAATCTCTAATCTGTCTACAATATAATGCTATGCATGGTCAAATCAAAACTGTTCTGAATAATCAACTCTGGGCTTGGAACATTTGAATTATTTATCCATTATTTGAATTATCATTTGCTATTTGAATGACATAAGTTTGATTTAACAACAAATAGAATTACGAAAAAAAAGAGAGAAATTACAAACGATTTTTATTATTATTATTAGCCTATTATTTTGTTCTGTTTGAAAAACGGACAAACGAAAATTAAGACTCCACATTTCAACTCTGCCTGTGTGTTTACTGTCCCATCACGCAGAATATGAGTTAACCTGATGTACCGCTCTGCAAATTAGTCACAATAACGTTTTCTTCATGCTGTTCGGCTGTTGCTATATTTCTTGCAAATATACATATTATATCGGGTCGGCGGCGCCGGCGCGATCTCTTGCATTTTGATAACAGAGGAAATAAATTTCAGTGTCTACCTTATTTTTTGTACTTCCACAAAACAACAAAACGTTATAAAACTCTTTTGTAAAATAACAGGGTGCGCTGTCTGTTGTTATGTCAGACAGCTTGAAATGTCTACTTAATAAAACAATCGAAAACAAATGTGCCACCGTACTTTGGTTTCCTCTCATCTACAAAGAAGTTCCACAAATGACAACTGACCTTTCGCAAAAACAAGATAGCCTACTTTTGCTGTGTCCGGAGAACTGATCCATCATCTCGTATGGTTACAGCACATGAATGAATATCAAAGGTGTGATGTTAAAAACCATGGGAAAATTGAAAGAGAAACCCTGGCTGTAAAATGTTAATTATCTTCCAGGCTTTCTGCATCTGTTGATACAAATAAATGTTTTTATGCATCTGTGTAAAAAAAAACAAAAAAAAACAACAACGTTTAGGCTAAAAATAAAATAAACATAACTAAACATTACAACTCTAAGATTAAAAAGACAAATATTGTTTATTTTAGTTAAATTACCCCAAATATTTATAGCAGTGTTTAAAATGCATTATTTTGTGTTGGTCTAGAGACACCTAGTGGGGAATACATGCTAGAACAAGCAGCAGACGTCACGTTCAGTACAGCAGAACAGTATTGTGGCAGACGCAGACGTCACGTGCTGAAGATGTAGACGTCACGTTCAGTGAGACAAGTGCATGTTGCAACGTTATATTAAAGAGCCCGTCATACTAAGATAGCATGGCAGTACTGGACGATGGAGTCGCGTTCCGTCTCGCGGAGGGGAGATCTCGAAGACCGGTGTAGCAGCCGATTCTGTTCCCCTCGGAATGTCTGTTCCCCTTTACGCAATCATACTACATATCTTGCGTATTTGCCGAGTTACCATACGTATTATCACAACTAACGTACTCATGAAAATGAAATAAACAACAAAGAGACCAATTTTCCAGCAGGTGTAACAGTTTACAAAAAAAATTAAAATAAATAATAAGACTACAAAAACAATGGCTTCAAAATTCATTTTGATTAAAGCATAAAAGGATAAAAACCTTTTCTGTGGGTTGATTATTAACACAGCCCATGTGGAACCATCGCCTACAGTCATCACAGGAAATCTGTAAAAATAATAATAATAGAAAAGAATGTTAGCAGCATTGTCAGCAATTGTTCTAGTCTATTCATTAATATCCCACACCAATGTAATAAATAAATAAATAAATAAAGCAAAGATGTTCTGAAGGCCCAATGCAAGAAATAGGCCCATTTAAAATGACATTAAAGAACAGGTCATTTTACCATTGTAATTTCTGGAAAGTCAATTTAGTATAGTTTATTGACAAGTATTAACTTTGTGTCAGGTCTTGGTATATGCCTATATCTCACTGTCAGTAGATATGAATATCACTTACACAACAGTAGTGTTTGCTTAACATCAACTTGGAAGTTGGAAGAACGTTTACGATATTTATGCTCTTTTAATTAATTAATTGATTAATTGATTTCATTAATGACCTCTGAAATTAGGCTACGTGCCACTTATTATAACAGCTGTATATTTTCCCTTCTTGAGAAAACAATAACATTTTGTTAAGTATTCAAATTCAATATATGTTATCAACTAGAGGACTGATAGATGAAATATTGTGATGTATTATATGTGACTCTGGACCACAAAACCAGTCATAAGTGTACATCACGTGAATGCTGAATAAATAAGCTTTCTGTTGATGTATGGTTTGTTAGGAAAGGACAATATTTGGCTGAGATACAACTATTTTAAAATCTGGAATCTGAGGGTGCAGAAAAATCAAAATATGGAGAAAATCACCTTTAAAGTTGTCCAATGCATATTACTAATCAAGACTTACGTAATGTACAAAATATCTTAATGGAACATGATCTTTATTTAATAACCTAATGATGTTTGGCATAAAAAATCGATGACATCAGATGTATTTCTGGCTATTGCTAAAAATATACCCGTGCAACATAAGACTGGTTTTGTGGTCCAGAGTCACATATAGTTTATAACAGGGATGGTGAACTCCAGTCCTGGAGAGCCGCAGCCCTGCAGAGTTCAGCTCCAGCCCTAATTAAAACTCACCTGCCTGTTGTTTTCTAGTAACCCTTCAGACCTTGATTAGCTTGTTCAGGTGTGTTTGATTAGGGTTGAAGCAAAACTATGCAGGGCTGCGGCTCTCCAGGACCGACGTTCACCACCCCTGGTCTATAATATGAGTTATCGAGTTTTATCTGTCTGCACCGACAGATTAGACCAAAATGTATACGCCAAATTTAAATGCATAAACTCCGACATTAGACAAAAACAATGGAAGAATAATTAAAACCACAGAACATTAATGGAAGGGGGAGAATAATTTTATTACGCTGCAGTGTAGCAAGACATTTGAAAGTAGCGCCAACACTTTTGTCCCTTTTCGCTTTCCGTACATCCAGTTGTGTTTTGGGTGCATTTGGACGCGTTTTCGGCACCACTGTTGCCGAAACCACAGTTTTTATTTCCGTGTAATTAGGCAAAGTTTGATTAACAGTTGGTCGGGTTAATAACGCAGACCTGGCAACCTGCTCGTTAGATACGCTTGGTCTAGGGGGAACAGGAATTCCAGAGGGGAACATGTAACCATGAGTCCATCCGAAACAAGGAAAGAAAACTTGAGGCAATTAGTCGTTTGATGAGCCTTTATAGTTGTTCGCGCTAGTGCACTCCTCTTACACACGCGAGGTAAAACACTCTGGTAACGGGACAAACAAAAAGGAAGAAAGTTAGAGCATTGTAGTACTCGGCAGCAGAGCGAACATCTCTCGCCTCACGCTCGACTCTATCTCAGTGTGTGCGCGTTCACAAAACAGCGGTCAAACTTAGAGCAAAATATATTTAAAGGGACCTTAACATGATGTTAAACATTAGATGGCCGTTACAAACCGAATCGACTGCAACACTGGAGGCGGCGGAGGGGGCGAGGTCTTCGCCCGGGGCCTGGCTCGCGTCTTCCTCTGCTGCTGCACCCAGGGTCCGTGGTGTCCGGGCTGCGGAGTGAAGGACTCACTGTTACTTGCATTAAAGCAACAACGGTAATGTGTGTAAATAGTGTGTAAACAATGCAAGCAAGATTAACGGCAACGACGCTGGTGCTGCTAACGGGCTATAAGCTAGCGAACTCGGGAAATCAAAACACAACTAGTGATGACAAGGAAATCCAGTTGTTTTAGTTGTAAAATACAACATGGGGTATATTCACACGTTATAAGAAGCGAAAATGATGGTTTATAAAATTGACGGAGCTCAAACTGTAAGCATCCCATTTTTTTTTTATTTTTTTTTTTATAGACTTTCAGACTGCAGTATCACTGAAGAAGGTTATAAAGCTCTGGCTTCAGCTCTGAGATCAAACCCTTCACACCTGATAGAGCTGGATCTCACAGGAAATGATCCTGGACAATCAGGAGTGAAGGAGCTCAATGATTTACTACAGGATGGACTCTGTTCATTAAAGACCATCAGGTGAAAAAGACCTTAAAATATTTAAAAATGATCCACAGATGTGAAATCAGCTGTATGAAAATAGATAGAAGAGTCAAATGCACCATTGTTAAATAGAAATGACATGAACTGGAATTAAATAGCAGTTCAGAGAAATTCAACAGACACAATATAAGTATGGTAAAAATAATATAAAAATACAAATGATCTAAAATCCTTATCTGCTTCCTGTAGGTTTTTGAAAAGTCCTGCTGCAGAGGAAGCGTGTGAGTATCTCACTGGAATTCTGGGTAAAAGTCCATTACTACTGAAAGAACTGGATCTGAGTGGAGATAAATTAGGAGATCTGGATGAGGAGAAACTCTCTGCTCTTTTGATGGACTCTCATAGCAAACTGGAGAAAATAATGTGAGTGAACATGATTTATGCATTGAAACCTCTTTGATTATTCATTATTAAAGACTGTCAGTCACATGTGTAATCAGATATGAAGAGCTGTTGATCTGATGTGTGTTGAATATGTGCTGAATAATAATAATCAAGCGTTGCGTTAGGTCAGGCAGACCATGTCAGTCAAGCTCACATCAGCTGGTCCTGACTGAAATGCTGTTTTTGTGTTCAGGCTGAATAATTGTGAGCTGACAGAGAAAAGCTGTTCAGTTCTAGCTACTGTTCTCTCCTCCAAACCCATCCTGAAAGAGATGAACCTGAACAACAGTCGTCTGCTGGACTCAGGAGTCAAAGAGATCTGTGAGGGACTGAAGAATCCTGTGTGTGAGCTGAAGATACTGAAGTGAGTACATTTCACCAACAGCTACACTCAACACCACAGCAATGAGATCAATATTGCACACTGGCTTATGATGGGAATATTATATATGTTAAAAATATATATTTACATTAGAATTTTGTGTATTTCGACGCAGAATGTCTTTACAAACACATTAAACGCGAGACTTTTCAGACGCGCACTCCACTCCACAGTTGGGTCCATCTAGCAGACATACGATAACATCAGCATTTTCACGTTGTTTGATTGGATGATGGTCAGAGAGTGTACTAGTAGTCAGAGCTAGCAAACAGTTGTTTTGACATTATTATTACTGTTTTTAAGGTTTCTTACTTCATGATATTGTTACTAACCTGAATAAGATTTTTCACATAAAAGATGTTTACATACAGTCAACAAGAGAAAATAATAGTTAAATTTAAAAAAGGATCCTGTTCAAAAGTTTACATGCACTTGATTCTTTTTTTTTTTATATGATCAACATTTGTATTCCGATTTAATTTAACATCAGAAATGCATATAACACAATTCACAAGTTTAACTTCAGAAGTAGTATATTTATTTATTTTATTTATTATTATGATTGTATTTATTATTATTATTATTATTTTTAATAATAATAATATTTATTATATTTATATATTTCTGAATAAATTGGTGTGTTGGTGTAAATACATTTATAAAACATTGACAAACAGATTGCTTTTTTGAGACGATGGAGAATGTTGAAACCCTAATGGTGTAATAAATGCTAATGAAGTCTTTTAATGTGTGTGTGTCTGTGTGTGTGTGTGTGTGTGTGTGTGTTTTCCTGTCTTTCTGTAGACTTTCAGACTGCAGTATCACTGAAGAAGGTTATAAAGCTCTGGCTTCAGCTCTGAGATCAAACCCTTCACACCTGATAGAGCTGGATCTCACAGGAAATGATCCTGGACAATCAGGAGTGAAGGAGCTCAGTGATTTACTACAGGATCCAAACTGTCAACTCAAGACACTGAGGTGAGATGTGATGTTATAATGCAAAATAAATAATATCAGGCAGTTTATTTGTTTACAGCATTACAGCATATTTATATTTCATTAATATAGTTTGTAAATCTATCCCTTTCATATTGCTTCAGAGTGGGATGTTGTTTTTTCACAAAGTTTATTTACGAAGTGAAGTTTTCTTCATTTTCCCTTCTGCAGGTTTTTGGGTCCTGCTGCAGATGAAGCCTGTCAGTATGTGACTGGAATTGTGGGTAAAAACCCGTTACTCCTGAGAGAGCTGAATCTGAGTAAACATGAACTAGGAGACACACGAGTGAATCAGATCGCTGCTCTACTGCAGGATAAACACTGTCAACTCAACACACTGAAGTGAGTGTTTGACATGTATTAATACTAACATTATTGAGTGGGAATAAACTTGGAATTTAGGAAAAGTAAATATTTGTTTTCTTTTGGAAAATCCACAGTGCAGATTGGAAAAACTGAAGTGTTTTTTTTTTTTGTACAGTATTCATTGTGCTATAGGAGTTAGTTTATCACAAAAACAACAATCCTGTTTTTCCAAATATTTGCACGATCACAAATGTCCACTAAACAACAAGTTACTGAGTAACTTTCATACATAAATTTCCATTTTGTAAATAGAGCAAACAGCAGAACTGTTTTTTAAAACTACAACTACCAGTAGGTGGCAGCAAGTGACTGTCTAAATTAGTGAGTTGAATCTTTAAATCAGCTGATTGGTTTAAAATGTTAATTCATTGAACTTTGCAAACGATCGTACTTATATCCTGATTGAATTATTTACTGGTCCTTGTATCATTGAGGAACAAAACACTGTGCTGCTCGGAGATGCAGAGGTTCTGCTGTTTGTTCTATTTACAAAATGGGTATTTGTGTATTAAAAAGTTACTCAGTAATTTGTTGTTTATTGTACATTTGTGATTGTGCAGATATTTGAAAACAGGATTCTTGTTTGTGTGATACATTAACTAGCAGAGATCCTCAAATCTGGCTCGTGAGATCCACTTTCCTGCAGAGTTTAGCTCTAACACTAATCAAACACACCTGAGCATGTTAATCAGTGTCTTCAGGATCATTAGAAAATCACAGGTGGGTGAGTTTGATCAGGGTTGGAGCTAAACTCTGCAGGAAAGTGGATCTTGTGAGCCAGATTTGAGGATCCCGGTCCTATAGCATATATGTTATAAAAACAAAAACTCATTGAATGGATATGGATTGATTTATATTTTTTAACATCTTTATCTTTTTAGTGCATCTTTTTTTTAATTTATTTTTAGTCTATTCAGATTTAACAAAGAGAAACAAGGTGCTTGAATGCTCAAGCTACAATAACATACTAAACCTCTTTCTCTTCTTTGTACATTTTGTCAATCAAGTTTAAAATTGTATGTCTTTTTGGCACTTTGAACGTTTTGTCCATTTTTGCCATCATGGCAATGAACTCCTCAGCTTCTACAATTCGTGCTGGGAGTCCTGTGCGGTCTATCCACTGCACTATCCCCTCCTCTTTGGTACGTTGCTCTGGGGAGTTGTCGTTGTACCTCCTTGTGGCAAAGAAATCCTGAGCACTAGTTGTCTTGTCCATCTTCTTGGGTGGGACTTGCTTCACTGGTGCTATTTCTGGAATCTAGCACAGGAACAGATACAATGTCAGGACAGATGCAGCCTCTGGAAAATCGAACTGAAAAATCTGACTGTTGTAGATATTAATAGCATAAATCCTTACTAACCATAGTAAATCAACCTCAACCTGTCGGTAAAAATAAATACTAAATTCAAATGATAAATACTGTTTTCTGTTTTGGTGCACGTAATGTGGCGTAAATCTTAAAATGTAGCGCTTCTGTTAACGCCAGAGCCACTGAAAAACAGAGCTGTGACAAGCTTTGATCTCGCCGGCGTCGCCGTCACGTGATTCACGAAACTCTCGAAACAAACCAGTGTTGACAGTACATTTGAATGTGTTTAATTGGGATAGAGACGACAGCTTCACTATACAGGCATTTGCAGCCATTTTTGGTGAACATTACAGCATATTAAGCATTGATTTTTACGTCGATGACATTTATAGTATAATTTTATTCTGATGGAGAGGCGACCCTTACGAAAATGAAACATGGTTTTACTACAAATAAAACCAAAAAAACCATGGTTACTATAGTTAAATCATGGTAACCACAAATTAACTACAGTCTTGCTACACTAACCATAGTTCAACCATGGTATTTGTAGTAAAACTATGGTTATACAAATGGTAATCAATGCACCAAAAAACATGGTTACTACACTTTTACTCTAATAAAACCATGGTTAATTTTCGCAAGGGTTAATGTGGTTTTCTTGTATTTAACCCTCAGATATTGCTTACTTATAATGTGACCATACAGCTTAACTATTTTTCAGTTAAATAAAATAGTTCTATATTTTAGTTCAGTAATGTCCATTTAATATTTTAAGGAGATCATTTAGTACTAAATACTGTTTGTCCAATAATTATGGTCCATTAATGACTTAAAATACATATATTTTTATATTTATATTACTTATATTAAAATTAGTGTAGTGTTTAAGGTTAAATAGAGAAAAGAGTTTTAAATTCCAATGCAAAGAGGCAAATTACAGTCATTTTATGGTCTGAAAAAAAATCATTTTGATTTGTAATGCCATGGTTTACCCACTAGGTACCTGTATGGCTCTTTACTAAATATACATGCATCTAGAATATTGCAGGTCATACCTGCTGACTTATTTTTAAGTTTTTCATTTGAATAAATATTTAGAAATGAGTTAATAACTTACATGCTTTTTTAATGATACTTGTATAAGCACACAATGAATGCAAGCAAATACTGAATTTAAACCAAGTTTAAAATGGAGCTAAAAAAGGCATTCAGCTGCATTTTTATCCCCTTATATGTACAGGATATACATATAAATAGACCCCCTCCACCACCACTCCAAAACCACAAAAAAAAAAAAAGCTGAACTTAAAAGTTGGCAACCCTGAGTCTCGTTTTTATTCGTCAACAGTATTGCATTATACATTTAATTATAGTCATCGTCACATGACCAGCATTTACGTTGCGTCTCTTCTCGTTTTCGTCACATGATAAAGGTTCGTTGACGACGATATTTTGTCATAATTTCCGTTGACGAAAGCAACACTACATGAGGGTCCATTTTTTTAAAAAATGAGATTTATACATAAATCAACATCTGAAAGCTGAGTTAATAAGCTTTCCATGGATGTGGTTTGTTAGGATAGAACAATATTTGGCCGAGATACAACTATTTGAAAATCTGGAATCTGTGGGTGCAAAAAAAAAAAAAAAAAATCAGAAAATCACCTTTAAAGTTGTACACATGAGGTTCTTAGCAATGCATATTACTAATCAAAAATTAGGTTTTGATATATTTAAGTTAAGAAATGTACAAAATATCTACATGGAACATGATCTTTACTTAAAGGTGAAGTTCACTTCCAGAACAACGATTTACAGATAATGTACTCACCCCCTTGTCATCCAAGATGTTCATGTCTTTCTTTCTTCAGTCGTAAAGAAATTGTTTTTTGAGGAAAACATTTCTGCATTTTTCTCCATATAATGGACTGATATGGTGCTCCGATTTTTAAATTCCATAACGCAGTTTAAATGAGGCTTCAAACGATCCCAAATGCGGTTGTAAATGATTCCAGCCGAGGAAGAAGGGTCTTATTTAGTGAAACGATCATTATTTTCATAAAAATAATACAATTTATATACATTTTAATGTCAAACACTCGTCTTGTCCTGCTCTGTCTGAACTCTGTGTATTCTGGCTCAAGACAGTTCGGGTATGTCGAAAAACTCAGACAATAAATTGTTACATTTGATTTTATTCTGACTTACTCTGAAATGATTTTCTCAAGTAGATTAAGTGAAGGCGTATGTTACCGCAAATATGCGTCCAGGGTTAAGTACATACTAGATCTCAGGTTAGATGGAGCATGGGGCACATCAGGTGAGATTCTAGATTTCTGACTGATTGACTTTAGTTAAGTTGTTATGCAGTTGCATTAACTATGGGGGGCTAGACAAAATACTACTGGAGTACTAGCATGGTTTGAGCATATTTCTTAGTACTAGCCATAACCTCTGGTTATTGTCTCAGCCTTATTCAAGTTTTATTCAAGATTTAGTGACTTCCTCACCCTTTTTGAGACTTTATTCAAAAGCCTAGCAACTAAATCATTTTCTTGGACAAACCTCATTTGGATTACAACACTCACCCACTGATATATTTGTTATTAAAACCCACATCACTTTTGGCCACGGTTGTGTTTGGTGGGGTTAGTGTCACAATATTTAAGACCCTGCTTTACTGTAAGATTTAAAGAATGTGAGTAACCAAAAAGTAGCTGGTCCACTTTGACTGATAGAAAAACAAATACTATGGACCAGCAACTGTCTGGTTAGCCACGTTTTTCAAATTAACATTTATGTTCAGCAGAAGAAAGAAACTCATTCAGGTTTAAAAAAAACAACAACTTGAGAGTAAGTAAATGAGTGAATTTTTGGGTGAACTATCCCTTTAATGGTAAAGAGGTCATATGATGCGTAACACCGCTCACATGTTATGCAAAGAAACAAAGCATAACTTTTCATACCGGCTGTAGTATTGTTGCAGCCGCCGCTGCCATGTAGTGGAGACGCTGGGCCCTATCATGCCCTACGACGCAAGTGATTTTTGCTAGTTTCAGCCGGATGCAGTTATCATTTTCACATCCTGTGTCACGTTGTTTAAATAGCAAATGCATTTGCCCCCATTTGTGCGCCCGTGGGCGTGCTGGTCTGAGAAACGAGGTGTGTTTAGGTGCGATGCTATTCATAGAGGACATATTGCATTAGCCCTACAGTTACTGCATAAAATATTATTTAAACCTATTACTATTAACATTTTTACATAACATTTTTTATTATTATTATTTTATCTCACAATTCTGACTTTTTTCGGCTTTATCGGGTTTTGTCAACTCAAAACTTACTCTGCAACTCTGAGTTTGTTCATCTCGCTTCATCTCGAACCGAGACGCCCGTACCTTGACAAATACATGTATTGTTACACCCCTAATATATATATATATATGTATGTATATATTTACACTTTCACAGTTTGGTGTGAATTAAATATAAGTGACAAAGTCAGATAAACACATGACTGCTGAGTGTAATCATGTTTACTGATTGCTGCTTTTTTGTTTTTGTTTTTGTTTTCAGAAATGAACTGCCTTTTCAAAACTTGTTTGAATGTCTTCAGTTTAACAAAATGTTATTTGCTTAAATGAAAACATGCAAAGTATAATATTTTTATAAGCAGACTGTCTTTGTTGTTGACTTGTAATAGTTTAGTCTACAGTATGTTTGAACATTGATCTGTGAGACTAAAGTGATTTATGACAATAGAAAACAGTAACAATTTCATTTGTTAACATTAGTTAAATATTTTGACAGCATTTATTAATTTGTTAATGTTAGTTTATATAGTTTTTCATTGTTCATGTCAGTTCACAGTGTATTAACTAATTGACAGAAAACTTTTGAATTTAAAACTATTAGTAAATGTTGAAACTTTAAGGTTATTAAATGCTGTACTAGTTGTTCATCATCAGTTCATGTTAACTAATGTAGTTAATGTTATTAAGTGAAACCTCGTAACTTGGATAAATAGTTCACATCTTAATGGGTAATTTTGCTGATTTTCAACCTTTGCATACATTTGTAACTTTTGTGTAGTTTGTAGTATATTTAAATGAACTATGTGTAGTCTTTCTTCATGTTACCTGCACACAGATATCACTGTTTATTTGTCAGCAAACGAAGATGAAAAACACATTAGTAAGTTGATCATCATAGATCTGATTCATTGTCTTTTCTCTTTCTGTCTTCAGTCTGTGTAGATGCAGAATTACAGAGAAACAGTGTCTCATCCTGACTTCAGCTCTGAAATCAAACCCATCACACCTGAGAGAACTGGACCTGAGCTGGAATAAACTAGGAGACTCTGGAGTGAAAAACCTCAGTGATCTACTGATGAACACACAATTCAAGCTGGAGAAACTAGAGTTAGTATCATTATACTGTACAGCAGTGACAGTGAGATTAAAGTTCACTGTTTAGTTTAAGTCCGCTGGACTCTTGTCACATCATTTCCAGTGCTGCACTTTCTGGCATTTCTCCATCTGAAGAAAGATTCAGGAATACAATGTTTTTATGTGTATCTGTAAAAGCAACATGAAACTTGCTGAAATTTGACATCTTTGCTGTGAAATAAAACAGAAGTGACAACAAAAAACAGTCTAACAAATGACAGTAGATGATTCTGACAGTTAGATTTATACCGGACTAATAGTATATTTCACTAATTGTTTTATTAAGGGGATGCATATTTAGTATATTTGTATAGTTAGAAATTGTAAACTACACTCTAAAAATGCTTAAAAAATCAACAATAATTTTATTTGACTGATTTGTTGATTTTCTTCCATTAGAAATGTGAAATAGACCATTTCATTAATTTAACTTTACTGTTGTTTCTATATTGATTCTACATATTAATTTACATTGGTAAAATTCACTTATTTGTTGACTGAGGGTCCAGACTTGGATTGTAACTAGTCTCCTCAAATACTCCTCTCTTGGTTTGTTCATTCATATATTAGAAGTTTCCATGATTTTGCTGGTTTATTAGTGAATGTATGGCATTTGTTCATGATGCATCATAGATCTGATTCATTGTCTTTTCTCTTTCTGTTTTCAGTCTGTTTTATTGCAGTATTACAGAGGAACAGTGTCTCATCCTGACTTCAGCTCTGAAATCAAACCCATCACACCTGAGAGAACTGAACCTGAGTGAGAATCAAATAAAAAACACAGGAGTGAATCACTTATGTGACGTACTGAAGGATTCACACTGTAAACTGGAGAGATTGAGGTCAGTAACATTCACATACAAGAATCAAAATGATTAAAATCACTTCAACAGTTTAAACCAAAACACTTTATAGTATCTAACGATGTCTACAGAAGCTTCTTAAACGAGCTCATCCAGTAAGTAAAACTGTTAAAGTGTGGAATAAAGAGTCTTCAACATGTTTTACACTAAACAATACTTTTGGATTGAACTATTTTTAGAGTTTACCACAAAAAAATACAGTTTTATAAGAGAAGTCCCTGACAGTGGTGGACGAAATACAAAAGTCAAGTGCTTGAGTAGAAGTACAGAGATGTATAATAAAATATTACTCCAGTAAAAGTAAAAGTGCTCCTCTTTCAATTTTACTTGAGTGAAAGTACAAAAGTACCTGTTTTTTATGTACTTAAGTAAAAAAAACAAAAGTACTGATAGATTTATTTTGCAATTTTATGTAGGCTACTTAATTTAATTTTATATGAACACATATTTTTTATAATCCTACTGCTCAAAATACCTGGGATTTCACAAAATAACCACTATATGGAGTAAAAATGTGTTTTTGTTGTTGATATGGACTATGTTGATGAGAGTGATGTAGTAATATTCAGTGTGAAGCTTACACTGCGATGTACCTGAGAGAAAACAGATTTTAATTCAAATTCAATTCAAGTTTATTTATATAGCGCTTTTTACCATACATATCATTGCAAAGCAACATTACAGCAAATTAAAGTTTTTACAATATATTTAGTAGTAGCTTACTAGTGGTGATATGTCAAGTTGATGTACATATGGCAGAGATGTGTGGTAAAGATCAATTAATGACGTGATCAAACAGACAAAGAACACTATAAATTAGTAGCAGAATTCGGCAGTGCTGTAATCTTCAGCAGAAAAGTGAATTGCGCCAACTCCGAGGGGTTGACATCATCTCTTCTTAAGTGTTCTGGATCCAGACTGGAGTTCCTAGTTACCACAGGATGTCAATCCCATGGCAGAAACAGAGAACAAATAGGAACATAATTAGCGTAGCTGCTGTTCAAACCAATCAAAGAAAGATTTGTTCAACCAGAGCTAAAAGATTAATAATGAACATTTGATCAGATATAACTGCAGGAAAAGTTTATGAGATGCATTATTTGAATGCTTGGCTAAAAAGATGTGTCTTTAATCTAGATTTAAACAGAGAGAGTGTGTCTGAACCCTGAACGTTATCAGGAAGGCTGTTCCAGAGTTTGAGAGCCAAATGCAAAAAAGCTCTACCTCCTTTAGTGGACTTTGCTTTGAGTTTTGTGATCTTAGGGAGCGTGATGGATTGTAGCGTGGTAGGAGACTAGTTAGGTACGCAGGAGCTAAACCGTTAAGTGCCTTATAGGTAAGAAGTAATATTTTATAGCTGATGTGGAACCTAATAGGTAGCCAGTGCAGAGACTTTAAAATTAATATAATCATATAATGATCATTTTTCCTTGACCTGGTAAGGACTCTAGCAGCTGCATTTTGGACTATCTGTAGCTTGTTTATTGAAGATGCAGGACAACCAACTAGTAGTGCTCGTGTCCTCACCTGCACTCAAAGGTAGACACACATTCGGCATTAAAGCAAGTAACGGCGAGTAAACAACGGTAATGTGTGTAAACAATGCAAGCAAGATTAGCGGCAACCACGCTGGTGCTGCTGACGGGCTTTAAGCTAGCGGACTCGGGAAATCAAAACAAAACTAGTGATAACAAGGCAATCCGGTTGTTTTAGTTGTAAAATACAACAGGGGTTATAATCACACGTTATAAGAAATGAAAATGATGGTGTATTAAATTGAATTTGGATTGAAAAATAGACGATAAGAACTTCACTTGACGGAGCTCAGACTCTAAGCGTGCGGCAGATTTGACGTCTAATTTTCACCAGTCAGAAAAAAGTGTTTTAAAGCTTGTTGTTTTGCATAATGTCACAGTTATATATGACATGAGAATAAGGCCTGAAGTTAGCAAGAACATTTTAAGGAAAATATAATTATATTTTCATAATGATTTGGTCTGTATAAAAACACCCCTGGCCAAATGCTCCCAGAGGGCATCACTTCCCACTTTGATAATTACTGTAGTTACCATGTTCTGAACATCACATCCTTTCTTTTTCCCTCAGATGTAATCTATCTAGCTGGCTGAATAAAAATATTTGGACTTTATATCTAAAAATTACCTCAACTTAGCACCAGCAAGCTTGTTAGCTAGACGGTTAGCATCAGCTAACAATATTTACTTATTTTCAGTGTGGTTATGAATAAACATTCATATCTGTCTACTCTATAGCTGATCCAAACAATATAAACATTCATACTGTTGATAAACAGTATAAAAACAGACGTCACGTAGGGCTAAATGCATAGCATTTTAATAAAACTGCTAACATTACAGCAGCTGGGAAGTTATTCAGGAGTTATTCTGTTATTTTTTGTTATTATAAATCTGTTATTTTAATATATATATATATATATATATATATATATATATATATATATATATATATATATATATATATATATATACATATATAATAAATATATTTATTTATTTATTTATTTATTTTACCTAAAACATAGACACTGATGTTGATGTGTCTGAATTCAAGCATTTCAGTAGGATAAACAGATCACCCTTTACAGCAGATGTAATTCACAGACAACACACAGCTTTGACCTAAATATGATTTTCAGTTACAATAATTAATCCTGAAGACGGGGTACAATAAGGAAAAACAGGTTCAGAAAACAGGTGTTGATGTTGTATTTGGTATCCTAAAAATTCATCATGCAAAGAAACCACACACACTGATTCTGATGCATATTAAAAAAAAAAAAAAAACTCACAGAACAATACAAAATGAAGTCTTCAAACATGATTTTGTTGTCCTCTTTCTTCTTAAAAAGAGAAAAAGAAAGGAAATGTTGGTCCATCCAATCCTGAGATTGTGTAGAGATTAAGTAGAGTTCCACCTCCTTATCAAGGAGCTGGGGGATTGTCCCGAGTGAGGTGTGATCCCCAACTGTGAGGTGCAGGCCGTGCTACACGCTTACTCCACCGTGTTTGATCAGGTGACTTTGAGGATTCCTCCCACATGTAAATGTATCTGTATACAATGAAGCCACAAACCAGCTTTGACACAGTGTTTACTATTAATTAAAAGACAATGAGGTTTTGTTTGTTTTTGTTTTGTTTTTTTAATTTCTGAAAAAGTTTAGGTCATAGGAGGTTTATGTCACAATATGAGGTAAATCCAGTCCTGTACATGATACTGATACTGAGAGCATTGACTTGAAATGAAGTTGGTTCAATATAAAAATGACATTTTAAAAACAGCTTGGATGTAGCACTATTTTTGCCATGTAGCTGGTTCAGGTGTGTTTGGTCAGGGTTGGAGCTGAACTCTGCAGGAAAGTCGATCTCCAGGAGCAGGGTTGAGCACCCCGATGTAGATTTGAAACCTGGAAGACAGAAATTGTGCAAAAAGCTCAAAATGAACCACTTTTCTCCAACAATTAAAATGAACAGATGCTAACATTGTCTTCTATGATGTGAAACACAAACACCTCTGCCAAAATCTCAGAAAAAAAATAGTCTGGGGTTTCATGACCCTTTAAAAATGAACTTTCCATTACCATCACTGACTGTTACCTTGTTTGTTGCACAAAAAAGTATATTTTTTTGTATGTTCATATGTTTTTGTATAGTTAATCTGTCTATATTCTATACTGTATATTTTTGTGTAATGGAGAGTAAGTTGTTGTGTGGTCTAAACATCTGATTAAGTGTTTCTGTCCACTTCACTTATTGCCCATACAGCAGGTCAAATACCAACCCAATATCCAATAATTTCAGTTAATAACACCAAAAATACACAAACATTTCACTTTTGGGAATTAAAAATTCTTTGTATTTCTATCAAGAACAATTTATTTATTTATTGTTTTGTTTTGTTTTGTTTTGAAGACCGTGAAAAAATATCCAAAGGTATTCAGACACTCTTCCTCTGTTTCATTTTATGAAGACATTTTCACTTTTGACTTAAACAGCTTTCTTCTGTCTTCTCTCTTTCTCTCAATGCAGGTTAAGATGGTGTGAAATGACAGATGAAGGTTGTTCTGCTGTGACTTCAGCTCTGAAATCAAACCCATCACACCTGAGAGAACTGAACCTGAGTGAGAATAAACTAGGAGACTCTGGAGTGAAAAACCTCAGTGATCTACTGATGAACACACAATTCAAGCTGGAGAAACTAGAGTTAGTACAGTTAAAGTTTATTTATTTTAAGACAACAGGTCTGAAGTTATATTGTTTAAAGCAGTGCACTGGTTTTGCCATATTGGTCACATTTTGTACGTATTTTTTATTTTTTTTTATTATTATTTTTTTATAGTAAGTGTGTAAATGCAGAAATCAGCCTTTGATTAGAGAATAAAGAATGGAGGCATTAAATAAATAAAGTCACAGAAGTAAGTAGAAGCAGTGCCTGCCCTCATACAAAACTAATGTTGACTCAAAACAAACTATTAGAAACTAAATGCCTCTTCAATATTATGATCATCATAGATCCTAAACCTTAGTTTGAATCAAATAAAAACACAGAAGGATTCACACTGTAAACTGGAGAGATTGAGCTCAGTAACATTCACATACAAGAATCAGGAAACATGATAATAATGATAATATTTTCTTTTCTTATTTCATGCTGTTTTTGCCATTGCAGTTTAAGCAGCTGTGAAATGACAGATGAAGGTTGTTCTGCTGTGACTTCAGCTCTGAAATCAAACCCATCACACCTGAGAGAACTGAACCTGAGCTGGAATATACTAGGAGACTCTGGAGTGAAAAACCTCAGTGATCTACTGATGAACACACAATTCAAGCTGGAGAAACTACAGTTAGTATCATTATACTGTACAGCAGTGACAGTGAGATTAAAGTTCACTGTTTAGTTTCATGAAGTCACCATGAAATTAAAGTTGACAGTGATTATTTTTTATAAAATATTGCAGTGCTTAAATGATTTATTCCTGCACATAATGTATTTCTAATTAATGTGCCCTTCTGATCTAAATAACTTGTATAACTAAATAACTTAAATAACTTAAATGACAGCGATCCAATTAATTATTAATGGACCAAATTAAATCCTCCTATACAATTTTTTTTTTTTTTTTTGCATTCACTCAGACATACTGTACATTAAAGAATGACAGTTGCAAAAAAAGTGTTTATTGATAATAAATGACTCTTAAAATGTCTTTAGGTAAATTGTAATTCAGAAACACAATTGTCTTGATTTCTCACATTTAAACTCAATTTTCACATTTTTAATGTAATTTTTAAGTAGTTCTATAGTTTATCCTAGATCTTAATCTACTTTGTTAATCTTTTTTCTTCTGTTCTTGTTTATGGTCATATAATGTTTTTGGCAATGTTTTATTAATACACTGTATGGTGTTAACACATGATGAATTTACTCACATGAACTTGACACTTGTCTGATTCATTGTCTTTTCTCTTTCTGTCTTCAGTCTGTGTGATTGCAGTATTACAGAGGAACAGTGTCTCATCCTGACTTCAGCTCTGAAATCAAACCCATCACACCTGAGAGAACTGAACCTGACAGGGAATAAACTAGGAGACTCTGGAGTGAAAAACCTCAGTGATCTACTGATGAACACACAATTCAAGCTGGAGAAACTAGAGTTAGTACAGTTAAAGTTTATTTATTTTAAGACAACAGGTCTGAAGTTATATTGTTTAAAGCAGTGCACTGGTTTTGCCATATTGGTCACATTTTGTATTTTTTTTAATAGTAAGTAAGTGTGTAAATCCAGACCTTTCATTAGAGAATAAAGAATGGAGGCATTAAATAAATAAAATAAAGTAAAGTAAGTAGAAGCAGTGCCTGCCCTCATACAAAACTAATGTGACTCAAAACAAACTATTAGAAACTAAATGCCTCTTCAATATTATGATCATCATAGATCCTAAACCTTAGTTTGAATCAAATAAAAACACAGAAGGATTCACACTGTAAACTGGAGAGATTGAGCTCAGTAACATTCACATACAAGAATCAGGAAACATGATAATAATGATAATATTTACTTATTTTATGCTGTTTTTGCCATTGCAGGTTAAGCAGCTGTGAAATGACAGATGAAGGTTGTTCTGCTGTGACTTCAGCTCTGAAATCAAACCCATCACACCTGAGAGAACTGAACCTGAGAGGGAATAAACTAGGAGACTCTGGAGTGAAAAACCTCAGTGATCTACTGATGAACACACAATTCAAGCTGGAGAAACTAGAGTTAGTATCATTATACTGTACAGCAGTGACAGTGTTATTAGTTTACTGTTCAGTTTATTTTAAGTGTTTTGTGTGTGTTTGTACACTCAAAAATAATTTTTGCCTCTTTTTCATTTTAATTGAAATGAGCTAAAGTAACATGTTTTGAGTATTCTGTAACAATTTCATTGTGTTCGCTCTACTTAATATATTTAAAATTGAAACTGCTTTAATTTATTTGGTTGAAACTACATTAATATTGTTTTTGTTGGCGTAACTAACTGAGCAGTGGATTTGTAGTTCCCAGCATGATTTGCAAGGAACTGCATGATTGTAAGTTTAGGGATGAAGTGTTATTTTATGTGTTTTTCTATAAATACATGTTAGTGTTTAATGTTCAGTTATGCTAGACAGTTTCTGTGATGTTGTTGAATTTTGTGGTTCCCATTATGCAGAAGAGACGTTTGTGTTTAGACTGTGACTTTTGAGTAATAGATATTCAAATATCAGTTTGACACCAGTTTTTCCATATTCATTATTGTGTGTAATTATGAGTGAAACTGCTTGTTTAATATAATAATAATAATTAGGCCTCAGTGAATAAATAAATAAATATATAGTTATTTGTTCCCACAAGATTTTGTTTGACAAATGTAGTTGAGCTGAACCCAAACTACTGTAGATTCATTTAATGTAAACCAGCTAAATTGTGTTGAACCAACTAAGCAATTTTCATTTGAATGAAATAAATTAAATAGTAAAAACTTTCTTTAGTAAAATTAAATAAGAAGAACTAATTTATTTTTTGACTGTATGACGTTTACTTATGATGTATTTATTCACACATAAACTTTACATGGATCTGATTCATTGTCTTTTCTCTTTCTGTCTTCAGTCTGTGTAGATGCAGTATTACAGAGGAACAGTGTCTCATCCTGACTTCAGCTCTGAAATCAAACCCATCACACCTGAGAGAACTGAACCTGAGCTTGAATAAACTAGGAGACTCTGGAGTGAAAAACCTCAGTGATCTACTGATGAACACACAATTCAAGCTGGAGAAACTAGAGTTAGTATCATTATACTGTACAGCAGTGACAGTGTTATTAGTTTACTGTTCAGTTTATTTTAAGTGTTTTGTGTGTGTTTGTACACTCAAAAATAATTTTTGCCTCTTTTTCATTTTAATTGAAATGAGCTAAAGTAACATGTTTTGAGTATTCTGTAACAATTTCATTGTGTTCGCTCTACTTAATATATTTAAAATTGAAACTGCTTTAATTTATTTGGTTGAAACTACATTAATATTGTTTTTGTTGGCGTAACTAACTGAGCAGTGGATTTGTAGTTCCCAGCATGATTTGCAAGGAACTGCATGATTGTAAGTTTAGGGATGAAGTGTTATTTTATGTGTTTTTCTATAAATACATGTTAGTGTTTAATGTTCAGTTATGCTAGACAGTTTCTGTGATGTTGTTGAATTTTGTGGTTCCCATTATGCAGAAGAGACGTTTGTGTTTAGACTGTGACTTTTGAGTAATAGATATTCAAATATCAGTTTGACACCAGTTTTTCCATATTCATTATTGTGTGTAATTATGAGTGAAACTGCTTGTTTAATATAATAATAATAATTAGGCCTCAGTGAATAAATAAATAAATATATAGTTATTTGTTCCCACAAGATTTTGTTTGACAAATGTAGTTGAGCTGAACCCAAACTACTGTAGATTCATTTAATGTAAACCAGCTAAATTGTGTTGAACCAACTAAGCAATTTTCATTTGAATGAAATAAATTAAATAGTAAAAACTTTCTTTAGTAAAATTAAATAAGAAGAACTAATTTATTTTTTGACTGTATGACGTTTACTTATGATGTATTTATTCACACATAAACTTTACATGGATCTGATTCATTGTCTTTTCTCTTTCTGTCTTCAGTCTGTTTTATTGCAGTATTACAGAGAAACAGTGTCTCATCCTGACTTCAGCTCTGAAATCAAACCCATCACACCTGAGAGAACTGAACCTGAGCTGGAATCAAATAAAAAACACAGGAGTGAATCACTTATGTGACGTACTGAAGGATTCACACTGTAAACTGGAGAGATTGAGGTCAGTAACATTCACATACAAGAATCAAAATGATTAAAATCACTTCAACAGTTTAAACCAAAACACTTTATACTCAAAATCTCATGATGAGTCTGAGTTCACATTATATTTGTGAAAAATTCTTCTCCTTAATGATTTGTTTGTAAGATGATCTTCCTCTGTTTGTCTCTTTCTAGTCTTTCTGACTGTGGAATTACAGATGTTTCTTCTTTAACTCAGTCTTTGACAAACACAAAAGCACTGCAGTTTCTAAAAGAGCTTGATCTGAGATATAATAAGATTGGAGACTCAAAGCAGCAGCTCATTGATGTGCTACGAGACTCAAACTGTAAACTGAGGTGAGTAAACTTCACTTTCTGATATTAAAGAGATTCATTTACCTCTAATATGTGAACAAATATATACTTTCAAATATTTGTGAAAAGAGTTTATCAAATTATCATCTGTCTTTATTTCAAAGGGTTTGTGTCAGAATGAAATGTAAAGTTGATAAAAATGTTGAACACAAAGGAGGAAAGAGAACAAAAGCACACTGTCAGAGCTTTATACAACAACACCTGCTTTATTAATGACATCAGTAATAGTGAATCATTACAGTTTGAAATAGATTTGGTCAGATTGTAGGAAAACGCTGGTAAAATCAGTGCAGATTCCAGCTTCAGCTCACAGCCGTCCAGCATCACATGATCAATGTCTCTGTCTCTTGTGTTTTTAACTTTGACAAGCAACACGTCACATTACTCATGTAAGGTTTAATCAGGGTGTGATTTGTCGGGGTGAATTCCTCCCTGGTAGAACTGCAGCAGCTCAACGGTGTAAACCTGGGAAACATGTTTCATTCTGACAAGGCTTGTCGTAATATGCTCATGTTTATTGGAGAAACAGTGATTTTTTTTTTTCATGAATAAAAGCGTTTCAAAACATCCCCCCCCTGGTTTTTCCACAAATCGCACCCTGGGTATAATGTACATCCAGCTCTCCAGGACATCCAGTTGTTATCACAGAATAAACCGACAGGTTGATCAGGACTTGTATCATCCTGAAGGGGTTTATTCTGTGATAACAACCGGCTGGATGTGCATCATCCCACTTATTATATTATTTCTTGCCACATAAGTGAATGATTAGACACAAATTATTGATTTGAAATGAAATATTTTTAGCTCTTTAAATGCAAAGCTTCCACAAAGAAAAACAGTTCCTAACAAACTACTGTGAACCTGGAAGTTCAGACAAGACGGACATTGAAGACATAATGTACAGTCGCTGTATGAATGTATATAAAACTGTTTGTACACAGCAGATGTTTTCCAGATGAAGTGATCTTTAACAGAACGTACGTGTGCTATCTGGGGTTATATCATTAATTACACATCTTTTCACCACATAAATAAAGATGAGGACATACAATGTTATTTGAGAAGAAAACCTTTCAAAAAGACAAACCCTGTGTCAGAAATCACCCCCATACGCTTAAATAGGGCACTTTTTGAGTTGACAGACATTTTTGACAGTAAATCCAGTCAGTAACTGAGACACAAGCTAATAGCAGTTGTGTTTGAATGAATCGAGTGAGAGCGCGGTGGTGTGATACGAGAGAAGTAAAAGAAACGCCGGACTCAAATACCCGTATGACTGTGTGTTATTCTGCGTTGCTAATGACAACGGTTGTTATCAGGGAATAACACACCTCAGAATGTCACGACTGACCAATCAGAATCGAGTATTCCAGGAGCTGTGCAATAATTTCAGTTATTTACTGAGACCAATACAAACATGTTTAAACTAGAGGACAAACAGCTTTAACTAGTGGAACATTTCACTGAAAGGTGTTTGTTTTAAGGCAAAATCACATTTGTATTTGTTCCTAGTCATTTATTATATTTGGTGTAAACTCATTAGTTTGTGTTTCACTTTAATTTGACTCAATAGAGACACGGATTGGAATTCATGTGCTAAATGTATTATATTTAAAACACAAATACTGTTTTATAAATATGTATTCAGATCAGGTAGAGTCAGTAATTAATCTGATCACAGGATTTTAATGTAAGTTTTCACTCAAAAAAAAACTGTGATTGAAATATAGTAACTAATTAGTAGTTTGTTCCACTGAACTCTGATTATCTTCTCTTCTGTTCCACCTTAGAGTGTAGATACAGATCCATCATCAAAAGTCACTGATAGAGTTAAATCACAAGAAATACCTGGAGTTCAGTCACCAAAAGATGATAAATGCTGTATATCATAATTTGAAGTGGTCTTGAGAGGAGCAGTAAACATCAGGTGAGGATCCACAGAAGAGCTTCACTACTGTGTCTATGAGGAGAAAGAAATGTGTGATAAATGTGTGAATGTGATCCATACAGGTGAAGAGACTCAGACTTTACAATCAAATAATGCAGCATGTGTGTTAGAAACATGTGATATTGAATGATTAATGTTGCTTTAGTATTCAAGTGATCATTTTGTTTGATTTAAAGCTGGAACAGAGGAGGAAGAAGCTCAGATGAGTCTGTCTGGCTCTTCAGTTTAATAATATTTGTATTAAAATCATCCAAAATGATTCAAATGTTTCCAATCATAAATGCAGCACTTGAATGTATGAAAAGAAATGATAAAACAAGTCTATAATGTGAAATTTTCATGTCACTTAAAACATTTGTTGTATTTTATACACATTGTTATTCTGTTTTATTTTATATTAGGTTAGTTATGTGTGTGTCTGTTGTTAATGTACAGATATCCAGTATATTGTGTTTGTTCTGTGGATGGAGTCTCTCCTTCATCAGTTCAGACCAACTATTTGCATGTAAATAAAATCTACATATGCAGTTAAAAACAACTACTTTGTTTGAAAAGTTCACTTGCCTGTTTTAAGTATTAAAATATTTTGAGAAAAGTCTCAGTGTCTTTGATTAGTTTCCAACTTTCTTCAAAAATATTTCATGTTCTACAGACAAGAGAAAGAAAACAAGGAACATACAGGTTCTTATTTAGCACTTATATCTTATAAAACTATCAAACAACAGATATTTTGACTTTAAATACTTTTAATTAAATGAATTACTTATAAACACCAGAAACTGTAAATGAAATCACTGCAGAAGTGTTAAAGTGTTTGTGAACAGGAAGAACAAAGGCAGTGAGGATCTCAAACTAAAGTCTTCTGTATCAGCAGTGATGTTGATGTTGATGTTGATGTTGATGTTGAAGGTTTCGAGGTTTCAGCACCTGATCTTTATGAGGATTCATCAGTAAAAATACAGAAACAATCACCAAATGTACAATAACAACTTTCAGAAAGTGTTTCAGAAATGATCCTGTCAATCAGAGAAATCTGCTGCAGATTTGTCAGTGAATTCACTTCTTGTTGAAATACTACACTGATTTTAAATAGAATAAGATTTACTGCTGTATGATCAGCTCTGCTTATATTTCTAACAGTAATTCATAAATGAAAACACTTCAAAACCAACAGCTTTTATGAATTCAGTGTGTTTATACACACGTGATAGTAAATGTAAGCAGTTTAGCATTGTTTAACAAATGTAAAGTTTTATTTTACTAAATCTTGTGTATTACAGTTTAAAATGATTTCTAATGCATACAGCTGAAACAAATGAAATAATGCAGCATTAATATAAACATACATGTACACATGGGCGATATATCAAATAACATTTCAGTCATAGTACAGATCAGCTCTTTTGAGGGTTTCGTCAGTTTGTTCTTTCAGATTCGGTGAATCTGCTGCGTTCGTTTCATCACATCTGGTTCGGAGGACCTGAAACCGGAAGTTGTTCAGCAGTTAACACGGTCAGTGCCTTCAGCTTTGTTTTGTAAATTGGCTGGTATTCACTTTCTTCTCAGATGTGACTTTGATTTACCCAAACTTCCTGTGAAGTTATCAGCATTCACCAACAAGTCTTATTATGTTGGAAATTGGCACACACACAATTTTACACCTCACAATACTCCTGTCTGGAATAACAAATCCCTATTTTATGAAATATTTGGTCAGTGATGGATGTAATGGATGAGAGTGGTGATATATTAGATTACAATTCTTTCACTTTAAAATTTAAGGAATTCCATTTCTTTTTGCATATTTAGCAAAAATGATCAAAATTATTTTCATCTCCTCAACAAACTCCAAACATATTTATTCTGATGTGATTTCTAAGCATCTCAGACTTTCACTTAGACCAGTTTTGCTGTTTTAATAATTTGTTCAAATGTGATGAAGGTCAAATATAATCTAAGAGTTTTGTTTCATACAGTGATTGTCGTCCACAATCCTCCTCGCAGGAGAAGATGGAGCAAAGAACAACCTCCTCAGAGTAAGTCTTTATCTACATAAATAAATGAAGTTATGTGTGGTAAATGTATTTCCTGCTGGTGGATTCTGGTTATTTTGATCTGTGATGTTGATTAAGATCAAGATCCTGCATCATAACATGTTACACATCACATGTGCTGTGTGTTATTGTGTGATGTGAGGATTGTGGACACTGAATGTCTGATTTGACTGTTTGCAGTGAGGATTGTTCTTCTGGGTTGGAGCGTGTCTGAAAACAGTCTGGTGGGAAACTTCATATTAGGACGAGCAGCGTTTGACAGTGAAGCTCCTCCAGATGTTGTAGAGAGAGTCGCAGGAAGACTGAAGGACAGACACGTGATCATCATCAACAGTCCTCAGCTGCTCCAGACCAACATCTCAGTGTAATCTACACGGTGATGCAGGAGACCATGAGAAACAGCTGCAGATCCTCACTGAAATGAGCTCAGTCAATGTTGTTCTTCTGCCACGACTGGACAGGAATGACAGACATGCAGCAAAGATACAAAACCTGTACAGGAACAGAAAGCCACTCATTTGACTGCAGGAGAGGAAGAGCAGCAGCACAGCAGATGATGAGTTTACTGGAGAAGAAACATCTGACAGAAATCAAAGAATCATTTCTGCCTCATCAGGGGAAACTGTGGCATCAGTGGAGTCAGAAGAACAGAGAAATACATTGACCTCGAGCAGATGAGACAGAAATGGACATAAGTAGAAAACAAACAGAAACGAAGAAAATACGCCAACAGCAGCATGAATCTGACATCAGTGAGTTTATGAAGCTCTTTATTAAAGAAATGAACTCACATAATTATTGTGAAAATATGTTTTTCTTTGAATGGCTCAGAATCCTCCTGGATGAACATACATCAGCTGATCTGTTTGATCTACAACACAAATATGATCAAAAGTGGTCAACAGTCTTAAAACTGAAAGAAAAATATGAAAAATCTGAGCATCTCAGAGCTGAACAAACTGAGCTTGAGAGAATATCTGAGGATCTTAAAGCTGCGCCCTTTCGTCTAGAGCACATCATGAGGGAGATCAGTCAGATCTATGAATCATGTTCATCTGTGCAGAAGAACAAGAAAGACCTGCAGATTGATTTCTCTTCTCTCCCGAGTCTCGCAGCAGAGATGATGATCTGTGGATTTCCACTGGAGCTGATGGATGGAGATGCTGCTCATGTTCCTGTGATCTGGATCTCTGCTGTTCTAGATCAACTCATCCACAAACTGGGAGACCAGAGAGTCTTTGTGCTGTCAGTTTTAGGGATTCGAGGCTCTGGGAAATCCACCATGCTGAATGCCATGTTTGGACTCCAGTTTGCCGTCAGTGCTGACAGAACAACCAGAGGAGCTTTCATGCAGCTGATCAGAGTCTCAGACGAGATGAAAACACAGATGAACACTGACTATATCCTGGTTGTTGATACTGAGGGTCTTCATGCTCTAGAACTGACAGGAAGATCAACAAGACATCATGACAATGAATTGGCCACATTTGTTGTTGGTCTTGCAAACCTGACATTGATCAACATCTTTGGAGAAAACCCATCTGAGATGCAGGACATTCTTCAGACTGTTGTTCAGGCCTTCATGAGGATGAAGAAGGTCAGACTGAATCCCAGATGTGTGTTTGTGCATCAGAACATTTCAGACGTCACAGCTGGAGAGAAAAACATGGAGAGAAGGAGACGACTGCAGGAGACACTGGATGAGATGACAAAACTCACTGCTGAAGAGGAAGACTGTGATGCAGAATGTTTCAGTGATGTCATTAGATTTGATGTTCAGAATGATGTGAAGTATTTTGATCAGCTCTGGGAGGGAAACCCACCGATGGCACCACCAAACCCAAACTACTGTGAGAACATTCAAGAACTGAAGAAAACTATTATGACTCATGCAGCAAAATTTTTCCATCTGTCAGAGAGCAAACAAGATGATCACTGACCACCACAGACTGTTCAGTGAAGCCAATGATCCTGTAATGTATTTTGAGAAGAAGAGAGTAGAGTACTATAGTATTTTCCTGAAATACTGTCATGGATCAACATCAGCTGTTATTTTTGGTGAGATCATCTGTCAGAAACTGAAAGAGCCCATTAAGCAGAGCGTCTACAAGAAGACTGCCAGAGATCTGACAGATGAAATGAGATCAAACTGTGAATCACTGAATGGAAACAGATCAAATCTGGAGAAACACATCCTGAAGACACTGGCAGAACAGGAGGATTTTGACAAATACATGAACTACATTCATAAACCCAGAGATCACTTGAAGAGTTTCATCAGAGATGAAGTCAGTCGGTTCATCACTGATCAGTTCAGTGTCAGTGTTTTACCCAAGATGAAGGAGAACATTAAACTCCTGCAGCAGAAGATCATGAAAGCAGCTCATGAATCTACTCAACATGTTCAAGTGAACAGAGGAGATGTTGGTTTGTGGTTGAAGAGATTCACACAGCAGATCTCAGATGAGCTGATCTTCTCTGAAAAAGACCTCAGTGGAGTCAAACATGATGATGTTGATGATCTCAACCTCCTAGAAGATGTGATGAGACGAGAACTTACTGATATAATGTCTGAGATCAGCAGTAGATTCAACACAGAGACATTTCCAGTAAAGCTGGACTATAAGTTCAGACCAGATGAGCTTCTGATTGATCTCTTCTGTCAGTGCTGTTGGGTTCAGTGTCCGTTCTGTAAAGTCGTCTGCACAAACACCATAGAAAACCATCCTGGAGATCACAGTGCTCCTTTCCACAGAATGAGTGGAATTAATGGCTCATATTACAGTTCAACACAGAATCTCTGTACTGAGATTTGCACTAATTTAGTGGCAAGTGATCAGTGTTTTAATACACCAGATGGAAGGTTTAAATATAGAGAATACAGAAGAGCAGGAGGAGTTTATGTGATGTGGAGCATCAGCCCTGATCTCTCTGATCTGCCCTACTGGAAGTGGTTTGTGTGCAGATTCCAGAACGATCTGGAAAAATACTACAATAAAACATTTGATGGTTATGGTAAAATACCATATGAATGGAGAACATACTCAAAACAAGACGCTATTGAGAGTTTGTTTAAATACATGTAATGGAGAAGATGAAGAATGAGACTCTTGTGTCTCGTCTCAGATTCAGGCTCATCTACACCTCAAGAAGATCAGATCTCATCAAATACAGACAAGGATTTAAGACAAGATTCAGTCCAACAGAAGATCATAGACATTCTGCAGACAAAGATAAGAATGTTTGCTGTATATTACAGTTTAAACAGCTTCATCTCTATGATAAACCATAAAAAAAGATGACTGATGATATATGGTGTGTAAAAAAGTCAAGTGTCTCAGACATGTGAATCTGATTTATATCCAAATCCAAAGATACTTTATACAAATAATGTAACATCACTGTGAGGACAATAAACTTCTGGTAAAATCAAACTTGTCCAGTGGCCTTTTACAGTGATATCATATTATTAGAAATTTTAACCATATATGAATGAATTAGTTAAAAACACTATTACTGTGAAGATTTTATTGACTCTATTCATTGGTCTTGACATGATTGTATTTGCAGTGGTTTGTGTGCAGAAGGACTCCAGTCAGTTCATCTGTCAGTCAAACTATCTGTTCCCAAAATAAATGAACAAACAAACATCAAGGACAATGTGTGCATCATTTCTGTTTCATGTAGTCTTTCTAAAGACTCTATATCCATTATTGAGAAATAGTCAATCTCTGGCAGACATGTTTTTGGTGTTTTATCTTGTAGTACATGTTGTTTCAGAAGCGTTACAGCCTAATCGACCCTATTTTAAAGTTATGAATTCTCATTTATTAATTTCCCTTTAACTAAACATATAGTCCTGTATATAATTCATATAGTGTCTTTCAGGTTTATCAAATCAATTGTCAAACTGTTTCTTATTATTGTCCAGTCATCTGTAATGAAACCACTGAGGTTTTCAGGTCAGTTGCTCAATTTCACCACTAGATGTCAGTAAAGCTGCACTGATTTCACATGAACAGGTGAAGGATTTATATTACATACATTTATTAATTAACTTCGGGTTCATTTGAACTGTTTAAACTGATCTGAATATCAGTTTGTCAGATGTTTAGTGCTGTCTGTTGATTCTCTCTTCGGCTCTGCAGGATCTGCTCATGTCTCTGTTGATCTGCTGATGTTGCTGAGTAGGTTTGGTGATCGTATCTGGAGGACATGAGATTCTGTGCACAGGTACTAGTCCTATACTTGCCTTTAAAATCACGTGTATTTTGACCCACATAGATCTGGGTTAATCCCTGGATATCTACACATAGAAAGAAAGTTCAAAAGAACAGCATTTACTTGAAATACAAATCTTTTGTAACATTATAAGTGTCTTTACTGTCACTCTTCATTGATTTATTGCATGTTTGATGAATACAAGTATGAATTCCCTTTAAAAACCAGTCTGTATGTGTGTGTATAGACACACGGTGTTCATGAGCTCAGGATTTCAGACACAATGACACTGAGACACAAAGCCACTGATAAACTTTCATATAATTAGACAAAAAAAAAATCCTGTCTTTGTTCACATTGTGTGCGCAGGTGTGAATGAACTATTTTTATCCTCGTGTTCTTGAAATAGTCTGTCGGTGTCGCTGACGTGATTGTGCTGATTGTGACTCTGTCAGCAGTGATTGTGTGATGAAGGCATCAGGTTTCTCTGTCAGGCTTTCATGAGTTTCTACACTCTGAAGGTCTCGTGTTTGTGTTCAGGTCACAACAAGACACTCAGAAAAAGCATTTGACTTACAGAGAATCTACAAAACTGAAGACAGGAGACAAGTTCATGACATGTTGCTGAGGTGTTTTATTCTGCTGAATTCCCCTCATCTGTGCCAGACAAACACTCCATCAGTGATGAGTCCTGACGTTTGATTCATCTGTTTCACGTCACAAGTGTACAATCACAGCTTTGTTTATGAAATATTCTGACGAGTTTGATGACAGTGATGATGATTCAGTGGTATTTTTGTCTCAGTTAACACATTTTGACACGTTTCCACAGACTGTCTTTTGCAATCAGCACAGAAAACGCAAAAACTAACTAAAAACATTTTGTGCTGAAATAAAGCTGAAAAAATATTTAAGTGGAAATAAAGATGAAATTAATTTAGAAATGACAAACTGAAGAGGTTTCAAAACAGAAAAATAAAACCTAAGTAAATTGCTAAAAAACTAGTATATAATATAAATCGCGATTAATCGTTTGACAGCCCTAATAAATATATATATATATATCAGCCTATTTAATAATATTTTTATATTCAAAATAACGGGGTACAAGTTAATAACATGAACAGTAATATACACAATTTAATAACATTAACTAGATAAAAAGTTTGTCAAGACAAACTTTAGGTTGGCTTGAGAAAGCCTGGCCTGAAAGTTTAAAGCAGTTATAAAACCTTAAAGTTTGAAAATTTAGATTAGATGATAAACATGTTGCTAGCATGATTAACATGTTGCTAATATGTTTAAGATGTAATTAGCATGTTACTAGCATGCTGTTGCTAATCATGTTTTTAACCTGATTAGCATGTTGCTAGTATGATTAAGATGTGGATAGTCATGTTTCTAGCATGATAAGCATTTCTGATAGCACACGTACATCTCAGAGACGTCTTTTTGACATTTGCATTTACATCTGCAAGACGTAGTTTGCTCATCTGCAATACGTCTATTGGACGTTTCCTATCAGATGTCAAATAGACGTCTAGATCTCTTTAAGATGTTTAAGATTTGTATGTATGTAAAACTGCCATCTTACAGATGTCTGCCAGACGTTTGTGCACAGCAGATGCTTTCCAGATCAGGAGATCTTTAACAGACATCTTGCAGACGTACGTGTGGTATCTGGGATGTTTTAAATATAATTAACAAAGTTAGCATGTTGTTAACATGTACCTAGCATGATTAGCAAGGTACTAGCGTGATTCCAGCATGATTAGCATGCTAATAACGTGTTGTTATCATGATTAACAAGTTACTAGCATGTTGCTAGGATGATTAGCAAGTTACTGACCTGTTTCTAACATGATTAGCATGTTAACAGCAAGTTGTTAGCATGATTAGCAAGTTACTAGCATGTTGTTAGCATGATTAACAAGTTATTAGCATGACGCTAGCATGATTAGCATGTTGCTAGCATGCTGTTAGCATGATTAACAGGTTACTAGTATGTTTCTAGCATGATTAGGAAGTTACTGACATGTTGTTAGCATGATTATCAAGTTACTAACATGTTGCTAGCGTGTTTCTAGCATGATCAGGAAGTTACTGGCATGTAAAATTTGAATTTTCACAGTTGGAGTTTGAATAGTCTTGGTTCATTTGAACATTCCGTCAATGTAAGTCTATGGGGTTTTTCCAAGTTCTATTCATCATGTTTAGGAAAACCGTAAGCCAGATAAGCAAGAAAAGATAAGGCACACTAATTCCGATGAGTCTGAAGAGCTGGGCTGAGTTTGGTGGTTGTAGCTTGAAAGCTCTAGTAGGAGTAGCGTTCAGTAATTTGAATGAATAGCTCCAGCAGAGCAGTAGTGAAGTGTTGTTTGTGGCCACACGGGGGCAGTCGCGCATTAGGAGTCTCAGTATGAGCCGCTCCGAATCACTGAGATCATCTGCTCGTCTGCTGCTGTTTGAGGAGGTCAGAGTTGCGTTCACTCTGTTTTTGTGCTCTTCACAAATTATGTGGTGTAATTTTGAAAGGTTTTTCTCACTTCACTTCGCCCTGCAGACACTGAGGTGTCGCGCGGTTTCTGACGCGCCGATCTGACAGACTCAGACAGAACATGATAACCCTGAGACCCGAGAGCTGCGAGCGTGTGTGTGTGTGTCATTGTGTTTGTCAGCGGCGAGTCGAATGCTATTGTCATTTCCAGCGCTTTCATTCTTGTGTTCAGTAACCGGCTCCACCGGACGCGCCGGTTCCCGCGGTTTCTTTACATAAGATCAGGTCAGACTCGCGCTCAGCGTCTGAACTCACCTGAGCGACGCTCGTTTATATAAGACTCACTCCATCACGCATCTGTTAGTAAAATCACATTCACATCACACAGCTCTGTGCAGATCATCACAGCATCACAGTAATGTGGTTGCTAGGGCGTTAATATGCAGTTGCTAAGTTATTCTGCAGTTTTTACCAGCAGTGTTAAAAGTGCAATGTTGCGTTACTCCTTAAAAAAAAAGTAGCTAATTGCATTGCAATGTGTTACTTTTCAAGTACTTTTTGACACCTGACCTGGGCTTTCTTGTTTTTTTTAATAACAAAAAACCCTAAGGTTATATTTTTGTCAACTGTAAAGACCCTTTCACACCGAAAATGAAGTGAAGAAGCCTCAGGCTGAAGGAAACACTGCTGCGCGTACTCATGATGTCTCACAACATGGGGACAGGAGAGCTGTCAGTCAATAAATGGGAAAACAAAGTAACTTATTTGAAAAAGTAACTCATATTTCATTGTAAATTAAAAAGTAATGCTTTACTTTACTAGTTACCTAAAATGTAATCGGATTACATAAAGCGCAATACTTGTAATGCGTTACAATGCGTTAACACTGCTTACCACCTTCCTGTTATGCTATTATTTAGTTAGGAGTTCTGAATGATTGTTAATGAGTTGTTGTGCAGTTGCTAGGGTGGTCTGAATGGTTGCTGGGGTGTTGCTATGTAGTTGGTAAAAGTGTTTTGAATGATTGTTAATTAATATTTTTGTTATGCTTTTAGTTGTAAGTTCTAAATAATTGTTAATGAGTTGCTATGCAGTTGCTAGGGTAATCTGAATGGTTGTTACGGTGTAGCTATGCAGTCTGTAAATGTGTTTTGAATGACTGTTAATGATATTTTTGTTGTGTTTTTAGTTATGAGTTCTAAATGATTGTTAATCCATTGCTGTGCAGTTGCTAGGGTGGTCTGAGTCGTTGCTATGTGGTTACTAAACTGTTTAGATTTAGCTTTGTGGTTGCCAGGGCAGTGTTATGCATTTGCCAAAGCGTTTGGCACAGTTGTCAAGGTGTTGCTATGTGCACTGAGTGGTTGACATGTTTCTTTGTAGTTACTAGAGCAACTGAGTGGTTGTGAAGTATGTTAATATGCAGTTGCTAAGGCATTCCAAGTGGTGGTCGACATGTCTCCAGGGCATTGCTATGCAATTGCTTGTCATATTTTTCTTAGTACTATGCAACACTTGCTATGCTGCTAGTTAGGAGTAAAGAGTGGTTGGTAATGCATTTATGTGGTTGCTAGGGTAGTCTGAGTGGCTGCCAGGGTGTTGCTATACATTTAATAAGGCATTTAAGGTGTAGTTAGCATGTTGCTAGGGCACTTTTGTGGTTGCCAGGTTGTTGCTATGAAATTAATAGGGTGTTCGAAGCGATACTTAGCATGTTAGTATGCTGTTTGAGTGGTTGCCAGGATGTTGCTATGCAGTTACTAAGGCACTCAAAGTGTAATTAACATGTTGCTAGGATGTCTGAGTGGTTGCCAGGGTGTTGCTATGCAATTAATAAGCCATTCTAGGCATACTTAGCATGTAGATAGGCTGTCTGAGTGGTTGCCGGGATGTTGCTATGAAATAGGGTATTCAAAGCGTTACCTACCATGCTCGTAGGCTGTTTGAGTGGTTCCCAGGGTGTTGCTAAGCAGTTACTAAGGCACTCAGAGTGTAGTTAACATGTTGCTAGGGTGTCTGAGTAGTTGCCAGGGTGTTGCTATGCAATCACTGAGGCATTCTGAACAGTAGTTAGCATGTTGCTAGGGCACTTGAGTGGTTGCCAGGGTGTTGCTATGAAATCGATACTTAGCATGTTAGTAGGCTGTTTGAGTTTGTTTGTTTTTGTTTGTTTACCTTTATTGTAGATGAAACTAGTTTTTCATCTAAGGGGGGCAATAAAGTCACAGCACATACAGACACTACATAATCTACAGACAACACCTTCACATATAGAACACAACACCCCAATCAAATTAAGAATTCATCAAACTAATAGCCACTGAGACAAAAAAAAAAACCTTAAAATGTATTGTTCTTCCACCAGATGCTCTAAACCAACGCCCTGAGGGGAGCAATTGAAATTCCTTCTGCAATAGATGATCCAAATGCATTCAAAATGATTGTGCCTTCATTAAAACCTGTTTATATGTTTCGATGGGTTGACTCATTCTGATAACTTTACCTGACACTTTGACAAGATTATTCAACCTATTGCTATTTGACTACCTTAAAAAAACATTCTTTGCTGAATTTTCGTACAAACAATGGATACATTTGCTTCAAAACTGTCAGTATCCACTCCGTCTATATTTGTCAACCCCGGACTCAGTGCTGATCTTCCAAAATTAATTAACATATCCTTGGTTTTTTCCACATTTATTTGAAGGGGGATTTTACTACACCATGTCACAAAGTCTTCTACTACAGGACTGTGCCCTTCATCCTGTTCCTGTGGAAGACTCGCTATCAGAGAGTCATCTGCATATTTAATATGCCTGTCCTCATATGAACTGTGAGCCTGGCACTCATTTTTGGTTTTCGAAATGTTTACAAACCAGATTTAAAAGATAAAGAATAGCATCTTATAACCTCTACCTTCTCTGTAGGCAAATTTTAGTGGGTCAAGGCTGGTCTCAGGCTTCTGTAAAATCAATTCCTTTACTATTTTTTCCAAAGCATTTCATAATTAGAGCTGGTCTAAAATCATTTAAATTCTTAGTCACATTACTTTTCAGCACAGGGACTTTGTTAGATTTCTCCCATACTTCAGGGACTTTTTGTACTTTAAGAGATTCAAAAAAAATATAATGAAAAATTCCACATAATTGTTTTGCAATTACAGGTGCATAACACTTTACCTCCTGTTATCAGGCCCTGGACTCTCATTGACATTTATATTCTGAAAGTATTTTCCTAAATTACTAGATAGTGCTATCTGTTTTAAGTCATTGATTTCTGCACTAAAATCATGATGATCAAACCTTAAATAATACTCATTTAGTTTATCCACAACATTTCTATCAGAGTTAAAATCATCCAGTCTGATTATCTTGGTATCCTTCATCTCAAATCCTCCCCTGAGTGGTTGCCAGGGTGTTGCTATGCAGTTAATAAGGCATTCGGAGCAGTGCTTAGCATGTTGCTAGGCTGTCTGAGTGGTTGCCAGGGTGTTGCTATGCAGTTACTAAGGCAGAGTGTAGTTAACATGTTGCTAAGGTGCCTGAGTGGTTTCCAGGGCGTTGTTATGCAGTTACTAAGGCATTCAGAGTGAAGTTAGCATGTTGTTAGGGTGTCTAAATGGTTGCCAGGGTGTTGCTATGCAGTTACTAAGGCATTCAGAGTTTAGTAAACATGTTGCTAGGGTGTCTGAGTGGTTTCCATGGTGTTGCTATGCAGTTACTAAGGCAGAGTGTAGTTAACATGTTGCTAAGGTGCCTGAGTGTTCCAGCGTTGATGCAGGTACTAAGGCATGAGTGTAGTTAACTTTGTAAGGTTGCCTGAGTGGTTTCCAGGGCGTGGTTATGCAGTTACTAAGGCATTCAGAGTGTAGTTAAAATTTTACTAGGGCATCTGAGTGGTTTCCAGGGTGTTGCTATGCAGTTACTAAGACATTCAGAGTGAAGTTAGCATGTTGCTAGGGTGTCTAAATGGTTGCCAGGGTGTTGCTATGCAGTTACTAAGGCATTCAGCGTTTAGTAAACATGTTGCTAGGGTGTCTGAGTGGTTTCCAGGGTGTTGCTATGCAGGTACTAAGGCAAGAGTGTAGTTAACATGTTGCTAAGGTGCCTGAGTGGTTTCCAGGGCGTTGTTATGCAGTTACTAAGGCATTCAGAGTGTAGTTAACATTTTACTAGGGCATCTGAGTGGTTTCCAGGGTGTTGCTATGCAGTTACTAAGACATTCAGAGTGAAGTTAGCATGTTGCTAGGGTGTCTAAATGGTTGCCAGGGTGTTGCTATGCAGTTACTAAGGCATTCAGAGTTTAGTAAACATGTTGCTAGGGTGTCTGAGTGGTTTCCAAGGTGTTGCTATGCAGGTACTAAGGCAGAGTGTAGTTAACATGTTGCTAAGGTGCCTGAGTGGTTTCCAGGGCGTTGTTATGCAGTTACTAAGGCATTCAGAGTGTAGTTAAAATTTTACTAGGGTGTCTGAGTGGTTTCCAGGGTGTTGCTATGCAGTTACTGAGACATTCAGAGTGAAGTTAGCATGTTGCTAGGGTGTCTAAATGGTTGCCAGGGTGTTGCTATGCAGTTACTAAGGCATTCAGAGTGTAGTAAACATGTTGCTAGGGTGTCCTGAGTGGTTTCCAAGGGTGTTGCTATGCAGGTACTAAGGTATTCAGAGTGTAGTTAACATGTTGCTAAGGTGCCTGAGTGGTTTCCAGGGCGTTGTTATGCAGTTACTAAGGCATTCAGAGTGAAGTTAGCATGTTGCTAGGGTGTCTAAATGGTTGCCAGGGTGTTGCTATGCAGTTACTAAGGCATTCTAAAAAGTAAGAAGGATGTTGCTAGGGTGTCTGAGTGGTTTCCATGGCATTGCTATGCAGTTACTAAGGTATTCAGAGTTGCAGTAAGGATGTTGCTAGGGCGTCTAATTGGTTGCCAGGGTGTTGTTATGCAGCTGCTTGTAATATCGTTTGTGCTGTGTTTTGCTGCACTTGTAATGCTGTTGAGTTTAGAGTGGTTGCCAAGGCGTTGCTATGCAGATGCTGTGGTGTTCAGTATGACTGTTTATATGTTGCTAGGGCATGTGAGTTACTGCCAAGGATGACGTTACCCAACTAGATTTTTCTGTTAGTTAAGTGTTAGTAATTGAGCGTGTGATCCGGATGTGTTAGTGTTAATTCAATCAAAGCGGCGAGTGACCCGTCAGTGAGGAGCTGCTGTAGTCCAGTGCAGTCATGGTGACTCACTGCTATTAAATCATATTTTTCATATTTCATTTGTAGGTTTCCCAGCAAGCAGATTTGTGAGTGCAGATGAATGAGATGTGGGAGCCGGTTTTGATGAGCGTCACGCTCTGTTTACTGCAGGACTCCAGTTAAACCAGTCTGCAGCGCGGCCGGGAAGAGGCTAAATCAGACCTGCGCGGCTTTATCTGCTCATCCCGTGAATGTAAACTCGGGGTTGTGTAAACAAGTCAAAAACCACATATCTAAACCACCACAACCGGTTTGGGAAATAAACGCATTTGAACCGAATATGCAGAATATTTGTGTGTTGGAGACGATGCGCGCGTGTGTGTTTAGAGCAGCAGATCGTGTGTCACGTCTCAGTGTGTTTCAGTCAGCTGGTTTTTACTGGATTCATAAAGTCAGGTGTAGAGAAGCACATTAACTAGCACTAACTACCCGCACCATACTCCTGCTCACACATTCAGCTCACAAAAACGTTGTGGAAAGATTTCTAAAACATTGAAATGTCCAGTTTTCTTGTCATGATTGTAACGTTATTTAAAGGTTACAAAAACATTTTCTGCAACATTCTACTAACTTCGTTTTTACACAAAATGTTATTTGAACATTCATTTTCAATATTCTAAGAATGTTACAGTGTCCAGTTTTCTTGACGTGATTTTAACGTTACTGAAAGGTTGCAAAAACATTCTTACAACGTTCTACCAACTTTGTTTTTATTCAAAATATAAAATATAATTTTTCTGAACGTTTATTTTTAATATTCTAAAACGTTGAAATGTCCAGTTTTCTTGTAGTGATTTTAATGTTACTTAAAGATTATATAAACGTTTCTTACAACATTCTACTGAGAGTACTTTTACTCGATATAACATTTAATAACCATTTGTAATATTCTAAGAACATTAAAATGTCCAGTTTTCTTATTACTTAAAAGGTTATAAAAAATGTTTCTTACAACATTCTACATTTTTTACCCAAAATATGTTATTTAAATGTTTATTTTTAATATTCTAAGAGCATTAATGTCCAATTTTCTTGTTGTAATGTTAACGTTACTTAAAGATTATAAAAAGACTTATTTTTTTAACATTCTAAGAATGTTAAAATGTCCACTTTTGTTATTGTGATTTTAACGTTACTTAAAGGTTATATAAATGTTTTTTACAAAATTTTCTTTTACTCAATATTTCATGTTATTTAAACAATTCTTAATATTCTATGAACATTAAAATGTCATTTTCTTGTTGTGATTTTAACGTTATTTAAAAGTTATGAAAACATTTTTTACAACATTCTAAGTTTATTTTTACTGAAAATATAATGTTATTTCAGCAATTTTTAATATTTTAGGGATGTTAAAATGTCCGGTTTTCTTGTCGTGATTTTAATATTTCTTAAAAGTTATAAAAATGTTTCTTACAACATTCTAATAAGTTTATTTTTTTTACTCAAAAAAAAACATTTCTTTTTAATATTAACGTTAAAATGTCCAATTTTCTTATTGTGACATTAACGTTATTTAAAAGTTATGAAAATGTTTCTTGCAGCATTCTAAGTTTATTTTCACTATATATAGAACGTTATTTGAATGGTTATTTTTAATATTCTAAGAATGTTAAAATGTTCAGTTTTATTGTCATGATTTTAACGTTGCTTAAAGTTTATATAAATGTTTCTTACAACATTCTACTAAGTGTTTTAGTCAAAATATAATGTTATTTTAATGTTTCCTTTTAATATTCTAAGAATGTTAAAATGCCCTGTTTTCTTGTTGTGATCCTAATGTTACTTAAAGGTTACATTAGTGTTTCTTACAATGTTCTACTACATTTATTTTTACTCAAAATATAATGTTATTTTAATGTTTATTTTTAATATTCTAAGAGCATTAAAATGTTCAGTTTTCTTGATGTGTTTTTTAACGTTACCTAAAGGTTATAAGAATGTTTCTTACAACATTCGACGAAGTTCATGTTTACTCAATATATAACGTTATTTGAACATTTATTTTTAATATTTAAAGAACATTAAAATGTTCCTTTTTCTTGTCGTGAGTTTAACATTACTTAAATATAGTTATAAAAATGTTTCTTACAACATTCTAGTTACTTTGTTTTTACTCAATATATAGCGTTATTTGATTATTTTTAATATTGGAAGAATGTTAAAATGTCCCGTTTTCTTGTCATGGATTTAACGTTATTTAAAGGTTACTAAAACGTTTCTTACAACATTTTACCAAGTTCATTTTTACTCAAAATATAACATTGTTTGAACTTTTATTTTTTAACATTCTAAGAACGTTAAAATTTTCTTGTCATGATTTTAACGTTACATAAAACTTTTCTTACAACATTTTTACTGAAAGTATAAACATCATTTGAAAGTTTAATATTTTAAAAATGTTAAAATGTCCAGTTTTCTTGTTGTGATATTAATGTTATTTAAAGGTTATATGAACGTTTCTTACAACATTCTACTAAGTTTTTCTTTTACTCAAAATATAACATTATTTGAACAATTGTTAATATGTTAAAAAAAATGTTAAAATGTCCAGTTTTGTCATGTTTTTAACGTTACTTAAAAGTTATAAAATGTTTCTTGCAACATTCTAAGTTTATTTTTACTGAATATATAATGTTATTTGAACGGTTATTTTTAATATTCAAAGAACGTTAAAATGTCCAGTTTTATTGTCGTGATTTTAACGTTACGTAAAGGCTACAAAAACGTTTCTTGCAACATTCTACTAACTATTTTTTTGAAAGTTTATTTCTAATAATATTCTAAGAACGTTAAAATGTCCAGTTTTTTGTTATGATTTCAACGTACTTAAAAGTTAAGGAAATGTTTCTTACAACATCCCATTAACTTTAACTAAAATGTCCAGTTTTCTTGTAATTTTAATGTTACTTAAAGGTTATAAAAACATTTCTTAGAATGTTCAAATAACATTAAATAAATATCATAAAGATGTTTTAAGATTTATTCAAAGAACATTTTGTCAACATTGTGGAACATATATCAAATAATGATAAAGTTATAAGAACGTCCCGTGCACATTACTTTATATAACGTTCATTCATCCTTTGATTCAGCATTTCAGACTCTTTCCTGTCAGTGTTTTGTGTGTAAAGTGTGTGTCTTTGTCTCTTCTTTCGGTAAACGACCCATGCGCTAGTTTGTCGTTATATAATCACTGATATTGATACTCTTTCTGCTGTTTGTTTCCTGAAGGTAAAGAATTTCGTTCCTGATTCGTTCAGCCCAGACAGTGAAGTGTTGAATCTCTGCCATGTGCGGTCAGAGTCGCTGCCAGAGTCTTACAGTAAAAACAAAAACATTTCCGACCCCGAAATGTCATTGTTCTGCTAATGTCATAATTATCTAGGAATAGACATATTTTTACAATATTTATCAGGAAAATCAATGTTTTTAAATGTTATTTTAAAATCTAATAACTTAAAAAAAAAAAATAGTAACTCTCACTGTGATTTTGCAGTAAGTTATGCATGAATATTTTTTGTACAATTATGTGCAAATTGTAGGTGCAAAAAGTGAAGAAAAGTAAAACTGGCCAAACAATACTGAACTTACAATAAATTTGTTTTAATAAACCGCAAATGCTAATACATTTAAACTTTTTGCACATAATGTTTAGTATACGTTTTTATTTTATTTTACATTTGCATTGTTTCATAAAATTGCTCATTGTTCAAAGAAGATCAGTAATGTCATTTATCATTTAAAAATATATATATTTTTGCCTTTTTTACTTAATGTTTTTTTAAATAATTTGTGTTGCATTGTGGGATACATTATCTAACGGCGTTGGCTTTGGTTGTGCACTACGCACGTAATATACTTGGCAAATAAATTTAAATATATTTTTTAAAATTTCAATTTAAATACTTTTTTACGTTTGTTTTTGTTTACTTAATACTTTTTTGGTTTAATTTTGTCCCTTTTTGTTTTGTTGATAGTAAATGGCAGTATTTGTTGTGTATATTTTTTTAACAGTTTACATTTTCATCTATTTAATTTTTACTACACGCACTGCATTGTGGGATAGCGTATCACAGTGTGCTCTGGTTGTGCACTACACACTTTGGCAGATGTCATCGGTGATTCAGATTTTTCTGTGCCAATGTAAATGATATGCAGCACAGTACATCTGTTGTAATTAGGCTATAGATTAATGAGAACTAATGATGCTAATGGAATAATGGCAGCCGAGGTGTAACGTGAGCTCATGTGTGTGTTTTGTCAGCCACACTCGTGTACCTGTCGAGCAGGTGTATTTGGCGGCGCTCCAGCATTGCAGCGGGTCACGTCTCTTACTGGAAAGAGTGTGAGCGCTGCCCGTAAACCGCACCTCGTGGGCGGGGCCTGCGCTCTGATTGGCCGCGCCTGATGTGAGCGCCGTGTCATTCTGGTTCAGCTCTTAAAGGCTCCGAATGATTCTGGGCAATCATTAAACCTGCAGCTTTCACTTTCCCAGAGTCCTTCTGGTCCACATGTCGACTATAAACGCCGTCTCTTCATGAATTACTGCTGTCATTAAAAAATGACTGGAGTGTCTCATCATTTTTCCACTGGTGTTGATGACTGCGCTATTATAAAATGTGCAAAACAATCATAACTAATTATGTATAGGAGTGTCTGAACGTTTTCCCGGCAGCATACGTTTATATTCTCATACTTAACGTTTTATTGGTTGTGTTGTTGTGTAAACTTCACGACCGTCACGCCTGTGTTTAGCCTTTTATTTCAACTGACCAACATCAAAACTCTGTTTTCATTCACATCCCATCTGTACTTCATAGTGCTGTTCAATCTAGTATGCTAGGCCTGTATGATTTCTGCAGGACTTTCGTGAATCCATTTATGTTTTTTTGTTTTTTTTTCATTTTTTTTTACCCACAACCCTTTGCATTATACAGATAAAGAGGTGCTTTTGTTTGTTTGTAAGTTTGCAAACCCATAAGTTGGTTTGCAATAAAATTACTAAAGCTTTAACTAAAATTTAAGTGAAAACAGAAAATGCAAAGATAAAAACAAAGCCGTTAAAATGAGAAAAAAATGACAAAAACATGCAACAAAATGACTAAAACTTTAACTAAAATGAAAACAGAAAATAAAAAAAAAATAATAAAGTAATTCTAAATATTTATAAAAATAATACTAGTCATAATTTTTACAAAGTAAAACTGACAAAAATACTCAGGATTCTTAAACTTTAGCTACAATGTAAATTTAAATATTTAAACTAATTCAAAATATTTATAAAAACTGTATTATATATATGTATTTAAAAAAACTATTAAAAATGATCAAACTTAAATGAAAATATAAGCCACTTCAAAACATTAATAAAAACTATAAGTTATATTTAAATAAACTGTTAAAAGTGACAAATTTCACAAAAATACAGAAACTAACATTTTATGAAAAAAATATGAACTTATTTAAAATATTTATACAAACTATTATTCATGTTTTAAAAAACTATTAAAAATGATACAAAGAAAGCTTAAATGAAAATATAAACCACTTCAAAACATTAATTAATTCAAAACAAACTATAGTAAGTAATATATAAATAAACGATTGAAAGTGACAAATTTCGCCAAATTAAAATATAAACAAATTTAAAATATTAATAAATAGTTAGAATATTTTATTTAAATATATGTATTTTTATTTAGAATATCGTATTAAAAAAATAAAAGATATAAACAGGCAACAAAATTACTAAAACTAACGGATAATTTAAATAAAATATAAAAATATAAATTAATTTTAAATATTAATAAAAGTTATAAGTCATATTTTAAAAAGAAAAAACTTTAAAAGGCAAAAACAAGGCAACAAAATTACTAAAACTAACTAAAATTTAAATAAAACAAAAATATGAATGAATTCAAACTATTTATGAAAGTTATAATAGTCATATTTTTACAAAATTTTAATCAAATGTAAAAATATAAGTGAAATCAAAATATTAATAAAAGTTATAATAGTCTTATTTAAAGAAAAACATCAAAGGACAAAAACAGGCAACAAAATTATTAAAATTAACTAAAATTTAAACAAAAATTATAAATGTTGTTTAAAATATTTATAAAAACTGCATTATTCATATTTAAAAAAAACTATTAAAAATGATCAAACTTAAATGAAAATATAAACCACTTCAAAACATTAATAAAAACTAAAAGTTATATTTAAATGATACAAAGAAAGCTTAAATGAAAATATATACCACTTCAAAACATTAATTAATTCAAAACAAACTATAGTAAGTAATATATAAATAAACGATTAAAAGTGACAAATTTCGCCAAATTAAAATATAAACAAATTTAAAATATTAATAAATAGTTAGAATATTTTATTTAAATATATATATTTTTATTTAGAATATCGTATTAAAAAAAAAAAATTAAAAGATATAAACAGGCAACAAAATTACTAAAACTAACGGATAATTTAAATAAAATATAAATTAATCCTAAATATTAATAAAAGTTATAATAGTCATATTTTAAAAAGAAAAAACTTTAAAAGACAAAAACAAGGCAACAAAATTACTAAAATTTTAATAAAATGTAAAAATATAAGTGAATTCAAAATATTAAGAAAAGTTATAATAGTCTTATTTAAAGAAAAACATCAAGGGCCAAAAACAGGCAACAAAATTATTAAAATTAACTAAAATTTAAATGAAAATTATAAATGTTGTTTAAAATATTTATAAAAACTGCATTATTCATATTTTAAAAAAACTATTCAAAATTATAAAACTAACATTTAAATGGAAATATAAACCGCTTCAAAACTATAATAAAAACTATAAGTAATATTTAAATAAACTATTAAAAGTGAAAACATGTAACAAAATTACTGAAACTAACTAAAACAAAAAAAAAATTTCAAATATAAACAAACAAACTAAAACTAACAAAAATATAAAGTATAAGCATATAAAATATAAATATTCAAAATATTAATAAAAGTTATAATACTACTATTTTAAAAACATGCAAAAGATAGAAACAGGCAACAAAATTACTAAAGCTAACTGAAAATGTATAAAAGCGTAAATGAATTCAAAATGTTCATAAAAACTATAAGAGCATCTGAATGATACTAAAACAACACTGATCAGAAATTGCACAATGTGCTAGTATGACATACTGTCTTTAAGTCTGTATTTGTTCTACATTAGCGGTATGCTAAGTGGGACGCCGCGCCAGCTCACGTTGCGAGTGCACAGCGGTTCATCCTGGTGCATCATGGGAAAAGCAATCAACTGACATTGATATCTTACTGTAACTACAATTTGATCGAAAACAACCAGGCGCGCATCGCTTACCCAGCATGCCCTGCTGCGGCACGCTCACGTGTACGGTTGGCTTTTATCTGGCTGATAAAGCACTTTTACCGTAAAGAAAGTGAGCGTCCCGCGGCTCCGCCCGTGTTTACCGTTCACCGCCGCTGACTTTAATGGCTTAATATTAAACTGGAACACACGACCTTTGACCCCAACTTCTATAGTCTGGATCTGACAGAAAAGAGTGTGGAGTATTGGAGTATTGGAGTATCGGAGTATCAAGCTGTGATGTTTTGCTAATCGGCGAGCGCTCGCACGTGACGCGTGTTTGGATGTAAACGAAGGGCTGGTGACTTACAGTCAGCGAGACGGCCACGAAGGCTCTTATTGACACACAGCCCAGTGATTACTGGAAGAGCGCTGACCTCAATTACTTAACGACCGTGTGACTGCGTAACCCACACACACACTAACACACACCGCACACGCCGCCGCTACTCCACGTGCAAACAGCAGCTCACGTTTGTTTTGATGTCATGGTAGCGTCAGCCAACATCAAACTCATGTTTGTGTCAAAGAAAACTTCAAAACATTAGCATTATGCTAGCTGTGCACTGTGTGCTCTTTAATGGTTTCTTTTCGTGATACTGACAATATTTAAAGGCTGCATTTCTTACAACGTTCTGCTAACTTTATTTTCACCACAAATACAGCGACATTTAAATATTTATTTTTTAAATTCCAAGAAGCTTAAAATGTTCCGTTTTCTTGTCATGATTAAATGTTATTTAAATGTTACAAAAATGTTTCCTGCAATGTTTAACTGACCTTTTTTGCACACAAAATGTAACGTTACTTGAACATTTTTTTTTAATTGCCAAAGAATGTTACAATGTCCAGTTTTCGTGTTGTGATTATAAAGTTATTTGAAGGTTACAAAAAAACTACCTTTAATTTTTACCCTAAATAATATAATGTTATTTGAATATTTATGTTTAATATTCTAGAAACTCCAAAATGTTCGGTTTTCTTGTTGTAATTAAATGTTATTTAAAAGTTGCAAACATGTTTCTCACAGTGTTCAACTGGCTTTATTTTTACCCCAAAAAATAACGTTAATTACAATTTTTCCTTTTTTTTAAAGAAGGGTTACAGTGTCCATTTTCTTGCCATTATTCTAATGTTATTTAAAGGTTACAAATACATTTCTTACAACATTCTACTAACTTTATTTTCACCCAAAATATAACGTTACTTGAACATTTTTAAAATTTCCAAAGAATGTTACAATGTCCATATGATTATAACGTTATTTAAAGGTTACAAAAAAAAGTTTTTACAGTGTTTTTACTACCTTTAATTTTCATTTAACCTTATTTCAATATTTATTTTTAATATTCTAGAAACACTGAAATGTTCAGTTTTCTTGTTATAATTAAACATTATTTAAATGTTACAAAAATATTTCTGACAACGTTAAACTGACTTTATTTTCACCCAAAATATAACGTTATTTATAGTTTGTTTGTTGTTTTGTTTTGTTTTGTAATTTTCAAAGAATGTTATTTAAATATTACAGCATTTTCAAAAACATTTTAATAAGTTTATTTTCACCCAAAATATGTAATGTGAACATTTATTTTAAATTTTCTAAGAACTTTGAAATATCAAATTTTCTTGTCATCATTGTAATGTTATTTAAAGGTTACAAAAAGGTTTCTTGCAATGGTCTACTAACTTTATTTTCACCCAAAATATAACAGTATTTGAACGTTAATTTTTGATATTTTAAGAACGTTAAAATGTCCAGTTTTTGTTTTATGATTACAATGTTATTTAAAGGTTACAAAACCATTTCTTACAACATTCTACTACCTTTTTCACCCAAAATATGTTATTTGAATGTTTATTTTTAATATTCTAAGAACAATGAAATGTCCTGTTCTAATTCTCTAAAAATTTCTAACAATATTCAACGGACTTCAGACATTTTTTTACCCAAAATATAACTTTACTTGAACTTTTTTTTTTAATTTTCAAAGAATGTTGAAATGTCCAGTTTTCTTCTCATTAAAGGTTACAAAATATTTATCATGTTTTTTTTTGTTTTTTTTTTTAACTGTATTTTCACCCAAAATATATTATTAACGATAACTTTATTTATATACTTATTATCTTTATTTTTATAAAGTATCATATATATATATATATATATATATATATATATATATATATAAGATAATATTCTAAGTTAAAATGTCCAGTTTTCGTGATTATAATGTGATTTAGATGTTATAAAAACGTTTTTACAGTGTTCTTCTAACTTTATTTTCACCACAAATAAAATATTATTTCATTCTTTATTCATAATATTCTAAGAATGTTAAAATGTTTAATTTGCTTGTCATGATTAAACGTTACTTAAAGGTTACAAAAATGTTCCTTACAATGTTCAACTGACTTTATTTTCACCCAGAATAAAACGTTACTTGAACTTTTTTTTAATTTTCAAGGAATATCACAATATCCATTTTCTTGCTGCATTCTATTTTTTATTAAAGGTTAGAAAATGTTTTTATGATGTTCTACTAACTTTATTTTTCCCAAAATATAGTGTTATTTGAACACTGTGTTCAGTTTTTGTGTTGTGATTAGAATGATATTTAAAGGTTACAAAAAATTTTTTTTTACAACATTTTACTTTATATAAATATGAATAATCATAAGAACATTCCAAAAATATTACTTTAAAAACATTTTGTCCCAATATTTATATAGCTTTTAAAAAACCATTAGTGAATATTTCTTATTTTGCATTATTGTCTTAATAACCTCATAAAAACCTCATTTAATTCAATTTTTTGTGCACATGTTGTTAATCTGATCAAATAATGAGTTGACATAGATTCTTCATGAACCTTTTATTTACTATAATATAATTTCACTGTTTATCTGATTTTTTTTTTTTATAGTCATAGCCATCAGATTAGCAAAACACGTGTGCTAGCCGAATGTTTGCCTGAGTTCTTTTAACTATAAATATAATCGTAGATACTTTTATGAATGTCCATAAAAGATTCTCTGGTAAGTGTTGTTTGCTGCTTCATGATGTCACTGCTAAACAGGAAGCAGAAATCATTCATGCTAGGAAACATTTATTAGCTAAATAGAGCTTGACAGGTAAATGATTGTAAATGCATTGCTTCTACTCTGGGGACAAAAAAAAAAAAAAAACTACAGTAAATCCAACTTTTTTAAAAACTTTCCATCCAAATGTCATGTTTGTGCTTATGAAATTGGATCTTTACTGTAATATTAATCTAATTAGGTGTATTATTTTGCAGTTAAGTCACGATATAAGTGCTTTCTGCAAGTGTAACTTTTGTGTGTTGCTCATTTAGCACACAGATGTGTGTTGATGAGATTCACCGAAGCAGGTCAGTGGGTTGGTCACGGAGAACAACATCAGAGCCATAAAACAAACTCGATATCACGGATAAATGTTTGCAGACGCACACGTGAGGAAGAGCCGGGCCCGGATAAATCATTTTATTAGCCGTCTGATTCGAGCAAAACATTTGAACTGATCAACAACAAGAGCTGCGTTTGACAGACGCGCTCACGTGCAGCTCTGTGTGTGTGTGTGTGTGTGTGTGTATCGCTGTCATTCCTGAAGCATTGCTCAATTCTGGAAAAGCAGGAGTTGTGGCAGATGAATGGACGAACCCCATAACCGTCACACACAAACGTTGTACAGAAAGGGTGGAGAAGTTCACTCTCCATGAGAGAGAAGCTTCAGCAAACCGACAGAGTGATGGAGACGTGAACAGATCACCTTACATCAGACGGACGAGAACAACCAGTCCGCAAAACCACATTGCACACATTCATCATTCCTCGACGCGACGACTCAATTACACTGAATACCGCAAAGACATTCATAGTTTTACTCATCAAGGACACATTCAACTGATCAAAAGTGACAGTAAAGACATTTATAATGTTCCTAAAGATTTCTGTTTCAAAGAAATGCTGTTCTTTAATACTGAAAAATATCCTGAAAATGACAGTTTCTACAAAAATATTGTGCAGCACAACTGTTTTCAACATTGCTAATAATCAGAAATGTTTCTTAAACAGCAAATCAGCATATTAGAATGATTTCTGAAGGATCATGTGACACTGAAGACGAGTAGTGAAGAGTAATGATGCTGAAAATGCAGCTGCGCATCACAGAAATAAACTACATCTTAACAGATACTCGCATAGAGAACGGCAGATTTAATCTATAATAATAATTCACAATTTTACAGCATTTTTGATCAAATAAACCCAGGCTTGGTGAACAGAAAACTTTCGTTTACTTCAAGTCCCATGTGTCGTAATGCTTAACGTGTGTCATTTTCCATTAAATGTGCTGCTTTGACCTTTATGACATCATATCTGACATCATAAAGCATCTGTTTATGAGCTTAACGATCAGTTTCTCACTCAGTCTTTATCTGGATTCCATGACGTTTGCTCGTTTATTGGCCTCGTCCGGATCAATAGTTCAACTCTTTTATGGGAAAAGTCGTTTTGATCATTTCTAACGGCAGATAAACTGAGTAAAGTGATGTTTTTTGAGCAGTTTGATTGTAAAAGAGTCACAAAATGTGCATTGCAAGGGAAATGTCATGGGTTAAAATGTTTATATTTTAATGTAATCTATATAAATGTGTGTGAACCTGGAGCACAAAAACAGTCAATTTTTTTATTTATACGTCATCTGACTAAATAAAGCTTTCCATTGATGTGTAGTTTGTTAGGACAATATTTAGCCAAGATACAACTATTTGAAAATCGAATCTGAGGGTGCGGAAAAAAAACTAAATATTGAGGAAAATCGCCTTTAAATTAATCCAAATGAAGTTCTTATAGAATTGTATGTTACTAATCAAAAATTCCGTTTTGATATATTTATGGTGGGAAATTTACTAAATACCTTCATGGAGCATGATCTTTACTTAATATCTTAATGATTTTTGGCGTAAAAGAAAAATGGATAATTTTGACCCATACAATGTGTTGTTATTGCTACAAATATACCAGTGCTACTTATGACTGGTTTTGTGGGCCAGGGTCAGAGATATACACGTTAATTAATTAAAAAATAAAAATGCTGTTTTTATTCATTCAATTAAATATATTAACATATTAACATAACATGGTAAAATTAAATATATAATATAAAATACACTCATAAAAAGAAATAATACATATATATTACATATATACACTCATATAATTTAAAAACATGCATATTATTTTTATTAATATTTCTAATATACATTATATCTAATAATACTTTTTATTTTTATTATTACTTTTCTGTAGTTATTTTTTTATTTATTTAATTATTATTATTATTAATATTATTGTATGGTAACTTTTTTGTTTTTTTTTGTAACCCATGAGCTGATTTCGGTAAAATCTGCCGCTATTCAGCACTTCCTTTTGGCGCTAATAATGACAAGATGACATGTCGTTGATATCTCGGTTCGGCGGTGAGCTTCCTATTGTGTTTTTGAATCTGTTGTAGGGAAACGAAGCTCTGTCTTCCTGTAGATCCGTGACATAACAGCATAACAGTGGCGGGCGTGTGTGAGCGATTCATTCATTCGTTTCCCATCCAAACAACAATACAGACTTTCCTGAAAGACGAACAGCCGCTTTCCTGAGAGAAACCGAGCCGCCTCCGGATCCTTTTGTCATCTGTGTGTGTGTGTGTGTGTGTGTGTGTCTGTTACTAAGGCCCGTTCACAAATTATAACTCTATTAGCGTTCACACTAACGCACGACAACGTTCTGTTTGCTAAAAGCGCGCGCTTGCCGATTTGAATGTTCGCGCTTTATAAAGCAGGATGGATTCTGATTGGTTTAGGTTTTAACGTTCATCGGCTGGAAAGAAAATAGCGGTTTAAAAGCGACTTCAATGAAAGCTTTCCTCTGTAGTGTTGTCGTTATAAACCTGCTATTATTTTAAACTGATCTTTATCGATACAGTTATTGTCTTTGGTGTGAACGGCCCTTTAATGTAAGTTATATGACCAGCTCATGAACACAATGCAGACCGTTAAACACTAACTGTACCAATCAATCACCAGCGTTTATCAGTATTTAAAGTGACAGTTCATCTAAAAGTTATATCTTTATTAATGATCTTCATGTCGTTCCAAACCTGTATGACTTTGGTTCTGTGGAAGAAAAGCGCAAATGTTTAGCTAAATGTTTGAGCTGCTCTTTTACGCACAGGTTACAATCAATCCAATAACCTCCATATGACTCAGGTGTTTTATTTTTTTACAAGGAACAGACGTCACCTACTGTAATATAATGAAATATCTATGATGTAAATGTCGCCTGCAAAAACATTTTGTACTGTTTTGTCAGAATACAAGCTTGCGTTTGAACGGATGTCAATGAAGAAAGATGCAAGTTGGCTCCAAGCTGCAGTTACGACATCTACCAGCGCAGACTACCTTGCAGTATGTACTGTGAATTATTTTTCTACATTCAGCAAAAATGCTCTGCTCCACAATATGCAACATAATACATATATATATATATATATATATATATATAAGGAAAGGAAAGGACGTGACGTGTGGCCAAGTATGGTGACCCATACTTGGAATTTGTGCTCTGCATTTAACCCATCCAAGTGCACACACACAGTAGTGAGAAGTGAACAAACACGCACGCACGCACACACACACACACACGCACACACATTCTTGCATTTGTGGTTTACAGGGACTCTCCATAGGCGTAATGGTTTTTATACTGTACAAACCCTATTTTCTATCGCCCTACACCTAAACCTAGCCCTCACAGGAGACTGTGCACACTTTTTAAATTTCATAAAACACTGTTTAGTATGTTTTTTAAGCCTTTTGTTTTACGGGGACACAGGAAGTGTCCTCATGAACCATGTTTACGTTGTAGTACCCATGTCATTATACACATTTGTGTCCTCATAAACCACAAATGCCGGAACACACACACACACACACACACCCGGAGCAGTGGGCAGCCATATTGCCATCGCTGCGGCGCCCGGGGAGCAGTTGGGGGTTCGGTGCCTTGCTCAAGGGTCTCACCTCAGTCATGGTATTGAGGGTGGAGAGAGCGCTGGTTATTCACTTCCCCCACCTTCAATCCCTGCCAGACTTAGGATTTCAGTAACAAGCTCAACTCCCTAACCATTAGGCCACAGCTGCCCCTAAAATATATATTAAAACACCCATAATTATTAAATTAACAATAATTCGATTAAACTTGTAGCATAATAAGATCATGTGACCAGAGTGAAACCCTTGCATGTGAGGTTGCATAACTCATGTTTTACCTTATGGTGTTTATTTTGTTGAACTGTAATGTCCAGTATAGCTTGTATGTCCTGTGTTCGTCTAAGCTACTGAAAACCACACAAAGAGTTTATATCCTTGAACAAAAGCTACTATTACATGAGTAATAAATTAATTGGCCCGTGCTGATCTCTTTACGTAAGCGTGCCGGGCGTTTTCGCTCCGTCAATACTGAAATATTGACTGGAAATGAAATGATTAACAAACTGAGCACATACCAAAACAGATCTGATCTTGAACTTTTTAGGTTTATGTCAAACTATAACACTGTTGAGTTTATTCTCTAGGTGTGTGAGAGAGAGCGAGAGACAAAATGTAGGTGTGTGGGCTGTTGATCTACATGGATTTTACTTGGAAGTTGAAGGGGAGAAGGCGGGAAAATCCCTGCATACTTATGCAAATCAGTGCGATGAGATCATAATGGGAGCGACAGGATGTGGGCGGAGCTTTGTGATCACATGTTCTGCACAGAAACCAGCTTCACGTACACATACAGTGCAGAAACTACATAACTTACACTAAATCTTCATTCTAACACAACTAACAAATAAAACTTGTACAAAGATGTTTGTTATACAGCAAAATGAAAAATATTAAGTAACGTCTGCTGATATTTACAGGTTGTGCAAGTCAGTGTTGACTAAAGCTCATTAAAATCACTTTCATAAGACAAATGTAAGAAAAAAAAATAAAAAAATAAAAAATAAATAAGTTTTACTTCCAGAACTTGTCTTAGTTTGTGCATGAGCCTGACTCAGTAATCCAGTTTTTCTGCTGTTGTTGTTTAGTTTGCTTTACAGTCTGACCTGGTTAGTCATTTGACTGCAACGGTTTATGTTGTTTAATGAATCATTTTATTTACAGGGCATGAATTACTCAGCAGAAACACCCAAACACACCAACAATCCTGAAACATTTTTCACAATTCATAATTAATATTAAATACAGTTTCATTCTTGTTAAAATAATACTTATAATTCTAATAGTATATAATACATTTATTATTTTTAATTATATTTATTTTCGTAGTTTGTTTTTATTTTACAGTAAATCAAAACACATATGTTAATTATAATTATTATGCATTTTCATTTACATATTTATTGTTTGTAAATTAAAAAATTATATAAAAGTAAATGTTTGGCACATTAAATATGCTTTATTTCTTTTGACATAAATATCATATCTCACACACACACTGACCATCACAGTTTCCAGAGAACTGTGGAAGAATGTGGCGTTTCAAACAAACAAGACTCGACAGGCGTTGAGGGGTGCCGGTGAGCGCAGTAAACACACACATGAGCTCTTATCTGATGCCTGTCATAAATCAGCATCTAACAAACTCTCTTCTGTTTCATGCACTTTAGTCACACTCAGCAGGGGTCAATTCATGATAGCTTTAACCCGAAAGAGAAACCTAAGTATTTAGTGCAGCTTGCAGCAATGTTGTGAATGTAACATGCATCATGCATTGAATGCAGCTGTCAGATAGTGGCAGAATGAGGCCGCGGGCGAAGCAGCCGATGACTTTAATGCAGATTCCAGCTCTCTTTTAGGCTCGGCTTATCGAAAAACATTCTTGACCTAAATAATTTTTGTGTCGGTAACTTCGGCCATTACAAAAGAGCCTTTAGGAGTGTACAGGGAATGTAAGTCATGAGAGTCAAACTGACAAAGCGCCTGATGTTTACCCTGCGCATAGTTTTGTGTATTGTTAAAGACTGAAAGTATATCAGCGCACACCTGAACCGCACTTGAATTAGGTTATGTGCTACACAAATAAATTATTTTAACACTTGTCACTTTTTTTTCTCTTTTTTTTTTTTTTTTTTTTTTTCCACTTGAAACCTCATAACAACACATTAGATGTGATGATGGTATACGGATTCAGGAGTGAAACTGCTCTATTTAGTAACTGAGGATCAAGTCATCTGAGATGGTTCGTTGGATTCTAGTGTAAGACAAGTCCAGTTCAATACCATCAGATTAATGGTCTCAGGTGACCGTAATTCTAGGGTAGTTTAAAGTGTTTTCAAACTCATAAACTCTGTTTTCTGCAGCTCTCACAGGTATTAAATGATGTGTGTGTGAGATTATCCAATTCAAAGGCTGTTTGCTGCTTTGAATTCGGACGACGGTTCTCAGTTTCTGTCTTGTTCAGCTCTATTTGCATGTGGATCCAAAATTCAAATGCGACGTGTGTATTTGAATGCCGGACCTCTAAAAAACAGTCGCTTTGTGCTCTAAAATGCAAAACTAAACCTGCTATGAAAAATGCGATCAAGTGCAAGCAAAGGTCAAACTGCATCAAATGCATCTTTTGGAAATTCTAGGTCTGAATGTCTAACAAGAGCACTAACATGGGCATTTGAAGAATTTGAAGTAGACCTAACTGTATTTGCATTCACATTCAACTTAAGAAGAACTGACTTTATACATCCACAAAAAAAAGTCCAGCGGAGACTTCAAGCCTGATGAAGAAACGTGTTGGAATTCATGTTGTAGAAAAAAACAGCTGAATCATTCTGTTGATTTGCAGTGAAATTTGACCTGCATTTTTAGCCTGTTTACACTTTATGCATCTAAGATGCGTAAAAATAGCATGCGCCCCACATTCTGCTGCATATTTGTTTTGAACTTCACACGAAAGAGTCGCGTTTCAACACATCTGTGATCTCCGATAAGGAGGCTTGAGCAAATTGAGCAATTATAAAGTAAATGTTGAAATAAGAGTGGGACATAGTCCAAGAGGGTGAGGCACAAATGCAGCATGAAGCACTTTTAATCAGAAATTTTATTTTAGAAAAGGCTTATACAAAAAATAGCAAATATATGCCATACATAATAATTATAGTATCTGAGAGGCAAACCTCATACATATTATCCAGTGACTTGACAAATCACAGAAAAATTGAGCAGAATCTTCAATGATATATCTGATTTGTACTCGATTGACAAGTATTACAAAGAATATTTAGTTTTTACATACATTTACATACAGTAGAACAAATATCAATCAGTACAGCAGATCGTTATGAACGTTACACACACTTCATACCACCGACGTGTTCTTCCGTTAGTCTGCTCTGACACACAGTTTAACAAAGCTGCTTACACATGAAACTTCATTTCCCAATACCAAGAGGCTTTACAAAGCTTTACATTGTCTCACAGTTCAACCATTGTGAAGAACAAGTGTTTACATAGAGTCTTTAAGTGGTGTAGCAATACTATCTGATCCAGGCCACGCCCGCGCGGCTTCTCGAACCAGACTAAGTGCTACTTTTAGCGGTTCATAAAACCTACTTTAGCCAAAACACTGGCTTACAGTTTCTGCGAAACCTTTTCCCTCTGGGAAGAGTGTGTTTCTAACTAGAGGATCTTCAGAGCAACCCATCTCAGCCTAAAGTTCCTCATTAGCAGGAGTCCAAAGTCTCTACGTTTGACTGAAAGCGACCCTCTTCCACTGAGTCCGCTTCAATATCCGGTCTCCTCTATCCTCCAACCTGTGGAGTTCTTCCCGAACTTGTAGACGAGCCTGCGTCCGTCCACTCGCTCCAGAATCTCTCGTTTGTAGTAATACCTGTAGAAAAGAGCAAGCGTTCTGATTATTTTGCTGTCCTAGCATCCACCGGGACAAATCCTCCCACCCCCACCTCAAAACTCATGCATTTTTTACCTCATGGCTCTACTGAGTTTCTCATAAGTCATGCTGCTGTTCTTCTTCTTCTGCCCCCAGAGCTGAGCAACAGCCTCTGACTTCAAGAACTTGAAGACACCATCTCTGCGGTCCTCCCATTTCATCAGACCTTGGTTCTGCTCCGGGTGAATCAGGATGTCCCGGATAAACTCCCAAAGGTGGGTTCCTCTTGGAGCTGCAATGGAGCAAGACTATGGTTTAGTATGGATAATCATTACCTACTTGATCTTGAGCATGAGGTATCTCTTAGCTAGAATATTGTGTACTCACCATGTTTACTTTTCTTGGACTGAATGAAGTGCTCATATCCCTCGCTATCCCTGGGCTTTGGGGGTCGCCCCCTGCCTCTCTTCTTTGTCTCTACTGACTCTTGTTTCACAAAGTTCTCTGTGGAAAAGAAACGCAGTCAAATGTTAGATGACTACATTTGAATCTTTTGGGATCAATCCACTGGTGGTTTTCCAACCTGCTCCTTGAGGACCACCTTCTTGCAGAGTTTGGTTTCAACCTGCTTGCCATTGCCAGGTAAACCTGAAGACCTTGATTAGCTGGTTCAGGTGTGTTTGGCTAAGCATGTAACTAGGTTCTGCAAGTAGGCGTCCCTCTAGGAGCAGAATTGGAATAGAAGAATCAAAGGAACTTACTGGTGCTGGTGGAGTAAGGCATCTCTGAGTATTCAGGGTCTGAGTCGCTGCTGTTGGACTCGGGTGAGCTTGGGTTCAGGAAGCTGCCTGCGGAGAACATACCAAAGAAAAGTGTGTTCAGACTTCTGGAGAACTTTGGGATGCTTGACCTTAATGGAGTAGTAGAGTTTAGCAGGGACACATACCAGTGTGGGAACTCTGAAAACTCTCGGTTAGAGAGTCATAGCCGTGGTCACTCTCTGGAGTCAGCTGGCTGGTGTACTCGTCAAAGTAACTGTAGGTGTTCTCTGAATTGTCTGCGCGAACAGAATTCTAAGTGTTATTTCAAGTATGCATGGTTGGATACTGCTTCCTATGGTTGCAAAAAGTGGAACTTGCGTCTTACCTGTTGGGATTGAGGGCTGGACCACCACTGTTTCCAGCAGTGGGCCGAGACTTGGTCCGTGGATGTAGGGAAACGAGTTCTGCAGTATGTTGTCCAGTAAGTCCAATTCGGATTCGCTCAGACCAGTCTCTGACAGGTCAGCAGCTGTACACACAAACAAATCAAGAGTGTTAATGCATTCAAGCACCAAATCTTCAAAATATTTAATCAAAAGGCTTTCCATCCATGTTGCTCACCATATCTGGCCTTTTGGCTCTCCAGACTGTGGTGAAGCTGTTCGCCAAGCACCGGTCCGAACATGTTCATCAAGGTTTCCTTGGACATTGTGCACAGCGTGATGCCGTCCATGTCGCAGTAGTTCATATTCAGCAGATTGGCATCAAACCTGCTCTCCTCCACATGAAAGCCGATCCACTCCAGAACATTCTGCCTGGTCCACATCTGTGGGTTCACCTGGTCCCAGGAGCCTGCCGGAGAACAGGTTCAAAGTATGTTTAGCCCTCACCACATGACATGTCAGCACCTGAGATCACCCCCCCCCTTAACAATAGAAGAATACCCGCTCAGGTTTACTGTCTCCAGGGCCAGAACTACTGTTGTGTGTTTAACTATCTGTTGTGTTGACACCCCCGTAGGTTTTGATCACAGTGTCAACAATGACTGCTTTGGCCGAAAGACCATAAAAAAAGCATTCCTGCGCGTCTACTGCGGGCTAAGTTAAACATTGCCTCGGTTAATGATTTTAAGATTCAAAAAGTGAGGTCAGACTGCAGGGATGAGAGATTATCGGCATGTCTGGGCTCTCGGGTTGGGTGATGGGAACTAACTTAAGTAGGCAATTCTTAAGAGGTATGATGCAGAACTCTTACCCATTGTGCTGTTACTGTTGAAGGTGATCTCGGAGAGATGTGGTGATCTGCCCATTGGCACTGTCATGCTCAACATGTTGGGCTGCGGTTCAGATGGGTACAGGTTGGCAATTGCATTGTTGAGAATTAGACTAAGATCGGTTGACGCCATTGAGAATTCTGCGAGAGAAGAAACAATATCAATTGAAGTTCATCCAAGGTATGTTCTCGCTCGGAAGGTAGCGATTTAAAAGGCAAATTATTTACCAGTTGTGGTGGCCGAAGGCAGTTTGGTTTCCAGATAAAATCCCAGTGCAAGTGTTAAAGTAATAATCCAGTCAGTAAGGCTTTGATGTTCACTGTTCAGAGTATCAGAAGCTTTTCTGATGCACCTGCTGCTTCGGGATGAATTTATAGAGTACGAGACAGGCAAAGTGGGCGTGGCCAGGTAAGCTACACGAGGAGGCGTGGCCAGGTGAGCATATTCTCCTGGGAGGGGGAATTCCAGCGAATCTCTCTCTCTCTCTTGCGCTCGCTCAGCCACTCTCCCCTTTTGTTTTTTCTTCCTGAGAATAGCTTTTCAGACCTTGAAACGTGAACTTGAAACATGACAAGGCAGCTAACATACATTGGGAGATAAACGCGAGCAAATACTGTGTCACTCACGCTCTTTACACGGCAGTTCACACTTACACACACTAACCCATTCTCTCAACTATTCCTGGAGGGATGAAGTCATTTCTGTCAATATTTACTGTGTGTGTATGTATGTGTGTAACTATATAACAGGTTTCGGTTTGCTGCAGGTCTGACTGGTGTTTCTCTGTGTGTGTTTTGGGTCGTCATACACGGCTGAGTGCTTTTGTAATAGGTGTAGGTGATGGTAAACGCACTTCTGTTGCTGTGGATTAAGCTCATAGTGACAGCGAGTGATGTCAACATTTTCAATGTGTGTTTGCACTCGTTTTGTGTACCACGTAGAGTGAATACCACCATTAATTACCGCGTATAGGTGCGCAGGCCATCCCGTTTCTATTTTTATGCAATTAGCTAGCCCATGGTACTAAAAATAGCAGTTCATCATGTGATCCAGGTTTAGATGTTTCCAAGTTATTCGCTTCACATTTTTCCTCCCCTCATAACTGAAGCACTTTTTTCCATTCTTGGCGACGTCACCTTGATGAACGCTGGAGGAAAGATGTCTTGGAATGCACATGAACAGGTTTGGATCAAGATAAACGATTCTTGAGACCACAAGACTTTCCATATGCGGAGGCGTCTGTCACCCCGTCACCGCCACCCACCGCTCGCTCTAGTCTTGCATCATGTTGATTGAACACTAATAGAGGAGAAAGTGTGAACGCATCTATCAGCCATGAGAGATCGTGGGTTCATAATTCTTAAAAAAAAACTCCGCTCATTGTTGAAACGAGATCCTCGCTAATATAACTTAAGAAGCCTGAGTGGTTTTCCTAAGAACTTGCTGCTGATGTGATCAAATAAAGATGCTCTTGTTTTTAGACTTGAGACGCTTCAATGGCTCACTTCTGCAGAAGTGAGATACGATCATAAATAAATACAATCAGCTGCGTGGGATAGAGGGAGAAACAACACTAGTTCAGTATTACAAAGGTCTTGTTTTAAAAGGTCAACGCATGTTTTCACAGAGGTATTCATCTCCTAAGGTCATGATGAGCTATACGTTTAGCTGTAGAGAACCAAATCAGACGAAACCGCTTTACGTCACTACTTACCATTAAATAAATGATTCATATAATATTAAATATTAAACTTAGTCTGAAGCCATTATGACTAACTTCACATAAAAATGCTAAAAAAGTTCTCACGATGACTTGAAATTACAGTGTCTTGTTTCACATAGAAATTTCCAAACGTTGTCGGTAAAGGGTTGGTTAGGGTTTGGTTTGAGTTGTAATCATAATTAGCTTAAATTAAAACAGCAGAAGTCATTGGGAAGTCCCAGTCGTGATGACAAACACTAGTCTGTGTGTGTGTCTGTTTCTCGCTCCGCTTGGGGTCTGTTATATATTCACCACATCTAGTTAAGCATGAAGGTCAGTGTGACAGCGAGGAATTCCTTCTGTCGACTTCCCAAAGTTATTAACTACTCCACGCTCCATTAATAGGCTAGTTAATGTAGTTAATAAGAGCTGAACGCAGTCTGACTTCATTAGTGTAAACGTCCTGCCACCATGTGGAGAGATTTGGGAACTGCAACTACATCAAACTGCTGGTCTCAAAGTACCATGGTACTATCATGTTTTTTGGACAAGTTCCCTTGGTATTTTTAGACTTACAAAAAGTACCAAGAAGTATCCATGGTGCTACCATGGCTTGTTTTATTAACATTACCATAATATTATTAGAAATACCCTGGAATACCATGTAAATACCATGGTAAATCAATTTGGGTATTATGGCAAATAACATTTTTTTATATGCACACACACACACACACACACACATTATATCTCGATTTCGCCAGCACGCGGCTGATATCTGTAACCATAGCGACACGTAGCGATAATAAACTGCGTATTAAGCAGATCATTTACACTCATAAGCTATTTCGGGCGTTCTCGCTGCTTTTATCCACTCACGTCATATTGTTTACAATTCGATAAAGATTCGCTATATAACAGTTTAGTTTGAAGTAGGCTAGCTTTAAAGAAAACCGTGAAGCCTTTACAGTAAATAAGATAAACGCGAACTTTAATCTCATATTTGTCCTTAACCTAAATACTGTTTGTACAAGGACACAATGCCAGTGTTTGCTTACATTTTTCATCACCTCAACACCTCAATGACAGCTCTTACACGAATGACTGACAGACGTTTATCAGGTAAAGCGCGCGCTTCACGCCGTACGTGTGTGTGCGAATGACGTCACTGGCCGCTGGCGTTCCGTTCATGCATAACTCAAAACTAAACTTTGTAGTTTTTTTTCTGTTCGAAATATATTTTTAAAATATGCTGAATGTTTGTTTAAAATTAAATATTAATTTCGTTTCAGCCTCCATATAACAAAATGTATTTTCATATTTCAGGGACAAGAAAATACATTTCAGTTGGATGGAATAGCCTACTACAGTTATAGCTTTAAAAAATATTTATTGTTCAATTTTTTAATGTATTGTTATATTGTTTAAAAAAATGCCAAGCATATGCTTTATGATTTATGTATTAAATTATATTTTTAATGTAGGCTATCACTATTACATTTTATAGGGAACAGAAAGGTTTTCTTCAAATTTGAATGTATTTTCTTGGACTGAAGTATTTCTAGAGGGTAAAATCGTTTTTTAAAACACTGTTTTAAAAACCATATTTTTACGTATATTTTCACGTGTATGTTGCAACATATGTTAGCCTATATTTTTCTTGTAAATATACTTGAAAACATATTTTTCACTGGAAATGGAAAACACTGGCAAAAAACACTTCTTTATGCAGATTCCAGCTCTGGATGTTCATGAGGTGCATCATGGGATGCTTTCCACAAAAACAGTCTTAAGTAGCACAGGTATATTTGTAGCAACAGCCAAAAATACATTGTATGGCTTATTATCAATTTTCCTTTTATGCCTTTAGGATATTAAGTAAAGATAATATTCCATGAGGATATTTTGTAAATTTCTTACCCCAAATATATCAAAACTTAATTCGGACAACTTTAAAGGGGATTTTCTGTTTTTTTTTTTTGTTTGTTTGTTTTTTTTTGCACCCTCAGATTCCAGATTTTCAAATATTCCAAGCCATGACGTACATCAACGGAAAGCTTATTTATTCAGCTTTCAGATGATGAATACATCTCAGTTTTAAAAAAATTGACCTTTATGACTGGTTTTGTGGTCCAGGGTCACAAATATATTTTGACATGAGAAAGAAGTGTCTAAACATTTGACTTGCAGTGCATGTACGATGCATGTCTTGTGTTTATCTATCATCTCTATGGCCAGAGGGTCTTTTAATAGAACAGACCGACAGCTGCACACACACACACAGAGTCTGTACGACCCCTCTATCCTGAGCGGTTGCACTCCACACACACTCCAGTGCTGTTATAAATACTGAGGTGTGTGTGTTTTGTGTGTTCAGTTTCAGAGATGGCCGACAGAAAGAGCAGCGGCAGCAGCAGCTCTCGCCTGAGCGTCAGGAGGAAAGAGAGAGCAGAAAACGAGGCCAAGAAAGAGGAGAAAGCCCCTAAAGAAGGAGAGCAAGCTGAGGTGAATGGGGCGAACGCGCCGGTGGAGAACGGAGAGGCCGCCGCGGCGAACGGAGCCACGGCGAATGGAGAGAACGCGGAGAAACCAGAACCCATGGAACTGCCACCGTTTGAGATCATCACAGGGTGAGTCTGAAAAAAACAAAGACTAGAACATCAGACAAGAAGAAATCAAAGTGGACCCTTCTCATCATTTACAGTACATTCCAAACTTGTATGGTTTTCCGTCTTCTGTGGAACACAAGAGATGTATGATCTTCTGAAAAACATCATAAAAGTATCATAAAAGCAGTCGGTAGTAGCTACTTGTGCATCGGAGGTCATAAAACAGTTGTTTGAGGAACAGACGAACTTGCTGAATCACAATCGGTCATGTGACACGCGAGAACCAATGCTGCTTGGGATCGCTGACGACTTCTAGCAGAATATATGAAAATACATAACACAAATGACTAGATTTAAGGGCATAATTAAGTATAATTGCTTAATGTGGCTTCAGAAGACCTGAAATATGCTCTTCAAAATAAATCTTCTTCATTGCAATCAGTGGCTCCATGAAGAACCTTTAACATCCATTGAGCATTTCCATTGGGCAAAAAGTTCTTTGTAGTGGAAAAAGCTTTTTTTAAATGGATTTTTAAAAGTATTAAGGAAAAAATGGTTCTTCTGTGGTGTCATTAATAGAGTGAGTGCTTGAGTCGTATTGATGTGAACAATCTCCTAAACATTCCATGGAGGAAAGAAAGTCGTACGGGTTTGTAATGATATGACATGAGTAAATGATTACATGTTTCATTTCCAAGGAAATTCAGCCTGATAATCATCTTCTGAAGAAAGTAAATTTACGAAAGTGTGTTTTCACAGAGATTCCATAGAAGAACCGCTTTTGGTTGCCCAATGAATCTTTGATCAGCTCTTAAAAGAACCATTTTTCCACACATTTAAAAAAATCTAAAGAACTTTTTGTGCAATGGGAAGTTTCATGGATGTTAAAGGTTCTTCATGGAACCACTGATGCCAAAAACCTCCATCTGAATCTGTTGGGGAATGTGTGAACGTTCAAGCCAAATGCTTGTGCAGAGCAGATAAGTCCAACCCAACCCCCACCAAGGTCAGTCCTGACAGGCCGTGATGTGTCTCGCTGTCTGCTGTGTGTCGTCTGAAGAACACACTCTTAAAAATAAAGCTGGAACATCCATATGGTGCTTCTTGTCCAAAAGGACCAACTTAAGAACTCTAAACCATTAAAAATGGTTTTTGGTTCTTGAGGAAGTCCATCAAATTGACTTGGAGCTGGAATTACATCTCATTTGGGTATCAGCTTCCCCTTAGATGCTTCTCCTAAAACTCCCAAACAGAAATAAAACAACACAGTCATCATCTAGTAAGTGTCTAGCGCTATAAAACGAAAGCGGAGCAGCTCAGATCATTTGATGAGACATGTTTCAGTTCAATACAGGGCTTAGATGGTTTTTCAATGTGGATATTTTCATTTCCGACTGACGTATTTGAATCTGAATGTGCTTGATAAGCTATCGCTGATGAGTTTGATTCTGTCGACACATTAAGGCTGTGAATTGTTGTGGATCATCTCTCGTAGCAGGTGTTTGTTACAGTTGAATCAGGTTCATCTGGCAACGAACGCACACAATACCTCAAAACCGCCGGTCGGTTCTGTATATGGGTCAGAGTCCAAGAATAAAGTTCTGCCCCCGCCGAGGGTATTTATAACCCTAACAGCCCTTCCATCTGTCAGCCGCTGAAGGAGCTTTTAAAATCAACCACAGAAACCCCCACAGAGGCCACAGACTAGAACTGGCTATTGAGATGAATTTCATGAAATGATCACAATTCAGTTGAATTTATTGATTCGTTTATACAGGCAATCTGCTGTAAACTCTACAATAATCCCTGTCAGTTACATTATTGCTATATTAAAGTGATTTATAATCAAACATAAAAATGGAATTTACAATAAAAAGTATTATAATAACGTTTTGATGATATAATTATGTTTTTACTCCAGTTTGTTGTTAAAGTAAAACATTTAAATAGTGGATGTCAACTTGTTTTCATGACGGATTTATTAAAACATACGTTAAATATTGAAGAGCAGCTAATTTAAAGTAACAAGCTAATTAATGTGATTATAATGTATATATCAAAACGCTCCTCTTTATAGTTCTTTTTTGCTAACTATGGAGTTTATGGACTTTCCTGAGGTAAATACGTGACATCACATTGATCACAAGCTGTTTTACTGACGTCTTTCTGCTGTTGAAACGCTGACTGATCGATTACATGAGACGTGATTCATTTCAGTAGATTGAACTGCTTCTTTAATCATACGTTTGTTGGTGTTTATTTCGTCCTGTAACTGCTATTAATGCGGAATAGATTATTGTTTACACGCGCTTCGCGCTGCCGCCCTAAACTGACGCGCCACAGCGAAAGAGCGCCAAAACGGTTTTGTTTGAATTTCGTGACGGAATTTCAGCGCTAATAAGGTGATAAAACACAACGATTGTTGCGATTTATTGGATGGTAGGCGTGCTACAAATAATCTTTCATTAAGTTTTGTTTATGTATAAGCTGTTCATTCATGAACGATTCGTGCATTGCGTCTGTCGCGGGACAAACAAACAAACAACTCGGGAGGTAATCATTTATATTCCTTATAAACGATCTCTGGCCGCTTTATAATGATCAGAATATGATCAGTGTTGCATAGGTGGGCATGTTCAAACACTTTGGCTGTTTAAAATAATATTTAATGCCACTCAAATGAAGGAAATAGACTTAAATAAAGATTAGTTCATTTTGATGAATGAAACTGAAGGAGAGTCAGCAAAATGATATGATCCTTGCATCATCACTCATAATCTGAAAACTGCATAGACCCATTCTTGGGATTTAAGAATCAATATTGGGTTAATCAAAATCGAGAAATCATTTTTTTTAATTCAATATTTTTTCCCTTACAAAAATTAACCATGGTTTTACTACAAATAAAACAAAAAACATGGGTACTACATATATATAACTACAAATTAGCCACGGTTTTGCTACACTAACCATAGTTTAACCATGGCATTTGTAGTAAAACTGTGGTTATACAAATGGTAGTCAATAATACGCCAAAAAAACTATTTTACTTTCTACAGTTTTACCATAATAAAACCATGGTTAATTTTCGAAAGGGTTCAACCCAGTCCTACCACAGACTCTAGACTGCTAGATCATTTTAATGCACTTTTCTTAAGTGAAAATACCTTGTAATGTGAGAAGGTTCCAGTAGAGGGTGCTGTGTATGTGTTGATTTCACCCACTTCTGTGTCCACAGGGATCGCATGGACCCGTTTTTCTACAAGTTCCAGTTCAAGAACGTCGAGTACTCGTCCGGCCGTAACAAAACCTTCTTGTGTTACCTGGTGGACCAGGGGCCCGGCGCCAGCGGCCTCCTCAGGGGCTACATCGAAGACGAGCATGCAAGCGGCCACGCCGAGGAGGCCTTCTTCCAGCAGGTCCTGCCCAACTACGACCCCGCCGTCAAATACACCATCACCTGGTACATGTCATCCAGCCCGTGTGCTGCCTGCGCCACAAAGCTGGTTGAGATCCTGAAGGCCAGGAAGAGTGTCCGTCTGTCCATCTTCTCTGCGCGGCTCTTCGAGTGGGAGGAGCCTGAAATCCAGGCGGGGCTAAAGGCCCTGGCGGCCGCAGGCTGCAAACTGCGCATGATGAAGCCACTGGATTTCACCTACACCTGGGACACGTTCGTGGAGAACGATGATCAGACGTTCACACCGTGGGAGGACTGCCAGGAGAACTATGAGTACTACCAAGACAAACTGGCCGACATCCTGCAGTGATGTAAGAGACGATCCTCAACAAACACTTACACAAACAAACATATGCAACAGGGGTATTATAGTTGACAAATGTTAAAACTATTTTTTTTAAATCTGTTACTTGAAATAAAATAAAAATTAACTGAAAAAAAAAAGTTAGTTTTTTCTATATTCAAAATGTATTTTAGCTAGCAGCCAAGACAACATTTCTCATTTTAGTTTAGTTTAACTTGGTAGAAAATTCTTGGTAAAAAATATAATTTTTTAAAATCTGTATAGATATATAAATATATATATATAAAAAAGACAAAAACACAACAAAATTCCTAAAACTTTAACTATAATGAAAACTCCAAATTTAAAAAAAAAAAAAATGAATGTAATAAAAAAATGAAATAAAAATGCGACTGCAATAAAATACAACATCTTTACTATTTTCATAAAAATGTACTCACTTTGATTTTAAGTACTCTTCACAGGCTAAAATTTCATTGACCATCACTAACAGAGTCAAATTAGCGCTTGGTGTTAGCATGTGGCTAAGCTAAACTCATCATGCACAGAAAAACATAACACAAAATTATTGTTTAAATGATATCACTTTTGTGTTTGCTTGTTGTATGAGAGACTAAACATTAGCAAGCTAACTAGTCAATAAGCACAAAAATATGTAGCACATAACTAAAACTAAAACCACAAACACAAAAAAACATTTTTGTTATTTAAAATAAACATGCACTGACATAAAATTAAAAAGGTAGATTTATTTTATTGCAGCTGGTTTCCCAGGACATCCCTCATTTTTATTTATTTTAAATTTTAGAGTTTTAACTAAAAAAACGCCAAAAACAACAAAATTACTATAACTAAAATTAAATAGAAAATGGAAAATATAAAAGCAAAAATTCTAAATATTAATAAAACTATAATAGTATTTCAAATACTACTGCATACATGAATACTTCATTTGTCAGTAATTAATATAAAATATAGTACTTGTTTTGTGAGGGGAATGGTACCATAATTTTGCCAGTTAGTACTAGAGAATAGCTGTGTTCCGAATAGCATGTTACCATACTACCGCTTCTGCAAATGTCAGGAGCTTTGAAACGATCCAGACAGCAAACAAAGTTTGTAGTCAGCCATTTGTGTGTCTGTCTCGGAGTATCTCATATATCGCACGGATCATTTGATGATTCAGGTCTCATCTCACTTTAGCTTCTGAGTCAGGATGTTCTGGGGGGTATTTTAGAATATTGGGACCTATTTTTGTCGATTAAAGCAACTGTTTTTTATCTTTTGCAGGATAGCGAAGCGATATCCGACGAACACTTGTCAACGAGTGAAGAAGAGAGCGTGTTTGTGTGAATGAGAGAGAAATGCGCGCCAAAAACATTGTTCTGCGTCCGTTATTTGTAATACAAGAATACTGACAGATTCATATGGTACTTTCATGTTTTCTGTATTTCTGTGAAGTGAAGAGAATTTATACTTTTTAATAATTAGTTTTATGTTTGAATGAGTCACTTCGGTCGCACCTTGTGCGACGTTTCATACTGTTTTATATTCTGAACGTCAGCTCCACTTTATTTATCATTTTATATTCACGCTTGTCAGAGTACAAATTCATACTGAGCACTGTGAAATATGATTTCGTATTAATACAAAGTAAACTGAAAATGACGTTGCAGCTGTATATGACATAATTGGCAATATTGCAAGCAATAAATAAGTACTATTACATGGGAAACTACCTTCACTATTTTGGAAAACGAATAAAAAATGCGTTGTTCTGTTGTGCGGTGCTTCGTTTTATGTATTATACACAAATATTCACATTTGAACCGAAATAAGTTCTGACAGCGGTTTACTTAAAAGCATCTTTAATCACACATACATTTAATAAATCAAAAATACGATCTGTTTATAGCATCCATATAAACTAATATAACAGCAAGGATGATTTACTAGATATTTGAACCCGGTCCAAGCATACCAACACATCCGATAAATAAATCCACACGTCCACACACACACACACACACAAAATACCATGGTATTACTATGTTTCTGCACGTATACTAAGTAAATACCAGTCATAAAGTACTTCGTGAAAACCATATGTGACAGTACATGGTGTCTAGCACACTAAACCGTTTTTAAATCTATTAAATAAATCTTAAAGACTCACAGATTTGCACAGCACGGACGAGCAACTCTGCGTCTGCGCAGATGGAGAAACCGCGCCAAAACTAGATCGCCTACGTTATAATCAATACATCTATCTTTACAAAACTAGCGTAATACAGTTTCGTTGATCATAATAGCAGCGATCTAGTTTTTGATGGATAACGCAGCGCCTCATTATAGACGGGTCGGACAGTCATTGGTGGGTTTTCACGGGACATCAGGTGGGATGTATTTGGGATGATGTTATTTCTCTCCGTCTCCGAGCGCAGCGTTGAGGTGAGGTCTGTACATGTCGCTCAACAGCGTCTCCAGCGCCCTCTTGTGGCTGCTGCTGCTGCTGCCGCTGTCTTTCCCGAGCTGAGAGTAGAGCTGCGCCGCGTCGCGAGAGCGCCACCTGCTGTCCGGTTCCTCGTTGGTCAGTGTCCGGGTCTGCGCGGTGTGAAGCCCCTCGATCGCGCTGGACAGCCAGATCAACCTCTTGAGACTCTGGATGGAGCGACCGCGATCATGCATCAGCTGATGCTCTGTGACCGCCCTTCTGCTGGAGAACAACAATTACAGAGAAACCTTAAACAGATAGATAAATAGATCGATAGAAGGATAGATAGACAGGTTAGATAACCTTTCGTTCTCCTGACACTGCACGGCTGCGACCACCATCAGTATCATGAGAGCGACGCGCTGCTGAGATCTTTGGGTCTTCAACATCATCCGAGCCCTGCAACGTCTTGAGCTGAAGAGCAAAACATGAACTCAGATCAGAATAAAACTTTACAAACAAATCACTCAGTTCACAAAACTTTTAACTTCCTCCATTCAGCGTGTTTCTGAGCAGTACTCACATTGTCTCTCTATTGGACAGTGAGACGTCCGTCTGCTCTCCTGCAGATGATTGACTGACAGACGGCCAGGTCTCAAGGTTTATATAGACCCCTAGCATCCCGAAGACAGGAGGTGACCTCACGCAGTCAGATTCACAGCGCCTGAAGATCTCCACCTCCTCGAGTCCCAATTATCATGCTTTCGTTGCTTCCACAGAGTCATTTATAATGGATGCGTCAAACTATTGATTAACCATTGTTTTGGGTTTCATTCCATTTCTCATTCACAGGTTGGCATCCTCACTGAGCTCAAAGCCTGGGATTGAAATTTAAGTTCTTTCGGGGTTTCAAGTTCTCAGAAATGCGAATCTGCTGAGAAAGCCAGTGAGATGTGAATCGGATGAGTGTATTTTCACCTAAAGACTTGAGAAAAGTTAAAAACAAGTTGGCTGTTGAAAAGAAAATTCCCAGTCGATAAAACCGTTGGTGTTCATAACAAGCGCTCTAGTTAAAATGCCTTTTCGTTAGAACCTCAAAACTAAGCATTACCGTCAGCGCGTTGCCACGTCAGCAGCATCGCTGAAGACTCTCACAGCCCTAGCAACACATCTCAGATGAGGTTTCTAAAGGTGAGAAATGTGAGTGCATGGTGAGGACGTCAATGATGATGATTCCTCCGGAGTACAACATCTCTGATTAGCAACCACCCAGATGACCACAAACCCACAAAACTACTTCAAATGGATAGTTCACCCAAAAATCATCATTCAATCACCATTACACCATTTACTTCCAAATCTGTATGGCTTCCCTGATAGTACACGTGCATCATGGAGACGTCTATTCGACATCTGTATTTGAATCTGCAAAACTGATTTTTTAGTGTTTGACACAAAAAATTTGTACACTCATGGATGACGGTATACTTTTGCCAGTAGAAAGAGCTCATCAAAAGCTTTCATTTCATATACATTTATCCATTTCACCCAAAATGTCACTTACGCCCTTCTGGTTCTCACCCCTCAGTATGTAAAACTAACACCTTACAGACATCTGTCAGATGTTTGTACACAGCAGATGCTTTCGAGATTGCAGACGTACGTGTGCTGTCTGGGTTTCTTTCTTCTGTAGAACAGAAAGGAGATGTTTTGAAGAATATTAGCCATATACACTATATTCCAACCCAGATAGCACACGTACGTCTGCAGGATGTCTGTTAAAGATCACTTGATCTGGAAAACATCTGCTGTGTACAAACATCTGACAGACGTCTGTAAGATGTCAGTTTTACATCCATTCCAAATTATAAACATCTTAAAGACATCTAACAGACATCTGAAATGTGCTATAGACATGTTGTAGATGAGCAAACACTCTAAAAAATACATCTTGCAGATGTAAATGCAGACGTCAAATAGACATCTCCAAGATGTACATGTGCTAACAAGGATATGATTTTGTTTTGTTTTTGTGAGGAACAAGCCCAAATTTATGGTACAAATGTTCCTTTTCAGTCCAAATTTAGCACCTCTAGATGCACTGCGTTAGATTTGATGTCAGTAACAGCAAACCCTGTTGGTTTCTGTGTATCTCGTAATCGATTTCAGTGCTTTGATACATGAAACCAAAATATGAGAGCTGCTACAGCAAAATATCTCCATTAAGATGAGTTATTTATTCAAGAATAGCTTATTTTTCTAAGATTAGCCATTGGCTAATCACATCAGTTGTGTTTCCCTTACCAAAAATTAACCATTGTTTTATAATAGTAAAAGTGCAGCACCATGTTTTTTTGGCGTATAGTTTACCATGGTTTAAGTATTTACCATGGTTTCCCTTACAAAAATTAACCATGGTTTTACTACAAATAAAACCAAAAAACCATGGTTACTGTAGTTAAACCTTCGTAACCACAAATTAACCATGGTCTTGCTAGCTATAGTTTAACTATGGTATTTGTAGTAACACTATGGTTATTCAAATGGCAATCAGTGCACCAAAAACCATGGATAGGCTACTACACTTTTACTATAATAAAACCATGGTTATTTTGACTACAAATAAAACCAAAAAACCATGGTTAATTTGTAGTTACCATGGTTTAAGCATTTACCATGGTTTCCCTTACAAAAATTAACCAGTTTTACTACAAATAAAACAAAAAAAAAACATGGTTACTATAGTTAAACCATAGTAACCCCTCATTAACCAGTCTTGCTACACTAATCATAGTTTAACTATGGTATTTTAAGTAAAACTATGGTTACACAATAATCAATGAGCCAAAAACCATAGTTACTACGCTTTTACTATAATAAAACATGGCTAATTTTCGTAGGGGTTTACTACAAATAAAACCAAAAAAACGAAAACGGTTAATTTTCGTAAGGGATCAACACTGTGCCAAAAACACTGCGGTTTATTTATTTAAAGCTTGTGTATTTTGCTTCAAACGTTTAGTTCTGGTATATTTAACCACTTTGTGTGATTAATACAGCCGTTTAGGGCTTCTTTGGGCTCACAGGCGGGTAATCTGAAGCTCCGCCCTCGAGCGTGCGTCGAGACGTACATTACGCGAGTGCGTCCGTATTTCCGCGCTGCGCCATTTCGGAGCGGATCTGATCCAGGAATCAAACACACACGGTCAGAAACACGCCATATTCACGGTAAATCAACTTTTATTCGAGCTTATTGTTTTGCAGACTGGCTTACTGTGTTGTTAGTGATATTTAGTGACGAACGCTAGGAGACGGAATCGCGTTTTTGGCTTCATTTGTGTTTTTTTGCAGGCGCCATTTTACTGTTGACCCGGATTAGCGATTAGCCATTTACTGGGAGTCTCTAATTACATTTATTAGTTCAACAGTCATCTTAATTATATTTACTACAGTTCCAGGCTGTTTTTATCTGTTAAAGAGATCGTTTGTATCTCACAGCGGTTTGTGTTTAGTCGCGTGTGAACGTCATGCGCCATTTTGAGCAGCGAACAAAAGCAGAAGACGCACGCAGTCAATGTATTACTGTTGTTTACGTATTTTAGTTTCTTTGTTTATACACGCTGCTCTTATGTAGTCATATTTTTTGTGCTTTCTGGATTAACGTATTATATTGAAACTACTCCTGTGTGTTTAGATGAAATTAAACAATTTGTTCTATTTGCAATTCAGGAACAAATGTAATATATCTCAGAAGCGCTTTTTAAGTGGCATTTACGTGTAGCTTTGATTCGGAATTGCATCTTTACACTGAATTCTCTTTTAACTTAACTGTGTAAAGACTCTAAAAGTGAATCTAAACGGCTTTTGTTATTGTATCCAGGACATGTACCAATGATTTGGCAATGCAAATAAGCAATTACTTGTTTTTCTACACAACATTGAACAGTGAGGTAAACAAACGGGTGTTAAAAGGGAAGAAGGAGAGGAAGGAGGGAAGAAGGTTTTGAGGGGGATGGAGAGTGAAAGCAGCCACACCTCCATTAAGAGCATTAACATATTTCTCCCCAGAGATACTCAGCCTTGTTATTGAAATGAGTTGAAACTGAAGCATAATGTGTTGTTTTGCAGATTGAGCCATGCATCGCGACTGCCCTTTGGACTGTAAGGTGTACGTTGGGAATCTGGGAAATAATGGGAACAAATCCGAATTGGAGAGGGCGTTCGGCTACTACGGACCCTTGAGGAGCGTCTGGGTGGCCAGGAACCCTCCTGGCTTTGCGTTCGTTGAGTTCGAGGACCCTCGCGATGCCACAGACGCCGTCAGAGAGCTGGACGGACGGTGAGTGTGGATTATAATGCGCTAATAATCTAGATTCTTCAGTGACTTTTGATCTAATCGATGCGCGTTTTCACGCAGGACCCTCTGCGGTTGCCGAGTGAGGGTGGAGCTGTCTAATGGCGAGAAGCGCTCTCGAAACCGGGGTCCGCCTCCGTCCTGGAGCCGACGCCCACGCGACGACTACCGAAGGCGCAGCCCGCCCCCCAGGCGCAGGTAAACCAGTTTTCCCACTCACCTGTCTCTCCGTAGGTCGTGTTCCAGAGAAAACTAATCTGATTCTGCCCCTCCCGCCAGTCCTGGAGGCTCCGCCGGTGCCATGTGTCCCGGTTCTGATGAGCGTATGCCAGAGATCTTTTGCTCCTCCATCTTCATTGTCATTGATAACCATTAAACAATGATCGACTGGGCTTCTTAAATTCTAATAGTTTGTGTAAATGCAGACCAGTAAGTGATTATGGGGTTAGTTCTATGCCAAAATGCCCGGGTTATATCTCACTCCAAAATTAAACGCTTCTGGCTTGGTCTTTTTGCATTGTGATTTGGCACATTTTTCACCCGGATTCTCATTGCCTGTCCAATATTGTCACATTTTACGTTTTGGCTAATCGGTTGCTAATTTGTGTTTTTTCGTACAATCTCGGTAGTAATTACGTTTGGGGGTGGGGCTTTGCTTCCCTTCCCCCTGAAATTCGTACACTTTCCTGCAAATTCATCACTTCCTGTGCGATTGGGTTGAATTTTCTCACATGCTGGTTTGTCAATGAATCAAATTCAACACTAAATAAATTGATGGTAATGAGTATTAAAAATGTGATTAATTGTCCTAAAGTCTCAGTGCAGAAAACCTTCGGTGTCTTAAAAGTAGGCTTTGTTTCTTTTGATTTTGGATTGAAATTCGACCTGGGCGCCGAAATCTGCTCGACTCTAGTAACGATTGACTGGGCTTCTCAAATTCTTATATTTTGCGGATCAGTAAGTGATTATGGGGTTAACTCCAAGCCAAAATGTCCGGGTTACGTTTCACTCCAAAATTAAATGCTTTTGGCTTGTTTTTTGCATTGTGATTTGGCACATTTTTCACCCGAATTCTCATTGCTGTAAGGAATATCTAACAGGATTTCAAATTTTACGTTTTGAAAAATCGTGCGTTTTCACGCTAATTCATCGCCGGTTCGTAGAACAGTTACGTTTTCAGTAAGATTGGGTTGAGTTTTCTTATGCATGTGCTGGTTTGTCGATTGATCAGATTTAATGCGGGATAAATCGTCTTTAAATGATGGTAATGAGTATTAAAAATGTGATTAATTGTCCTAAAATCTCAGTGCAGAGAACTATCGCCGTCTGAAAAGTAGGCTGTGTTTCTTCCGATTTTGGATTGAAATTTGACCCGGGCGCTCATTTGCGAATTGGCCGTGGTAGCCCAGTCGCTAGTGTTCAGTAATCTGCTCGGCTCTAGTAATGGTTGGAAAATGCAATCTTTTGTTGACTTAACTTTACATGAAGGTTGTTTTTTTTTTATTTTCTTATCTTATCTATATTAATAAAAATGAACCCCGTTGCAGAGTCACCACCATGCCTCTCCTCACCACCCTCTGAGTCAGTCTACTAGTCCTCTTTCAGCATCATGTGACCAGCGTGCCCCAATCAGCTGGCTGGGTTGGTGTCACATGACCCAGGCGTTGCCAGTCACCAGGTCGCACCAGCCCATTGGTTCCTGAGCATGCCGTTGTCAGCTCCTCCTCTTCCTCCTCCAACCTTAACACCCAATCGGCAGCGGCCCACTTCACATTCCTGACCAATCAGCGTTTTACGTTCCCCAATGTCTACAACACTACCAACCACCAGCAACAGCCTTCGGCTAACCAATAAAAGCAGGAAAAATCCACTACATCCAGCCCCCATCCGCAAGCCAGCTAATCAGCTCGCAGCATCTGGCCTGCACTTTCCCGCCAATTCTGCTCCCCGGCCGCCAGCCGCCTCCCCTTCGCCTTTTCTAGCTTGTTGAAAACCGAAAAGACTAGTAAGTTTTTCCTGCTTCATACAGTTTAATGCTGAATACAGATGTAAGATGAGGAGAAATCTCCTGTTGAGTTGAATCAAACAGGGTTGGTATGAGATCTGGACAGACGTTGTTAAGCTTAGGCAAGCAGACTGATGGGGAGCCCAAACGGAGGTTCAGGTTACAGAAGAAGCGTGGGCTTTGAGAGCTGCTCTTGCTTTCTGTCATTGTCTTCATTCTGTGGGGTTGTTTGCAGTGCGTTTCTGTTGAGTTTCTCCTGCTAGTGCACTACATTTTGTAGCTGTCTGTACTCGAGCGTAACGCTCTTAGCGAGGGCGGTTCTCCCGAACCCTCATGAGTGCCGAGGTCTCCACTCCACCCCCGTATCGGGGCGGTGACGAGTGCGTTTGACCGTTAGCAGGCTGGAGTTGCAGGGCTTTTGAGGTGCGTCCGTGTGTCGATCGCGCGCTCACTCGCTTTGCCTCTTCTCTTCTTCAGATCGCCCAGGAGGAGGAGCCTCAGTCGTAGTCGCAGCAGGTGAGAGTCCGTCTGTTCTCGCAGCTGTTTTTGATTTGCGAGCGCTTTCTCAACGTGTTCTTCTCCGCTCCGTCTAGATCTCTTTCCAGAGAGCGCCGGAGGGAGAGATCGCTGTCCCGTGACAGGAACCACAGGCTTTCGCGATCTTTCTCCCGATCGAGGAGGTAAGTCTTGTTTTTTTATCGTACCTGCGAGATTTCACCAAAGTTCGTTGTTCTGACCATATAGGCCATTTAGGCGAGTTTCTGCCTCCGTATGATTAACGACTAGTAAATAAACATCAGTTTAGACCAGTTGTATATTGATTTTACTGTAATTACACACTTTAGTATTGGAAGCCTGTTTCTGCTACTGAATAAAAAATGAAACGGGGTAATTACTTATTTTGCAATTCTGACTTCTGGGGAGGGAGGGTCAGAATTGCAAAACGGTAAACTCGTAATGGTGAGGGGGGAGAAGTTGTAATTCATAAACTTGTAATTACGAAAAAGTCCAAATTGAGAGACGCAAGCTTGTAATTGTGGAGGAAAAAAGAAAAAACATTGTGAATTGTGAACGTAAATTTTTAATTCTGAAAAAAGTCAAATTTGTGAAATGTAAAAATTGTAGTTGTGAACTCGAATTTCAAAATGGTAAACTCCAAATTGTGAAAAAAGTTGCAATTCATAAACCCGTAATTAAAGCCCAAGTCCAAATTGCAGCGCAAGCTTGTAATTGCAGAAAAAAATAAATGAATGAATAAATAAATAAATAAATAAATAAATTGTGAGACGTAATTACAAAAAAAAACCCTGAATTGCAAAACAGTAAACCTTTAAAAAGTAAAACGTAATTGTGAAATAAAATAAATAAATCCTAATTGCAGACATCATTTGCTAGTTTACGTAATTCTGAGAAATAAAAGTATGAAGTGGACTTTATAACTTGCAATTCAGAGGGGAAAAAGACTATTTTTGTATAATTGTTTGAGTCCATGTTAGTGTGGTACTTGCTGTTTAGTAATTGTGAAATTTACTAGCAATTACCCAGTGCTCTTCACAGTGCATTCATGATAACAAATTAAGAAGTTTATACGAGTTTTATCTCAAAATTGAGGAGAATTGCAAGATAGCGAGAAGCACGTCAATTCCAAGTTTACATAATTCTGAAAAAGTCACTTTGTAACTCTCAATTAGGAGGAAAAAAGACAGTTGCAAGATGGAAACTTGCAGTTGCATGAAAGTCAGAATTGTGAGGGGTGGGAAAAGTCACAATTACCTTTTTATCATATATATATATATATATATATATATATATATATATATATATATATATATATATATATACACAGGGTGGGCCATTTATATGGATACATCACACATCAAACTTATTGGGAATTTCACAAGAAAAACAATGGTGTGCTTGGTTTTAACGTAACTTTATTCTTTCATGAGTTATTTACAAGTTTCTGACCATTTATAATGTGCCACAAACAGGACGTTAATATCACCAACCATTCCCATTTTATTAAGGTGTATCCATATAAATGGCCCACCCTATATATATATATATATATATATATATATATATATATATATATATATATATATATATATATATATATATATATATATATATATATATATATATATAAAATGTTTTTTTTTTATTCAGTGTTCAGTGGCAGAAGCAGGCTTCAGTACTTTAGGGAAATGGTGTTTCATAAGAACATTAAACTTTGTGCCAGATATTTCAGAAACTATTTCTATTTCAAATTGTGAGAAACGACGCCTGACACTCCTGATCTTCTCGTTTACAGTCGCTCCAGATCCAATGACCGGAAATAAACTTCGGCGCCGAGAAGAACGTCGTGACGGAAAGCTCGGCACAGATCAAACATGTTGAGGAAAAACTCTGAAAAGACTTTGAGTCCCCCGTATAATTTTTTTTTTTATTGATAACATTATTTTAGCGGTTCTGTTTCCTTCTGTAGCTGCGGTTGTGCGTGTTTGCAGTTTTAATGCGACGGCATTCCATCTCACACTTTTAAGACTCTTTTTATTTGTGATTTTGGCGGCGGTGAATGTGATTGGTCCTGCTGCGCTGAGCTTGACCGTGTTTGTGTTTCTGTGCGATCAGAGGGGGAAGATGTAACGGCACTATGACGGCAGCAGGGGTGGAATTGAGAACAGCTTTCATTCTCGTGTTTATTTTTTTTTTTTCCTTGTAGTGTTTGTACTGTTTATAATGTTGATCTGAATTAAACTCATTACAAAAATGCCTTGGTCTATGATTTTTTTTTTTTTTTTTTTTTTTAATTGTTTCAGACTTTAAATAGTCAATTTTATAGTGGAATACTGTTTAACAGATTGTAGTAAATACTATATCACAGTGTACTACAATTTAGTCTACTATAGTAAATGCTAAAGTTTACTAAAGTGTTTTTTTATGTGGATAGTGACAGTTTGTGACGTTTTCTGCTTTAGAAGATGATTTTATTCTAACAATAAGCCTAATTTTAGAGCGTTTACCTTTGCAGATGTAGAAATACCAGTTTCTTGTTTATGCACATAGTAAAAATTAATTTCTGAATTGTGTACAAAACGATTACTGGAGCGCATGCTACAAGAATACTTTAAAGTTTATTTAAACGTTTTACGTTTAATTCAATGTGGTACTTTTCGTTTTGTAATTGTGAAATTAACTAGCAATTACCCAGTGTAGTTCACGGTGAGTTCATGTCAACAATTACAAGGAAGAACTTCTATGTAAATATAGAATTTGCGATTTATAAATGCTTAATTAGTTGTTTATTTGTAATATTAACAAACAGAACGTTATTGCAAAGTGTTACTACAAAACCACGAGTTGTTTTTATAAACATCAATTAGTGTTAGCATACCGCTAACTCCCCATTCTTGTTCTCCGTATGCACACGTACGCTTGTGTACAGTAGTGACCACTGACACGTGGAAAATCCTGGTTAAATATTGAACTATAATGACATCTGAACCCTGTTTGAGGGTTTATTGTGTACAAGATGTTCGGAGTTTCATTTTTGTGGCTGAAGTCCAATTTAGCAAGTGTTTCAGTCGCTTGTTTTAGGTTCGATCGCTCTTACGAGCGATTTGATGAGGGATAGACGTCAAGTTATACATTTAAAAAGTATAATAACGAAGGGACAACTATTTCAGATAAAATACGATTAATATACAGATAATGTGGAGTTGAGGTGTATCGGTGTTGTAGCTCCAGCAGAGGGCGAACAAGAACTTTTGAGCTCTGAACTCTTGAGAAACCAATCCTCTTCACTTCAAACGAAGCACTTGAGCTAGCAGAACGAGAAATATTGATGTTGTACTTGTAAAAGGACTGGGAATGGTTTATCTGTACTGATTTAAAGACTTAAGATTTCCTTTTGAAAGCCGGAGTTTATTGTCAAGTAGAGACTCAACTTTTGATGTAACAATTAGACGAAAAATTCGCGTTTATAGTGCTGTTTAGCACATTTAATTCAAGCTGGATTAATATCAGTACCTAAACAGCACAATTCATACATTTTTGAGAACACCGAGTCATTTTTAAAGATAGAAAACGCTGATGGGTGTCTGTTTGGTGAGGTATAGTGGTTAAAAGTTTGGTTTTACCTAAATGATGCAGGTTCAAATCCTTCATTTAAGAGTGCTTATTCACCCTCAAGTTTTTGGTAAAAAATAGAAAAATTACTAATATTGATAATAATAAGATTGTTTTTATTTATTTATTTATTTTTGAGCAGCAAATCAGCATATTCGAATGATTTCTGAAGGATCATGTGACGCAGAAAATTGTAGTACTGATGCTTTGGTTGCAGGAATAAATTATATTTTAAAATGTATTCAAATAGAAAGCGGTTATTTTAAATAGTAAAATATTTCAAAACGTTACTGTTTTCGCTGTACTTTGGATCAAATAAATGACATTAAAACATTAAACATTAATAAATCTTACTGTTCAGAAACATTTGACTGCTAGCGTGTTCTTTTGTGTTCAGCAGAATAAAGAAATTCACACAGGGACAGCTTGAGGCGGAGTCCATGAGACAATTTTCATTTTTTCCTTGAACTATTCTTTGAACTTGCGTGATAATGCATTAGCAAACTGAGGTAATGGTTCAGAGTAAATTACCTATACATCTCAAACAACAGCAGTCATTCATTCTAACCTTAGGCCTAGACAACGGGTTTCTAGGGTGACCAATCACAAGATAACCTGTTACATAAGCTTGACTTCACAGTCCTTGAAATTCCCTCCACTTTTCAGAACAAATGTTATGTAACCGGCTGGCAGAGGCGTGGATGTTTAACCCTTTGTGTTACGTGTGTGATGATGATGATGATGATGATGATGATGATGATGGTGGATCATTACTGAGACATTACAGCCTTCGCTAGCTTACGGAACGGAAAATGTTTGTTTTCCACCACTTTAAGTCTTTAACTTTTAGAAGTTCACTTGATTATTATTATCGTTTTTTTGTTTGTGTGTTTGTTTAACAAATTAGTTTGTGAAAGTACAAATATTTCACGTGTCTTTCAATTAATACGAGCTCATAAGGCTATATGGTTCAAATATTGATATTAAAACTTCACAGAGTGAGGAAACGTTCATTTAGAATGAATGAATCCGAATGAATGAACCGGTTTTTACACAGTCACTCAAACTTACCCGCGCTTTCGCTCGTGTTACTCATGACTCCGTGACGTCACGCCCTGATGAGTCACCTTTTTCCCGCAGCTGGTAGTCTGGATGATTTTTTTTCCGGGGGCTTCCTCGCACCGTGGAATGTTATGTAATCTGACAGACTCCCGCCAAACCCGCAAACACTAATTAAACTGCAGCACTGAACACCAATGAAAGAACTGCTGTTGAATACCTGACTGTAACAGTGGACTGGACTGGACAAAAGTGATTGATTTTTTTGTGTTTATTGTTGGCTCTAAATTATTTGATTGTGCACTGAATAGGTTTCATATGGAATAAATACATTTCACTTTCACAAAAATGTCATTTATAAAATGCAATATCATGGTCCTATTTAATTATGGAGAGGAAAAAAAACAGACATTTTTCAAGATATCTTCAATAGAAGTCATACAGGATTGGAATGACATAAATGACAAAAAAAAAAAAAAAGGGAGTGAAATAAAAATTCTTAAGTTTCCTTTTCTTCTTTCTGTTAGCTGTTAATTTGGTCAATTGTTTCATGAATGATCGGTAGTTATAGTACTCTGAACTCTTAAACTGCAATGGAAGTTGCCAGTTCTGATATGAAAATTTTTCCTTGCAATTCCGACTTTATATCTCTCAAATCAGATTTTTTTTTCTTTTTCTGACACAGAATAATACATTTAAAAAATTGTAATTGTGAATGTAAAAAAGTATTTGCGCCTTTCTATTTCACAATTCCACTTTTTTTCTCGCACTGGCGAGTTTATATTTAACGATTACAACTTTTTTTTCTCAGAATTGCAAGTTTCTGATTGAATTGTGTGATTAAAAAGTTATCCCATGGCAGACGGGTAACAAATCTCACTAAAGACACGTATAACTATGGTGTGCTTCATTGTGTTGCTTATTTAGAGGTTTTAATATAATGTAGATTAATAGTTTGAGTGATAGCTGGGTTCATGACAGTCTCTCATAAACTTGAGAGAAGTGGGCGTGGTTTACTCAGTAATATCCGGTTGTATGAGAATACAGTGTCTGTGTCATTCTGGGAGTGTTGTTAACAGTCAGATTTTTGAGAAGCAAAACTAACAGCAAAAAAGGCATATAGAGACATTACAACATGCAGGAAAGGGAAAACAAGATATATATGTGACCTTGGAGCACAAAACCAGTCATAAGTAGCACGGGTATATTTGCAGCAATAGCCAAAAATACATTGTATGGGTCAAAATGATAGCTTTTTCTTTTATGCCAATCATTATATTAAGTAAAGATCATGTTTCATGTAAATTTCCTACCGTAAATATATCAAAAATTAATTTTTGATTAGTAACATGCATTGCTAAGAACTTCATTTGGACAACTTTAAAGGCGATTTTCTTTGCACCCATTCCAGATTTGGCCAGATATCTCGGCCAAATATTGCCCTATTATCAATGGAAAGCTTATTTATTCAGCTTTCAGATGATATATAAATATGGTAAAAGACTGTTTTGTTTATTTATTTATTTTTTATTTTTTTATTTTTTGGTCCAGGGTCACATATGATGTTTTGGGATAATTAGGATCATTTATTTTTAACAGTAAGAAAAAAGAAACCAGAATGAAACGAAACAAAAACGAAAAATGCAGCTTTTATTTTATAACATCCAGCGTTTCTTGCAATATACATTCAGTAGGTTGAAGAACCACACTATTTTTTTACGATTTTTATTTTTGTACTATTTTTTAAAAAAAGGAAATAAACACTTAAAACAAATAAACAAATAACATCTCACGCTCGTGTAAAAATAGCGGCAGCTCTGTTTTTGGGCGGCTCCGCTCCGTTCTGTTCAGAAGGTTCTGTTCTTTTCTGTGACGCCAATCGACTGGAATGTGTTGCTGGAAGCGCGTTCGCGCTGCACACGCGCTCACGTTTTGTCAGTCATGTGTTTACCGGGCTCTGTCCACGTGCTGCGCTCACGAGGCCCCGCCCACTATCTGGGAACGCCTACCGGAGTTCATAAAAGTTCAGAAAGTTCAGTCAGCAGCAGCAGATCGTCTCGAATCTACTGTTCCTTTAGTTTGGGATTGAGTTACGCGAAACTTTCACCTCAAGGCTCGTCTAAAGTTCAGTTTTAAACTCGATACTGCTGTTCAGAAGCTTTTAAATACTTACCCTGCAAACGACGAGTTCACCCTTTGATTTCTCCACAAGTGTTCCAGAAGCTAAAAATATGTAAGTTGCATGTTTACATCGTTTTGCACATTCATAACGTTTACTTGAATGTTGTTGGCGTTTATGACAAATCTTACTGGTTTCGCTTTATGCGAAGTAATAACAAAACTAGTCTAAAGTCTCTCATAGTTTTTTTTTTAAATAAACAAAACAAACTTCTCAAGACTAAAAACGTTCGCTGTAAGTTAAACAGATCATTATGGCTCGTGATTGATTGATTTTTGTTCGCTGTTTTAATGTTATTGTGAGGTGAAGTGAAGTGTGTCAGTCCTATCTGATCACGATGTGTTTTCCACCGGCTTACACGAGCTTCACATTCACGTGGACTCAGGATAGAGTGGGCGTGCCGGTGTCACTTCTGACCAATCAAACAAGCGCTCGGTTTCCCGCCGCGGTCTTGAATTTATTCTAGTAATGAGCTGCACATTCCGTCATATTAACCAATAGGGAGCCAGAACTGCAGTGAGCGAAACCAGTGACGTGTACCGCCGTTACCTCAAGACAGAATTCATCAATGATAGAAAGTTATTTTTATTTTAATAAAAAAAAAAAAAAAAAGTTAAAACATGGAGAAAAAAAGATAGTATTGGCTAAAATCTGTGGGAAGTTATTTATTATATATTACAATTACATGTTGAATTTATAATTTTATATTGTTTTTATTATAAATGATGTATATTACATTGATTATTTATTGATTTATTAAGTAAAATATGACTTTTGTGAAATTCTGATACTCGGGAAATGAACTTTTGGTTTCGAGTGTGAAATGCTTGTTTGTCATTCTTGTCATAGTAAGAAAGTCACAATTGTTTTTTTTTTTTGTTGTTGCAATATTGAATTAAGTATTTCAGTGAAATATACAGTTAGTTTAGCAGTTGTTTTGCGTGAATATTCAGTGCGACTGAGTTCTAGTTGGGAAGTTCTTCTGAATTAGTGATTTCCTGAAATGTTCCCTTCACCACTGCCCTTGAGATCCACAACTAATTTCCTTATTGGATGTAATGTGACTCGTGAGCCACAATTAAAACGGTAAAACAATAAAAGTAAGAAATCAGTCCTATATGATGGAAATAGAACAGTTATATAGCTTTACTTTTATTTTTATATTAGGCAGCATTTCTAATTTTTGTTTACATTTTGCAATTTAAGTTGAACTAATTTAGATGTAATTGTAAAGATTTAAGATCTTAAATTCACGTTATTGTTAAATTTTCAGTGTTTGTTTTCATTTTAACTTAAGTTTTAGTAATTTAGTACTTTTTAGCAATTAAGGTACTAATTGGCCATGGATTTAGCTAAATTACTAAAACTAATATAATGTCTCTAATTTTTAGTAGTTTTTAAGTATTTCTATCCATTTTTAAGTTTATTTCAGTGTTGATTTTAGCAATTTTAGTACTTCAACTCAAACATATTTATTTCATTTAGTTACCAAAGCAACATTTGGTTAAGTTTTTCAAGTGCAAGTTGTTGTTGTTGTTTTTTTAAGTTTTAGTCATTTTTGGTACTTCAGCTTAAACATTTATTAGGCAACATTTCTCATTTTTGTTTACATTTTGCAAGTCTAAGTTTTTAAATGTTAGGTTTTACATCTAATATTTTATTTCAGATCTAATTCAGTCGCCAAAAATGTAAGAAGTAACAATAACAATAGTCAGTAATTCTAAAACTAAAATATTTGAAAGCATAGTGAGAATTTCAAGAATCCAGTGTTGAATTCACACTTGCCCCTCAGCTGAAACTCTAGTGCACTGCATTAGCCAGCAGTCAGAATGTGCGGCTCCCTCTGCTGGTCAGACGCTCTCACTGCACTCTGTCTGATCCTGAGGAACATGCCCTCACATATCACCACAGATCTGCCCAGACATGTAGCCGTTCATGACTCACTTCAGCCTTTAAATACAGCACACACAGCTCAGAGACGCTCAGACATGACTGCACAGAGACGGAGACAGGTCAGGGAGGACACTCTTTCGCTGCATTTCTGTGGACTGTCATACTGAGACATTGATTGTAATTTGACATAGTTTATAGACTATAATTGTGTCTTTTTGCAGCTTCAGGTCATGGCGATGCACAAGCGGATCCTGCAGGCTCTCGGGAACGGCCCGACACGGCGGAACCTCTTCGGTCCGGTGGATAGTGAGCAGCTTCAGCTGGAGTACCGCGACGCTCTGAAGAAGGACCTGGAGGAAGCGGCCCGCCGCTGGAGCTTCGACTTCATCACCGAAAAACCTCTGGAGGGCGGAGACTTCCAGTGGGAGGGCGTGTCCGGGGTGCGGGTGCCCGTCCTGTACCGCACCTGTCAGGAGGGCGAGCACCCGCGGCCGCGCGGGAAAGAGTCGAAGTCCGACGGTCAGGCTGGGCCATCCGGCGTGGGTAAAGAGAACATCCCCAGAACCCCGGAGAGGTTCAGCATCGTCCCGCAGGGCATCGAGAAGACGCCGGAAAAGAGGACAGAGCTGAAGAGGAAACAGACGAATATCACAGGTGAGATGGGCGGAGCCAAACGGATGCATTTACAGACAAATGTCAAAACTCTGTATATTTGTAACAAAGAAAGTGAAGGTTACGGTTAGAATCTTTAAGATTTGGAAATAGCATGATTAAAATTTATTTAAACAGTAAAGTTTTTTTGTTTATTTTAAATTAGCATTATTTTTTTATTTTAAACTTATAACTTAAGTTTTTTTAAGTAATTTTTGTAAATTCGAGTAGTTCTTAAATATTTCCGTTTATTTTTAAGTTTATTTCAGTGTTAGTTTTAGTAAATTTAGTACTCCATATTTATTTCGTTTAATTGCCAAAGCAACATTTGGTTAAGTTTTTCAAGTGTAAGTTTTTTTAATTTTAAGTTTTTCATCTAATATTTGTACTTTATGATATTTCAGACGTAATTGCAAAGATTTTAAGTTCATTTTAAATTTGCATTATTGTTATATTGTCAATGTTTGTTTTCATTTTAACTTAAGTTTTAGTGATTTAGTAGAAGAATTGAGCAATTGAGCTATTAATTTAGCTGAATTCCCAAAAACTTAAATGAATGCCTTTGTAATTATTAGTAGTTTTTAAGTAATTCTGTATATTTTTAAATTTATTTCAGTGTTAGTTTTAGTAATTTTAGTACTTCAACTCAAACATATTTAGTTCATTTAGCTGCCAAAGCAACATTTGGTTAAGGTTTTTATTTTTTATTTTTGAGTTTATCTAATATTTGTATTTTATGTTAGTTCAGATTTAATTGTTAAGATTTTAAGTTCATTTTAAATTTGCATTATTGTTATATTGTCAATGTTTGTTTTCATTTTAACTTAAGTTTTAGTAATTTAGTAGAAGAATTGAGCAATTGAGCTATTAATTTAGCTGAATTCCCAAAAACTTAAATGAATGCCTTTGTAATTATTAGTAGTTTTTAAGTAATTCTGTATATTTTTAAATTTATTTCAGTGTTAGTTTTAGTAATTTTAGTACTTCAACTCAAACATATTTAGTTCATTTAGCTGCCAAAGCAACATTTGGTTAAGGTTTTTATTTTTTATTTTTGAGTTTATCTAATATTTGTATTTTATGTTAGTTCAGATTTAATTGTTAAGATTTTAAGTTCATTTTAAATTTGCGTTGTTATATTAAATTGTTATATTTTCAGTGTTTGTTTTAATTTTAACATTTGGCTGACTTTTTTATAGTTTTAGTTTTAGTAACAATAACAACAGTCTGTAATTCATACTGATTTTAAAAATCATTACGAAACTAGAGCTAGAAGAAAGTAACAAAACCATATATTTAGATACATAATGATATTTTGTCATCAGAATTTAGAGAAGACTGTTTAATTATGCGAATAATGCACAATGCAGTTACAAATTTTAGAATAGTTTAAAATAAGAAAATAATGTATGACCTTTTCTTATGTATTTTTATTCATTTTTAAAACTTTCTTTATGCAGTTTTTATTTATTTAATTTTAGTTTTAGTAATTTTAGAACTTTAGCTAAAATTTTAATTTCAGTCATTTAATTTTTAAGTTTTTCAGTTTATTTATGCTGATTCAAATAATCATAGTATTAACAAGCAATTCTTATCTCATATGCATTACTGAGGGAAAAGCTACAAAACTTAGAAAAACTAAAAGAAAGTTAAAAAAAATGAAATATTTGAATGCATATGAGATTTTTTTTTAGAGAAAATGTTTAATATGTTAATGTGACAATTTGAATGTTTTAAAATATAGTTGTTTTAAAAGAGCTGTTGAGTAATGACGTTTGTTAAACGAAGGCGTGACTGAGAGTTTGACTAATAATAGAAGCATTCTTATCGTCTCACACACTCGCTCTCTCTCTTATCCAAACAGATTTCTACCAGGCGAAGAAGAGGGTGGTGGCCACACCCCGCAAATCAGGACAATAACTCAGACACACACACACTCAGGAACGCTAGTGTGTCTCGCCAGGACTCACGTCCTCTCAGGAGGAACACTGACACACGGGAACTGACGTAACCACCGCTTCTTCTCACTAGATCTTCTACTTATCTACACCGTCATCTACCTTCATCCTTTCCAGAACTCTAAACGATCCTTTGTAGCGTTTGTCTGCCGCAGTCGTGCGGTTTGATCCGTGCAGGTGTCATGGACCGAACGCAAGAAACACAACAGAACTGATCTTTTACTGATCGTGTTTTTTGAATGTTATTCGTTTATAGGAAATTGTTTATCTGTCTTTCCTCTTCCTGTTTATATGTTTGCATGTCAACGGTTAACAAATTTACGCTTAAGAAAATACGTTAAAATCCTTTAAAATCCATTAGGTTTTGTGTGGAGGGGGCGAAAACGATTCTGGAAAGATTTCAGAATTTGTCTCTTAACGGGACCACAAAATTATAACGAAAGAGTTTCAATACGAACAACACGGAGACACTGATTTTTCAGTGTGCACGTATACAAAAATGCTTTATTGCACAATACTTGTAGCTAATTTCAAAACTAATGTTTGGTGCCAAATGTTTTTTTTTTTTTGATATATATTAGTTATTTATAATTCTAACCCTTCTAAGCTGCCAGTATGTTCTCACACAACTCTCGTAAAAAAAGCTGCAATTACGTTTTTTAAACGTAAACTTATTGAACAAACACTTGCCGTCGTTTGCGAAACACGAGCAGGATGAATTCTGTACATTCTTTGTAAATTCCGTTAAATTTAGTGCGAAAATTAGCGTATGAATGTTTAACAAAGAATTGGTACAGAAATTCGTTCTGGTTGCATTTCATGAATGCCGCCGCTGCAACTACAGCATATTTACAAACACTCTCAGTTTTACTTGTAGTCATGGAAATACAAGTAACGTTTGCTTGAAACAAACGTAATGTCAGATATGAACGCTAAGTTTTCTACACTCATAATTGAGATGCTGGATATATTCCGTTCCCCAAGTTTTACATTTCAGCAAACGATCACTGAATCTGTTGTAGTTCGGTGATCGTTCTCTTATCCTGATACTTGTAGATTTCTGCGACCTGTCTGTAAATATCCTGTCAATGTCCAGATTATTTGATGGAGAATTGCACTTGTTATTTTGAGTAGTGTAGCTTGCACATGTCTGTTTTTTTTTTTGTTAAAGAGCTCAGAATATATGCTGTATTTATTTTACGGTTCAATATTGTATTGTAGATTGACATGTAATTGTTCTTGTAATAAAGCTGTTTATGAAGAGAAACTCTGTTGTGTGCGATTTGATTTGTACGAATAAATCATTCCTTTAAATACTCAACCTGTTAATTGTAAACAAGAAACTACCCTCCTAACAGAATGTTTTCAAAACGTTTTTGCAAGGTTACGAACAAACTTTCTGACAGTAACGTTGATGGAACGTTTGTTCAATGTTATATGGTCTAATAACGTTCTCAAAATGTTAGCACAAGACATTTATAAATCATTCATGGAACTGTTTTTGTGAAACATTTCAGTTGGATGTTCATCTAACATTTTTTAAAATTGTACTGCTTGTTTCAGAACGTGGAGAACATTCAAATGTAACATTTCCATAATGTTTGAAAAATGTTAAAATGGAATGTTTCTTTAACGTTTGTATAACCAAGAAAAAAAAACTTCAAACCATTCAAAAAACGGAAAAAATGTTCACAGAAATATATATTGTTATTTCAGATTTAATTAATTTAATTTTAAATTTGCATCATTGTTACATTTTCAGTGTTTGTTTTATTTTTAACTTAAGTTTTAAGTTTTAATGCCTTTGTCATTTTTAGTAGTTTTTAGGTATTTTTATTTATTTTTAAGTTTATTTTAGTGATTTCATTATTTTAATACTTCAACTCATATTTTCTTTCATTTAGTTGCCAAAGCAACATTTAGTTACATTTTGCAAGTGCAAGTTTTTTAATTTTAAGGTTTTCATTTAATAATTATGTTATTTCTGATTTAATGGTATGGATTTTAAGTTTATTTTAAATTTGCATTATTGTTACATTTCCAGAGTTCATTTTAATTTGAACTTAAGTTTTAGTAATTTAGTACATTTCAGCCATTAAGGTACTAATAAATTCAGCAATTAAGGTACTAATTCGGCAATGAATTTAGTTAAATGTGACCCTGGACCACAAAACCAGTCTTAAGTCGCTGGGGTATATTTGTAGCAATAGCCAAAAACACGTTGTATGTGTCAAAATTATTGATTTTTCTTTTATGGTTAAAATCATTAGGAGATTAAATAAAGATCATGTTCCATGAAGATATTTTGTAAAATTCCTTCTGTAAATTTATGAAAACTTAATTTTTGATTAGTAATATGCATTGTTAAGAATACTATTTGGACAACTTTAAAGGCAATTTTCTTAAGATTTTGATTTTTTTGCACCCTCAGAATCCAGATTTTTAAGTAGTTGTATCTTGGCCAAATATTGTCCTATCCTAACAAACCATACATCAAATGGAGAGCTTATTTATTCAGCTATCAGATGTATAAATCTTGTGATGATGTACAAATTTGGAAAAATTGACCCTTATGACTGGTTCACAGGGTCACAAATTACTAAAATTTAAATTAATGCCTTTTGAGTAGTTTTTAAGTATTTTTGTTTATTTTAAAGTTTATTTCAGTATTTTAGTACTTCAGTTCTTTTTTTTTTATTTAGTTGCCAGAGCAACATTTGGTTTAGTTTTTTTATTTATATTTCATTTCAGATTGAAAAATAAAGATTTTAAGTTTATTTCAAATTTTCATTATTGTTAAATTTTCAGTGTTCGTTTTAATTTGAAGGTTTTAGTAATTTAGTACATTTCAGCACTTAAGGTACTAATTTAGCAATGAATTTAGTTAAATTACTAAAATTTAAATTAATGCCTTTGTCATTTTTAGTAGTTTTTAAGTATTTCTGTTAATATTAAAGTTTATTTCAGTGTTATTTTAGTTATTTTAATACTTCAACTCAAGCATATTTTTTTCATACATTTTTTTCAAGTTTTTCAATTGTAAGTTTTTTTTAATTGTAACTTTTTCATTGAATATTTATATTTTATTTTATTTCAGATTTAGTTATAAAGATTTAAGTTTATTTTAAATTTGCATTATTGTTATATTTCAGTGTTCGTTTCAATTTTAATTAACCTAACATGTAAGTTTAAAGTCAACATGAAATTGCATTTTACTTCCATCATGTGATGTCAAATAAATACATTTAAGAAATTTATGTTGCACTGCAAATGTTGTAAGTGTCCCATACTGAGGGACGAATCAACCTTATTTTCTATTACTTAACCTGGAATATTTGTTTAAATAAGAAAAGCGTCACCTCAGATACGTGTCACACGCATGTAGCATGTGGTCCATGTTTATGTGTGTATCAGGTGCTGTTCTTCAACATAGTGACCTAGTTGTTATGAAGTGTGTTGCTATGAGACTGACGTCAGCGTTTCCCATCAGCCTCTCCTGTCTGTTTAGGAAATGTCCTGTCCCCCCTCCCACCACACACACACACATACACACACACACATGCATTTCCCTTAAAAAAATGTGTAAAAACAAACATATACCCACCTAACACACCCAATTGTGCTCTCATGAACACACAATAAAAATAAACACACACACATAGACAGATTCAGCTCTGAGCGTGCATGTGTGTGTGTGTGTGTGTGTGTAAACGCTGCAGTGTGTGTGTGACGCATGCTCCGCTGAACTCCCCTCCCCCTCTGCTCATCTGCTCCGCAGCCGCGTCGAAACACTCAGACAAACACACGGCCTGAGAGACGAGAAAGAAACGTGAGATACGGCCGAAACAAAGATGAGAGACACCAAACCGCAGCCGATATTGACTCCAGCGTGAGCCATGACAGACTGGAGCGAGAGATAGACAGCTAGAGGAGAGGGGGGGAGGGGTGAACGCAGACAGACAGAGAGAGAGAGAGAGAGAGAGAGAGAGAGACAGACAGGAGGGATATGGCCCTCTTACACGTCTCTGCAGTCAAGCTGCACGCCCTGGACTGAAGACCATGGTAACTTATTGCAAATTAATCTTCTGTTCCTGTGTTGTACCATCCATCCATCCATCCATCTGTCCATCATCACCCGTCTGTCTCTCTCTATCTCACGCGCTGCAGATTTCTTCTTGTGCGTTTAACTCACCCACTGTCATCTGACACACATCCCTCATTTGCACTGCATGCATGCGCGTGTGTGTGTTTGCTGTCCCCCACCGCTCGGCTCCAACCTACTTTCTAAATGCGTCCATCAACGGCCTGTAGGTCGCACACACACGCGCATGCTCTCGGCAGGTAACATGACTCAGATTCACATGCGTTAAAAGATTGCGCTAACCTTTAGAGGAGCCCTGCTGTGCGCGTGTGTGCGTGTGCGTAACACAATAAACCTTGGCTCAGAGAAACATGCATTCTAGCGTGATGTTGCATGCATGTAAACCTGTACCACCTGCGGTAAACCCTTGTGAAACCCTGCTGTGTCAGTGTGTTGTAAAGGTTACTGCAGACCTTGCATGTTTTCATGCATGTATATTTGTCTGCAGGCTGAGATTGGCTACCGCTATCGTGGTTCATTCATCCAGTGTGTTTTGGGAGTGAATTCTGACATTGCATTTATGAATGATTCATTTCAGATGCATAGTTACTACGCTCTGTCCTGCACTGATGACGTTTCAGATTGTTTATGTAGGTGAAAAATGCTACAGGTATAGATGTTTCAGCAGATTTCATTTGTTGTGCACGTAGAGATATTTTCAGAACAAAAGTGGGTCACGCTGAGTCTCTCTCTGAACGTGTGAGTTTTTGTAAACAGACGTGACCACTCACTCGTGCAGCTGCCGCGCATATGACAGAGGTGTTAAAATTAGCGTGTGCTTTCATATCAGATCTTACACACACGACTCGTGTTTCTGCTACTATGATAGTGCAACTCATTGTTTCTCGTTGTGTGCATGCAGCTGGATAAAAGCGAAGTGTCCACTCTCGGTCTGCCGCCCTCCGTGAGCCATGGCGGGTCGGACGGGAACATCAGCGTGGAGGCAGGGTCGGACGGGGCGGCTGGCGAGGTCCAGAGAACACGAGCGGCGCTGGAACACCTGCAGCAGAAGATCCTGAAGATCACCGAGCAGATCCGCGTGGAACAGGAAGCGCGTGACGATAACGTGGCAGAGTATCTCAAACTGGCCCATAATGCGGACAAGCAGCAGGCGTCGCGCATCAAACAGGTGTTTGAGAAGAAGAACCAGAAGTCTGCGCAGACTATCGCGCACTTGCACAAGAAGCTCGAGCACTATCACAAGAAACTCAAAGAGATTGAGCAGGTACGTTCACATGCATGTGCATTCTGTCCAAACTGCTTGTTTTTTCCAGAGTAATTAAGTCTATTCTATGTTTTGCAGAATGGTCCTGCGCGGCAGCCCAAAGATGTCTTGCGGGACATGCAGCAGGGCCTGAAGGACGTAGGCGCCAACGTCCGAGCAGGAATCAGTGGTTTCGGAGGAGGCGTGGTGGAAGGAGTCAAGGGCGGAGTCTCGGCACTCACGCACACCGCCGTCGTCTCAAAACCCAGAGAGTTTGCCAGTCTCATCCGCAACAAGTTCGGCAGCGCCGATAACATTGCCCACATGAAAGACACTCTAGAGGACGGGCACACGGAGGAGACGCCCAGAGCTCTGAGCGGCAGCGCCACGCTGGTCTCCAGCCCCAAATACGGCAGCGACGACGAGTGCTCCAGTGCGACATCCGGGTCAGCGGCCGGTAGCAACTCCGGAGGAGCGGGAGCGGCCATGGGCAGTCCAAGACTGGACGGACATCATCACCACCATCATCACCACCACTCGTCATCTTCCTCTTGGGATGCACTTCTGGAAGGCCTGCAGGAGATCAAAGTCAGTCAGGTGCATATGGAGGACGCCATCGAGGACATGAAGGCGCAGTTGCAAAGCGACTACAACTACATGACCCAGTGCTTGCAGGAGGAGCGATACAGGTAAGTCCGCAGCACCTACAGAGCCGGATCTTCAGACGTATCTTCCTGTAATACACAAGATCCAGGGGGTGGAGATGGGTAGGTTTAGGGCAGTTGGTCCTGGAGGGCCAGTGTCCTGCAGAATTTAGCTCCAACTGGCTTAACACACCTGCCGGGAAGTTTCTAGTATGCCTCGAGCTTGATTAGCTGGTTGAGGTGTGTCTAAGTGGGATTGGAGCTAAACTCTGCAGGACACTGGCCCTCCAGGACCAAGTTTGGGCACCCCTGGTTTAGGGATATGTAAGGTGGGAGGAGTTGGATCTGGATCTTGTGTTCTGCGGGGAGGACCATCTTGTATCTTCTCTCTTTCCTCCAGGTACGAGCGTCTGGAAGAGCAACTCAATGACTTGACGGAACTCCATCAAAACGAGATGAGCAATCTAAAGCAGGAGCTGGCCAGCATGGAGGAGAAGGTGGCATACCAGTCGTACGAGAGAGCACGAGATATCCAGGTGACCAACGATAAACAAAGAGTGTGCAAATGTTCCCAAACTTAAAAAGTAGGGGTGTCCAATCCTGCTCCTGGAGAGTTTAGCTCCAACACAAATTAACACCTGAAGTGGCTAATCACAGTCTTCTGGACCTGTGCTAGAACTTTCATGTTGGTGTGTTGGAGCATGTTGGAGCTAAACTCTGCAAGATATCAGCCCTCCAAGTGCAGGATTGGACACATCTAAATTCCGATGACTTTGGGCATCCTGGAGCAGTCGTTCTCAACCACATTCCTGGAGGCCCCCCAACATTGCACATTTTGCATCTCTCCTTTGTCTGACACACCCATTTCAAGTCTGTGAGTCTCTACTAATGAGCAGGTGACTTGAATCAGGTGTGTTTGATTAAGGAGTCATGCAAAATGTGCAGTGTTGAGAGTTCTCTAGGAAATGTGGTTGAGAACCACTGCTCTAGAGAATGTCCTGAGTATTACAACCCAACTTCATGTCTGTTTTCATGCAGGAAGCAGTAGAGTCCTGCCTCACCCGCATCACCAAACTGGAGTTGCAGCAGCAACAGCAGCAGGTGGTGCAGCTGGAGGGCGTGGAGAACGCTAACGCCCGAGCTCTGCTGGGAAAACTCATCAACGTCATCCTGGCCCTGATGGCAGTCCTGCTGGTGTTCGTCTCCACCATGGCCAACTTCATCACGCCCCTCATGAAGACGCGCGCCCGGGTCGGCGCCACCCTCGCCCTTGCGCTCTTCCTGGTCACACTGTGGAAACACTGGGATTGGCTTGAGCTCTGTCTGCTGCCCAGTTGAAGAACATGAACAAAATGCATGTTCGGAACTCAGACTCTAACTGTGACGCATCCCTCCCATCGTACCAAAAGTGGGTGAGACCTCGAAGGATATAAGAAAGATCCATCCATGGCTTCAGTAAGAAGATACGTGGCCTGGAGATGGTGCTGGCCTGGTCTACATGGCTCTACATTTCCTGTCTTTTCCTTCTGAATGGGTTTCTTTCCTTTTTTTAGACCACTGAGCTCCTTTTTGCTTTAACTAATGAATGTTAAAAGGACGTAAAAAGAAGTAAGTCCAGAGGATGGTCTTCTGCTGATGCATGGCTTTAATACCAACACACATCACATTTCGGATCTTCTTGACTGGAGGAACTCTTTCATGCTGACACCAAAACTGTCTGAAATGTGTTGCATTTTAGTTTGTTTCGTCTCTGTGGAACTCAGTGTCTGTTATATATGAAGTATCTCATTATGAAGGAGAATGAAACAACGTCATTGTCATTTTACTTTGTGTATTGTTAAGTGATGTTTGACATAGGGCGAAAAGGCAGAAGCGTAATGCCAGTAGTCAAGAATCAATACTACATCTATCATCAGAACATTTTTGTAAACACAGTTCTAGTGTAACACTCACTGTTAGCATGATCATATTTCTCATGTTTCTACCCGTTTGCTAAATCACAACACCACTGTATTCTTAATAAATACATTTGCAAATATAGGCTATGTTTAGTTTTCATTTGTATTATAATTTTGGCAAACATATTTTTTGCATTGGCGCGACAATCTGCTACTGCAATCCAGATGCTGATTTTAATCCAGATCAAATTCATTAATCCCAAAATGGATTACACAGTCATACGAACCTGCTTCCGGCTCAAAATGAAATAAATATATGTTTTGCGATTTCTAGCACAATTTAAGCAGGTTAGCGATTCTGAGTTTGTCACTGCTATATAAATCCTCAGATGTAATGTGATCTATCGGTAAAGAATAAATCTGCTCGGTTCACTGCAGGATCGAAATGTTAAAAACGGCTCAAGGGCGCCACCTGGCGCTCAGATCAGGGTTTTACACACTTCATTATCTTTCTGATGGGAAGCAGCTTCTTTTAATTAACATTATGCAAATAAGATTGATCTGACAAACTGTGCTCGGAAAAGCGGAACGAGGACAGAATAGCTAATATCACACACTGTAGGCTAAGATAAGCGTTTTGATATTGTCTATACATCTTGTATTTTTACATTTAGTCTTATTTTAGACTTACCTTAATGGATAAATCGTTCATATAGTCGTGTCCACGCACCGTTGGCTGACCGCCTGAGGGAATTTAAATGCCAAAATGGCGCGAGATTTCATAACGGTAAGTTTAAATTTGACTGGATGGTTTAAAAGTAATTTAAGCAAGAAATAAAGACTGGTTTTAACAAATGTTCTCAACAAATACAGTCAGCATGTTTGAAGAACTAGTCATTGGATTTAACAAATGATGTGAGGGTATTAATCTTAATTCTGACAGATTTTTGACTGAGAGCTGAGTGTTTGTGATGTAATTGGTACCATTTATTGTTGTTTCAACAACTTTCACAGGACTTGTCATTATTACTGTCTGTGGGTAGTTAAGCTTGACTATTTTTTCATGTAAAGCAATCTGACCTAAACATTTAACGTACTACCTGAGATTTTGTTAATATTTTAATAATTTATTAACATGTTTACACAGGTCTCAGGGATCATGACATTGACGTAAAACTAATATTTAATCTTTTTTTCTTGAACGTTTGGGTGTTTTTTCTTTTTTTTGATAACTTTTCATCAACTTGCAAACTTTTGCCAGCCCTTATATAATGGTGAATGTACAGATGCTGAAAAATGAAGTATAAAATAGTCTTTTAAAGTGACTAATTAACTTTTAAACGTATAAATATTCTATGCATGTGACCTTGGACCACAAAACCAGTCTTAAGTAGCATGGGTATATTTGTAGCAGTGACCAAAAATACACTGTATGGGTCAGAATGATTTTATTTTTCTTTCATGCCAAAAATTATTAGGATATTAAAGATCATGTTCCATGAAGATATTTTGTAAATTTCCTACGGTAAATACATCACACTTAATTTTTGATTGGTAATATTCATTGGACAACGTTAGAAGGCAGTTTTCTCAATATTTTTTTTTTTTTTTTTTGCACTCTCAGATTCCAGATTTTCAAATTTTCGGCCAAATATTGTCCTATCCTAACAAACCATACATCAATGGAAACCTTATTTTATTTATAATTATTCAGCTTTTATTTTTATCAGTTTCAAAAGGATTAACTTTATGACTGGGTTTGTAGTCCAGGGTCACATATAAATGCTTACTATGTGTCTGTTAATCTGCATGTATAATTGCACAAAATTAGAAAAGTTTTAAATGGTTTTAGATCAAAAACGGTCTTATCTGTAATCATCAGCAATGATGAGCATCAAATATCAAGCAGACTCAGGGCTTAATGATTTTTTTTTTTTTTTTTATTCACTATCATCAGGAAGATCCCACAAGATCAATAAAGTCGATAACAGGTGCTCTCACGATACAGGACAAAGGTCAAGGGTCAGAGGTCAGCAGTCACACCCTTCCACACACAAACAAACACACACATACAACTAGACATTCAGCGTCATAAGATTGTTCAGTCATTTACCACTGACGTAAATGAAGAGGCTTTCTGTTTTCCTGAATTTCGTCCCGAATAGAAAGAGAGTAGAAAACAGTCGCAGTATCAAAGGTGAAGAATTCCTGATTCAGAGCGTGTGATGATCATATTGCTGTTGTGTTTCTCTCCAGGATGAGCGTCCATCTGTCTCTCTCCCCGACAGCGGAGGGACTTCGGTACTCTGGCTGATCGGTGTGTGTGTCCCTGCTGTTCTGGACCCTGCAGGTGAGTGTCGTTTGGTCCTGAATGCCCTGGGTAAAGTGTGACTGTGCCAGCAGAGACCAATCAATCTCTGAGTCTCACTGTTGATGTCAGGAACAGACCTCCAATGAGAGACAGAGAGAGAGAGAGAGGGGGAGAGAGAGAGAGAGAGAGAGAGAAGAGAGCGAGAGACTGAGATACAGAGACAGAGAGACAGACGAGTCTAAGAGGAGCGCTGCGTGTAGAACAGGATGTAGGCCTGAGTGCTGCACACCTCCTCCACACTGCACACGTTCATCTCCGAGTCGTTACAGTGAACCCAGAAACCTGCAACGCAAACACACTTACTATGACAACCGTGCACATCAAATAGGACCATTGACGTACACCAATAAAACTGTCTAAAAATCTACCTACAATGCTATGTAGCTTGATAACTTTGGAGTAAACATAGGAAAGTGTTGCTTCTACAGCCAAAACATGCACCAAGTAAAACTTGCGGTTGTCCATTGCAAATGTGTCGCAAGAGATTTAATACATGTGCGCTGCTTGCTTAAACCAAGGGTTGCGTTTACACCAATTGTGAGCGGTCCATGTGAAACTGGTCTCTGGTGCGCTAACCGGGAAGTGTGACTCACCTCCTTCAGTGTTATAACAGTAGGCCGTGTAGTGCCCTGAGCCAAAGCCTTTCCCATGATGCATCACTACAGCAGACAGGTCATAGGTGTAGGCCTCTCTCTGTGGCGTTGGTGCGGCATCCACGCAACAGTATGGTTGTATATTCAGGACCTGATCAAAAGCCACGTGGACGCCGATCTTCTCCCTGTGGTTCCGACCGGACCACCTGGAAATGAATGGACAGAATCGTTAACATCAGGGGTGCCCAAACTCGGTCCTGGAGGACCGGTGTTCTAGAGTTTAGCTCCAATCCCAATTAGACACACCTGAACCAGCTAATCAAGCTCTTACTAGGCATACTGGAAACCTCCTGGCAAGTTGGAGCTAAACTCTGCAGGACCAATGTCTTGCAAAGTTTATCTAGAACCAGTTTCTTGTCTGAAGACCATCTGGCTGGTTCAGGTGTGTTTGGAACTAAACTCTGCAGGAAACCCCTGGTTCCAACCAACGAACAAGTCTAAGTAATACAGGAGGTGTTCTGACTGACCGGAAGCGTTTGAGGTGTAGCCGCAGCACCTGAGGTAAACGGCAGATGAGTAACTGCTTACAGGCCTCCGAAAGAGACAGGGGCTTATGGGACGTTTTGCGGCGTTTTCCTGAAAAAACATGGGAAATTTGAGATAAATGCATCAACAACTTCACGGTGTCTGTACGGAAGGCGCAACTTACTGTTGCAGAAGTTGCATGCGTAAATGCAACCCTCCAAAGCTTCCGTCTCCGTGAACTTGGCGAGCATCTCTGAGAGTGAGCAGCTCTGTTGACACGCCGCGGCGCTGGGCTTCTCCATACGGTGGTACCGTTCTGGGAACTCCAGAGACAAATCCCAGAACGGCTCCACCGTGTTCGACTTGCGCTTGCAGGACAGACACGTTACCTGCAAGTTCAGTTTAGAAACATTCGATCATTGCGGACAAAGTCCGACAAAATCCTAAATGCATTTATTCAGTCAATTCTAGATGAAATGTCTAAACCAGGAGTGTCCAAACTTGGTCCTGGAGGGCTGATATCCTGCATTGTTTAGTTCCAACTTGCCTCAAGACACCTGCATGGAAGTTTCCTAAACTCTGTAGGACACTGACCCTTCAGGACTGAGTTTGGACACCCCTGGTCTAAACCAATGGTTCCCAACAATGTTCCTTGGCGAACAAGGTTGGGAAACGCTGGTCAGAATAAGCTCCACGTCACCTGGCTGAGCAGCTGTCCATGGAAGATAGTGTTGAGCACTTTGAGGACTTGTTTGGACAGTTTCCGCTGCGTGATCGGAATCAGGAAGTGTTTCCTGGGTCCGTCCGACTCCAGTTCCTGCTGGACTTTGTCCAGGAGCTCGCACAAGAACTCTTGTGCGTCCTGCTGGTCGTATCCACGGAACGCCGGGATCAGGTTCCACACGGAGTGCAGCATGGCAAACGGAGACACCAGCGACCACCGCCCCGACCACATGACCCTGAAGAGCGTATGCAGCTCATGACACAGCGACATCTGCTGCCGAGCCGAGGACCGCGGCTCTTTCGGTTGCACCAGTTCCGCCGAGCTCAGGCTGGGCGGGACGTTCTGTTCGCTGAAGGCGGCGGCGGCGCCGCTTGCCCTCCCCATGCGGCCCAGCGCGGTGAGGGCTCCCTGCGAGTGGTTGGTCTTGGCGAGCAGCTCCTCGGTCTCGCACAGGTCCAGTGTGAGGAAACACTCCCTGAACTTCTGCAAGTGACTCAGCACTTGGAGAATGGAGTTCATGTAACACGTGTTCCCGAGGTTGCGCAGTCCAGTGACTCCGGGCGCAAGCTTTCTGCGGCGGGACGACTGTGAAGCGTGATAGCGGTGCAACCGCCCCGCATTGCGAAGTGGTTTGCGCGCAATAGGCTTGTTGGACAGCGTCAGCAAGGACTGTTTGGGCACCGAAGGCAGTCGCTCCGGAGGGTCTCGGAACTTCCGAGGAATTAGTGTGAGCGTTGGACGTGGAGCTTGGGTGAGTAGCCTTGCGCTTTTGCGCGGTGGCACATTGGCTAGTTCACCCATGAGCCGCTTCTTGACCTCCCTGCGCTGTCGTCGCTTCTCCTCTCGCTCTTGTTCTTGTTTCTCCTCGCGCTTCCGGTGTTCTTCTTGCTGCCGGCTTCTCCAGCGACGCAAAGCGCCTTGCAGGAGAGTTTTCCGCCGGTGCCACAACGCCGTCTGCATGGCGGGACGCGGGCCATCCCGCGCAACCTCGCACACTCTAACTCCGCCGTCGGACGCCGCCGACCGCAGGGAGCGCTGACCAGGGCTGCGGACGGTAGATAGCGCCCCTCGGAGAAGCTTCAGGTCGCCTTCGACGTTATCGTTCAACACGTAGTCGCCGCACGCGAAACAGAAGACGTCCAGCTCACGTACGTCCATGGCTAGCGGGTGCTGCGTCTGCTGGTAGTGACTCAGCGAGTGTTCTTCCATGTAGCGGCCGCACGCTACGTGCGAGCACTTTAGACAAGCCCATACGGACTCCGTGGTGCCGCAGTCCACGCAGCGCCACATCTGCGGGTTGAGGATGGAGTGGCCGTGGCCCAGACGGAACCGCACCACATGCTTACAGCGATCCATGTCTCCCAACACGCATGAGCACTCGGAGTCAGGAACCACACGCCATGACCGCGCTCATCCTAGAAACGAGATAAGATAACATAACATTTGCAACCCAAGTTAATATTTCAAGTAAGCGAGATTACTCACTGAGAAACGTCGAGATTCCGCATCAGAGCCGACGTGTCCTGCCGCTGTATGGTTTAAAAGACTTCATGATGCAGAATGAAAACTGTGGATGAAAAATATATTATTTACACTCACACAAATCAGCGCCAGTTCAGTCCCGATTTTAAACCTAATCGATCCGCAGATCTAAGTGTGAACCTGCAATTGGTTCTGAAAGTGTGTTTGTGCTGCATTATATTATTAAATGTGCACATGTAAATGTTTGAGTTTGCTATTGAGTGTTTGTGAATACATTTTCACAAATTCTGAGTGTGAATGTATATTTTTCGTTAGTATTTGAGTGTTTCTCACACAATGCAGTGTGTGTACACTTATGAGTCTGTCTGTGTGTGTGTGTGTGTGTGTGTGTCTGTTGTTTGAATGTTTGTGTGTGTGTGTGTGCAGTGTGTGTGCAGTGTGTGTGCTAACCCGCTAGCGCTACTCACAGAACAAAAGACGCTCCGCCGGGAGACACGCGGAATCCACGGCAGCAGCGGATCCGGGAGGTTCCGGTACCGGCGCTCGATCGGTGTGTTTGTGTGCGTGTTTATACCGGCGCGAGAGATCTGTTACTTTAAACCCGCTGAACAAAAACCAGCAAGAGCCGCAGCCACAGAATAAACTCACACCGCAAAGCCGCCGATCGGCTCTCAAACGGCGCCTTGGCGCGAGTCCTCCACGAAACAGCCGGTGGAACGCGCTTGACGACTTAAATGTCGGAAAATATTTGCGTGTTTTTATTTTACACTCGCTTTCGGCTGTTATTTACCGCCATCATCCGCACGCGAGAGCTGTCACCATTTTCGGCTCAACCGAACTCGCCCAGCGCCGGCGTCACTGCGCTCTGATTGGCCGCGGAGCGATCAATCACATGAAGACCGCGTTTTGATTGGTCGAGACGGCGGTCGGTAGCGCAGCGGAGTTGGTCTCTCATCGGCTGTGGAGGCGTCCGTCAGGTTTTAAAGCTCCAGAGGCGGGGTCAGATGAACAGATTAACCTTGTCCATGATTTATTTATTTATTTTATTTACATTTAGGATGATTTTATAAGCAAGCGGATATAAAATAAACACTGATTTTATGGTTTCCAAAGAATGCAAAAGATAAAAACAAATGAGTGTAAACAAAGGTTGAAGTATGTACTTTGCAGTTCATGCTGAAGTGGCTTACATACAGTATGCTTACCCAGCATGCTTTGGAACTGTGGTGGTTGAGTTTTATCTGACCACTGGATTGTAAATGGGGAATTAATTTTATAGTATCACATGTGAATACGCATTACCAATGTTGAGGTGTATAGCACCAGATTTATAGTGTCGGCTTGTGTCTGACACTATAAATGAGTGGAGATGGTTAATGCTAATTTAAGCTTGCATGTAATATAAGGCTGATTGCATGTGGCTCGGCATTCATCCACATTGTGTTCTGCTCATGCATATTCAAATGAACTGGGCTTTTCTAGCCAATCATCTGCTCCTTCATCTGTTCTGCATTTGTTAAATGCAAATGTGGTGTTCTTGTACAAACACTAATGCATACTTAAACATACTCGAAGAGCTAACGTGTTCATTTTGGCAGTTTGAAACCGCTCACCAGCGCAAATTTTCAGAAATAGTTTGTATCAGTGAATTTTTGTTTAAATTGAACCAATTGTTTTGTAAAATGCTTCCGTTTGAATCGTTCAAAATTCACTGGTGACCCCTGTTGGTCAGGAGGAAGCGAATGCAACCTGAACTAATAATAATGTCTATAATAACGCATTTTCGTGAAAGTGTACTATATATTAAGGGTAAACTACAAATCGGCATCTCTACTTCAACACTAATTCAGGGTTTTCATCATTTACTAAAACGAAAACTGTTGTTTCATTACTTTACATAAACGCTAACTGATTTTTTTCTTTTTCTTTTTTAATTGTTCCGTTTTGTTTTAGCTAGTTACAAAGGCAACATTTCTCATGAAAATAAAATCTAAATTCAAAAATATTAACCAAAAATGATATTTTTTCCAATGGCACTGAAACAACACTGCAATGATAAGTCAAAATAAACAGTTTATTTCACAAACAAAAGCGTAAACACAGAAAATAAGCATCCAGAGCCACAACTGAAGTAGCATAAAGACAGGAATGGATGCTTTACTTCGTACTTAAAAACAGTACAGAAACCAGAGCGTGAGTCAGTCATGTGTGACATGTTCTTGCAGCTCGTATAAAGTTCTCTCAGAGACTCCTCGCAAGATCGGTTTGCGATCGGCTCTCAGCGTACGCCGCTGCCCGGCAGCACCTGCTGCTTGCGCACTTTGCTGAAGAGCTCCAGGTACTGGCTCATGGTGTCCATGCAGTCCACGGGCGCGTACAGACCCTCGGCTTTATTGGTGAACACGGCCGGCAGCTCGGGCGTGTTTGAGCCCAGAAAACTCTGCATGAACTCCTTCATGAGGTTCCAGCAGTCTCCGGGAATCACACAGGCGCAGTACTCCACCTGCACACACGCGAACACAGTAAGTCTCTGAACACTCATTTAGGTTAATCAGAAAAAATAAAGGGTCTCGTTCACTGAGTTCTCTTGTTAAATATGAAGAGATCAAACGACAGATTGAGTTTATCTAAATTTTGCCAAAAGCTTATGGACGTGGTTATAATGTAAGTCAGACATTGAAGTGCGTTGCTGTTTTTGTCTCTTCTGAGGAAGATTCGTTCACTTGTTTGCCAATGAACCAAACAGAGATCAGATTTATTCATGTTCATCTGATCTCATTTTGACTTTTCGTTCTGTTTTAAAGATGTTTTCTTTGATTGTTTGGCTACTCAAAAGAGAATATAGCAAAATAGAACTTAATTTATGTTTCTTGCAAGCTAAATTTCACATACATAAACAAAAATCTGACTCTAAACCTCTCTTTCCTTTGTGCTTCTACAAAAAAAAAACAAAAAAAAAAACATGGTTACCACACTTTTACTATAGTAAAACCAGTTTCTTAAGGGACTTTTTTTTTTTGTTGTTTTTGTAACTGCACTGCCTTAATGATTTCATGTTTTCTACTCTTTAACAAACAAACAAACAAAAAATGGAAATAAGAAAAATGATTCGTTAACCCGCTCAAAGTCCTGATCTAAAAAAAAATTATTTGTGATAACCGGAGTTCCGATCAAATGATTCGCGATACACAAAGTTCCGATCAAATTATTTGTGAACTCGCTCAGAGTCCCGATCTGAATCAAATGATTCACGATACGCGATCTGATTGGAGCGCTTTGAAACAGTGAATCATTTTTTCGATGCAATAGTTTAACTGATTCTATGTTTTGAAAAGCTCCGTTTCACCCATCACTACATGCTTTTTTTTTTTTTTTTTTTTTTTTTTAAATCATTACAAGCGATGTCGACATTGGAAAATGAATGGCCCTTTTGATCTGTTTTTTGCTAGTGAATCACTTGAACTGAATGATCGAAGTCACGTGTTTGAATCAATCGGAGCAGTGCCAGCGTAAATGACTCACTCAATTGATTCGTTTTGTCTGTTTCTCAGGTTTTCGCGTCTTCAGTCATGTTTACACGACACTGTCAGCACTACTACTGGCTTAGCTCGCTAGTTTGATGACATTAACTGAAATAAGCGAAAAAAAAAAGTATGATGTTTACAAATATAATATCCATATTTCCATCCCAAAGATAACATCCAACACAAATCTACTCTATATTGAGATGAGGTAATCGGTTAAAACACTCCATTAATAAGACGAGCTGCAGCTCAAAATACATGTTAGATGGAAACATTGTGCATTATGATGGTGTTTGTAGCTTAATTCACTATATTTGAAATAGTTTGAGCTGCAGTTCAATAGGAAATCAGTTGAAAGCATCCAGTCATCTCATACCATTCAAGTCAATCTTACATTTATCAGTATATATTGTAATAAATGTTTTAGAAATGATTGTTGTATGTGATTGTATTAGTCTATATAGAGTGATAATCAATGTAAAAAGAGCAAATGGGAAAAGCAGATGAACACAAAACAGCAGAAAAACAAATTTAAAGGTTCAGTGGTATGACCCATTTCAGATGGGGCCATAATTACAACAACGGTGGTTACATACACATATATTTAATTGTTTGATCAAAATTAATATTATTACAGCAACTAATGGTAACTATATCAGCAGCATATACACCAATGTTCTGTTTATTCAAAGCGCACTGCAGTTTTGTCGTCTGCCGTATTAAATGTTTGCACTCTTTCAAGTTGAGTGGATTCTGATTGGCTGTCAATGTTTTATTGTTTATCAGCTAAAAAAAAAAATTCTAAAAGCGATTCCAGCGGTATTGTTCCTTTATGTCGTTATCGTTACAGTTGTGATGTAAACGTCGCTATTCTCACAGAATTAAAATGATTAAAACTTTTTATAGTTATCGTTATAGTTGTGGATTTTGGCTGTTACGTTTGTTTTCAGTTGTTCGTATGGTTTTCGTAAACTTAAATAAATTCGTATGAAAGTTACTAACGATATACACCAATTTCACTCAGTGAACGAGACCCGTTGAACACTTTCAAACCTCGACTGAAATCCCTCTAGCGCTGGAGCTCATGGTGACGGTGCCGATCTTCACCAGGAAGTCGCAGTATCTATAGCGCGTGCCGCGAGACTCCACTTTATGGCCTTTGGCGTTCTGGAAGTGACTCTTGAGTTTGACCATCAGAACGTCGAAGTTGGCGTCGGCGGTGAGGCCCGGGCCGCCCTCGAACAGAGCCATGCAGCTCAGCGGCGTCTCCGAGTTGTGCATCACGTACAGCAGCTTCGAAGGCTGACCTGCAACACATGGATAACGTGCGGTAGGTGCGGTCTGGTTTCTATGGCAACGTACCGCAGTGCGGGGCGCTCACCGGTGGCGTTTCCCGTGGCGTGGTACGTCTCGCAGTCCACCCAGAAGTTTCCCTGTTTGACGGCTCCCAGCTGCTCCAGCTTCTTATGCAGCATGTCGACCGTCTGCTGCACGCTCTTGCCCTCCGCCACCGGCACCTGACACACGCTAACACACGAGCGCACCGTCAACAGACATTTCACAGTCTCATATCATCATGATACCTGCCAGGTATCAAAACAATTCTGAAACTGTAAAGACTCCAGCACTGTATTTATGTAAATATCTATTTTACATTTCTATATGTTGTTTTTGTCTTGCAATAAAAATTAAAGTTGGATTTAAAAGGTATTATTTTTATAAAAGATAAACCAAAGAAAAGGTACGGAAGCCCATTTCCGCCACTGAATAAAAATAAAAAAAGTTATTGTTTTTTTTTTTTTGTTTGTTTGTTTTCCTTACAATCCTGCCTTTTATTCTCAGATTTGAATGATACAAACTCAAAATCCTGACTTTTTTTCCTCGCAAATGCGAGTTTGTACCTCGAAATTCCGACTTGTTTTAGCACAAACGGGAGTTTATATCTTGTGATTCCAACCTGTTTCACACAAATGCAAGTTTGTACCTCACAATTCCGACTTGTTTTTGCGCAAACGTGAGTTTGTACCTCACAATTCCGACTCGTTCCGTGCAAATGCAAGTTTGTACCTCGCAATTCCGACTTGTTTTTGCGCAAACGTGAGTTTGTACCTCACAATTCCGACTCGTTTCCACGCAAACGCGAGTTTGTGCCTTGCATTTCTGACTCGTTCGTGCCTCGCAATACCAACTCACTGCGCGCAAGCACGAGTTTGTACCTCGCGATTCTGACTGTTTCCATGCAAACGTGAGTTCGTGCCTCGCAATACCAGCTCGTTTCACGCAAAGTGAGTTTGTACATTGCAATTCCGACTCGTTTTCACACAAACGCGAATTTGAACCTCACAGTTACAACTCGTTGCGGGCAAATGCAAGATTGTACTTTAAAATTGTGGCTCGTTTCAGCGCAAACGCGAGTTTGTGCCTCACAATTCCAACTTGTTTCGTGTAAACGCGAGGTTGTACCTCACACTTTTTACTCGTTTCGCAAAAAACGCAAGTTCGTACTTTGCAATTCTAACTCATACGCACAAACGCGAGTTTGCATCTCGCAATTCCAACTCGTTGCGCGCAAATACACGTTTGTAAAACTTGTAAAATGCTGTAAAACGAGGATGCTGTCAAAAATAATGACATAAATAGATTTTATCAATTAACTTCTATTAACTAAATTAAATCAACATTTGGTAAACCATATTTGTTTAAAACAGCTTTTGCCCTAGGTATATTTGTGCATAAGTTTTCAGGTAGCTTTGCATGTAGGTTTCTTGAAACATCTTGGAGATGTTGCCACAGTTCTTCTGGATTTAGTCTGTCTCAGTTTGTTCTGTTTCTTCATGTCATTCCAGACAGACTGGATGATGGTCAGATCAGATCTCTGTGTGGAGCACTGGCTGTTGTCAGACTCCTTGTGCAAACAAAAATCTCACTGGATTATTACAATTAATGGCAAAATGAATGTTTAGAAATGTAAACTGATATTTCCTACTGACACACTACAGCAAAAGATAAAAATAACTGACTTAAAACCATTTTTTTGTTGGTGAAAATACTAGTGGCCTAAGACTTTTGCACAGTACTCTGTGTGTGTGTGTGTGTGTGTGTGTATATAATTATAATCCTGACTTGTTTCTCCCAATTTGGACTTTATATCTTACAATTGTGAGGGGGGAAAAAGTGAGAATTGCAAGATGTAAACTCGTAATTGCGAGAAAAAAGTCAGAACTGTAAGATAAAAAGTCGTAATTACCTTTTTTTGTTTTGTTTTATTCAGCGGCTGAAATGGGCTTCCATTAAAAGGCTTAGGCTTATATTTGTTATGATCACATATACATATTTTTTCTTTAACAAAGCTATTCATAAAACTATGAACAAACTAACTATAGTTAAATATATTGCAAGCCCAATTGAATTTTCACAGAAGAAAATTATCAAAATAATTAAAAAATTTGAAAATGAAGACTGCATTGTGCTTTTATTTTCGTAATGTGTCGTTAAAATAAATCTTTTTTATTATAATATTATGTTATTTTTTTTTAACATGAATTATTAAATACATGTATGCATTGTATTTCAGTTTACTCGGTATACACACACAAACATATAAACACACGTATAAGTTACTGAAAAAACGGAAATTTTCACTCAGAAATTGCTAGTAAATTTAAAAAACGATGACAACGAAATTAAATGAAATTCCATTTTCTTGTTAAATGTACTCCAGTAATCCAGTAATTTAAATGTATATATTTTTAAAAACAACTAAAATGTAAACAAAAACAATTTCTGACTCATGCCTGAAGAGCTTTTTGTTGTTTCCACAGTCTCTCAGTGCACTCAACATACGCAATAAATTAGTAGAATAATTTATAAGCATCGGAACACATAAAACGAGCCATAATCACTACATTTACCACACAATAATATAAAAACAAAAGTGTTTTTCTCACCACGTTACCCCCATTTCTTTACCGCAAACTTCCGCGAACCGGTATTTACTTCCGGATCAATCCGGCTTTCGTGAATAACACAAAATCAGAAAAAGAGAAAAACTTTAACTGGACAACACAGAGACATCTGTAAACGACTACATAATAAAATAAAATGCTCGCAGACACATTGAAACATTGTTTACGAGCAGCGTATCTCATGTGTACCGAGTCCTAAGCGGAAGTAAACAGTGTGACGCAGCGCCGGTCTCAGATCAGCTGTTATGAGCGCCGCATTAAGACTGAGATCAGCGCTCGTTTCACTCAACTGATCGCAGATCAGCTGTACAGACGCACACTCGCATATATACACACATACAGCGCCATTTGCTTCAGACACACGTGTGTTCTGCGCTCCGCAGCATGTCATGAGTTCAAACCGGAGTTTATAATATTAATAATTCATCACATAAATCATCATCATGCCGAAGGTGAAGAAGAGTAAAGGCGCTTCGGAGCGCAGCGGCGCCGGTTTGTCTCTGGCCGATCAGATCCTGCAGGGAGACGCGCTCCGGTCCAGCGGCCGAGTGAAGAACCGCAGCCGGGCCGAGGAGGAGCAGGAGTACGTGGACGAGAAACTATCCAGAAAGATTCTCCAACAAGCCCGAATACAACAGGAGGAGCTGCAGAGCGAGTTAGGACTCACACCAGAGACCAAAAGACAACCAGCGACTCAACTAGGTGAGTTCACTTACCTGACCATCAGTTACAGATCGATAAATGGATATTTATGATACACGTAGACAGAATATCTGTATTAAGGCATCTGTGGACTCGTCTCAGGTCCGAGCACACAGGATGGAGACTCTGATGATGAGTGGCCGGCGCTGGGCGATGACCGGGGGGAGACGGGCGGCGACGTGGACGTGGACCCTGAGGACGAGAAGGCCATCGAGATGTTCATGAGCAAGAACCCACCTCTCAGGTGAGCAGACGCGTCCACTACGTGTTTATGAACGCCATATCGCATGACCTGACCGCTTGTGTCACTGCAGACGCACGCTGGCCGACATCATCATGGAGAAGATCACGGAGAAGCAGACGGAGGTGGGCACCGTGATGTCCGAGGTGTCGGGACACGCCGTTCCTCAGCTGGACCCGCGAGTGGTGGAGGTCTACAGAGGCGTCAACAAGGTGCGAGCACTAATCTGAGCACGTCAACGTACAGGTCGTTTTCCCCGGCGCTAACGCTCTCCCTCCGCAGGTCCTGTCCAAATACCGCAGCGGGAAACTTCCCAAAGCCTTCAAGATCATCCCGGCTCTGTCCAACTGGGAGCAGGTGCTGTACCTCACCGATCCGGAGACGTGGACGGCCGCCGCCATGTACCAGGCCACCAGGTCAGAGGTCACAGGTTGTCACGCATACGCCGCTCTGCGTTTCCGTTCGCTCACGCCGTTTGTGTCCGTGTAGGATCTTCTCGTCGAATCTGAAGGAGCGAATGGCTCAGCGCTTCTACAATCTGGTGCTGCTGCCCAGGGTCCGAGACGACATCGCCGAGTACAAGCGGCTGAACTTTCACCTGTACAGCGCGCTGAAGAAAGCGCTCTTCAAACCCGGAGCCTGGTTCAAAGGTGAGCGGCGGCGGAACTGATGTGTATTTATCAATTAACAAGTCGAAACGCATCAGGAGGGACTAACTGCAGTATTTCTAGTGGTGGTAAATGTATAATAAGGCGGCTCAGAGGCGCTTCTGAAGTGGCATTTAGGTGTCTTTGCATAGACCGTTGACAAAGGTGCATAAATGCATTTACACTCCAGTTACAACTGTATGTTTTAATACTGGGAGCTGAGGTGGGTCTGAGCAGGCATAGAGCAGCCTTAACTTAAGGCATATAAAAGACAGATTATCAAAAGAGATGAAAAAAGTTGTAGAATGGTTGCAGATGTCATGTCTGACTTTAAATGTTGATAAAACAGTTTCAATGATATTTTCAAATAAACATAAATTACAACAAACTCGAGAAATTCAAGTAAATGGAGAAAAAATTAAAAATGTAAACGAAATAAAATATTTAGGTCTAATACTTGATTCGAACCTTGGTTTTAAAAGTCATATAAAAAAACTTGGAAATAAAGTGAAATTTAATTTGATGAATTATAAACATATTAGAAATTCATTAAATACAGAGGCCTCAAATACCAGTCTCAACACTATGATTGTTCCACATTTTTTGTATTGCATGTCTAGTTGGTCTCAGGCGTGTAAAACATCGTTAAAACCACTTGAATCATTATATAAAAGGGCCATAAAAATTCATGATAAAAAACCTCGATTATGTCATCACTGTAAAGTACAAAGTAAATATAATTTTCTGAGTTTCGAAAATCTTATTAAATATAATCAAATTTCTGCTTTGTTTAAAATAATCCATAATATCGCTGCTCCCCCTTTGAAAAAAATTTTCACACTAAATTCGGAGAGAATCTCAAGAACCACACGGTCGACAGTCAGAGGAGAGTGCAGCGTTACAAGATGTAAAACTGCATATGGTCAACAATCTTTCTCTTATAAAGCAGCGAGCCTTTGGAACACTCTTCCAAACGAAATTATTTCATGCACAAATTATTGTACTTTTACACGCCTGACCAAACAGTGGTTATTATCAAAGCAAATTTGTATGCATTAAATGACTGTGATATGAACGCTGTAAACTGTGAGTGAGTGAATTGAATGATGATAGAAAGTGCTTTTATGATGTGAGCTTCTATGTATTTTTCTGTATATATTTGATAAGCTTTTGCAATGTAACAACAACCTGTCCAGGGACTGCGGGTGGAAATTAGCATTTTTGCTATAACCTGGCACATGACATCTCTTCTTATTTTAGACTAATGTTGTTTGTGCATTGTCCCTGTTCAAATAAATAAAATAAAAAAAAATAAAAAAAAAAAGATTAAATTTTGCCTGCTTTGACCTACAGCTATCACTGCAGTGTAAATGCATTTATGCCACCTCTGAGCAGCATTAAAAGGTGTAAAACACCTAAATGCCACTTCAGAAGTGCTTCTGTGCCACCTTCACGGTGTAAATTTGGCATTACTTGAAATCCATCAGGAATGAGTATCTGCAGTATTTCTAGTGGAGATTAGCAGGAAAATATTTTGCGTGTCTTATACCAAATTTACACCGCAAAGGTGGCACAGAAGCGCCTTTACACAGACTGTTTAATGCTGCTCAGAGGTGCATAGATGCATTTACGCTGCAATTTCACTTGGTTCAAAACTGGCATAATATAGTCTGGTTTTAATGCTGCATTGTGTCTTAACACTAAATTTTAAGCAGGCACAGAGCAGCCTTAACCTGAGGCATCTTTACACAGCTGCTCGTTGCTTGCTTAAAAGATGTAATGCCACTTGAAAGCGCGAATAACTCTGACCTCAGGTCCTATTATCAAAGTATTTATTTATCATTGCTCTGTAAATACATTTATGCCATCTCTGAGCAGCATTAAAAGGTGTAAAAACTCCTAAATGTCACTTCAGAAGTGCTTCTGTGCTACCTTTGTATGTGGCAATAGTTGAAATGCATCAGAAGTGAGTATCTGCAGTATTTCAATTAGAAATCAGTGGGAAAATATTGTGTAGTTTTTAATGCCAAATTTACACCGCAAAGGTGGCACAGAAGCGCTTCTGAAGCGGCATTTACCCAGACTGTTTAATGCTGCTCAGAGGTGCATAGATGCATTTACGCTGCAATTTCACTTTAATACGTGGTTCTAAACTGGCATAATTTAGTCTGGCTTTAATGCTGCGTTGTGTCTTAACACTAAATTTTAAGCAGGCACAGAGCAGCCTTAACTTGAGGCATCTTTACACAGCTGCTCGTTGCTTGCTTAAAAGATGTAATGATGTATAAAAGCCAGATTTAACTCTGACCCACCTCAGCTCCTAGTATCAAAGTATAGAGTTATTGTTGCAGTGCAAATGCATTTATGCCACCTCTAAGCAGCATTAAAAGGTGTAAAAACACTTAAATGCCACTTCAGAAGCACTTCTGTGCTTAGAAATGACTGGGAAAATATTATGTAGTTTTATACCAAATTTATACCACAAAAGAGCAAAGATGCGCCTCTGAAGCGGCATTTATGCATTTTTGTTTAATGCTGCTCAGAGGTGCATAAATGCATTTACGCTGCAATTACACTTTGATATGATTAACTGCGGTGTTTCGGAGTTGGCATTATTAAATCTGGCTGTAATGTAGAATTGTGTCATTACACAAAATTTTGAGGAGGCACGGAGCAGCCTTAACTTGAGGCATCTTTACACAGCTGCGCTAAAGGCTGCTCAGTGCCTGCTCAAAAGATGTAATGCTGCATAAAAGCCAGGTTTAACTCTGACCCACCTCAGCTCCTAGTATTAAACTTTACAATTCTGTAAATGCATTTATGCCACCTCTAAGCAGCATTTGTAATCAGCATATTCCCAATAAACTAAAGTTGAGTTTTACACAGCCAGTGTCAAAGTTAAATCACAGAGCTGGCACAGAGGCGCTTCTAAAGTGGTACACATAAATATTCCATGAGTATAAAGCAAAAATCAGAGTTTAAACCAGATAATCAGCAATCATGTGCATGTAAACAGGATCAGTGTTAGCGTGTAATTACTGTGAGTGAACACTAGAGGACACCGGTGAGTTTCACAAGAGCCTAGTTTGAGCTCCACTGGAACAGATCAGATCTCATGGTTTATTTTGGTGAAATTGCGCTCGTGTGACTGATAAACAAACCATTACTGTGGTATCTTACAAATTCCGGACGAGAAATCGAGCGAAACTAAACTTTGAAAATGACTGTAATCATGTGGTTATTTTTAACTTAAAATGCAGTTATTTTTATCTGAGATTCTTCCTCCACTTCACATTTGTGTCCCTGAACCACAAAACCAGTCATAAGGCTCAATTTTTGGAAAATCTGGTGCAAAAAAAAAATATATATAAATATTGAGAAGATCACCTTTAAAGTTGTCCAACTGAAGTTCTTAGCAATGCATATTACTAATCAAAAATTAAGTTTTGATACATTTACGATTATTACAATTACAAAATATTGTCATGGAACATGATCTTTACTTAATATCCTAATGATTTTTGGCATAAAAGAAAGATTGATCATTTTGACCCACACAGTGTATTGTTGGCTATTGCGACAGATATACCCGTGATACTTAAGGTTTTGTGCTCCAGGGTCACATTTTACAGCTCTAATGTGACAAAGTAAAACGAGAAATTTGAACCTGGTTTCATCCAATGTTTATACAAATGAGGGCATTAATTTAATTAGGTAATATGGATGTTTAAAATAACATTTCAGGAAAACTTGTAATAAAAAATGACTGTCTTAATGCAATTCTCTTAACTTTTTTACCTTATTCACCTATGCTGTTCTGTAAAAATTACATCTGCAATCTATGAAAAGCAAATACATTAGGAAATACTATAATAGTATAACACAGGCCTGTTAAAGCTGATGTGTGTGTTTGCAGGAATCTTGTTGCCGCTGTGTGAATCAGGCACATGTACTCTGAGAGAAGCCATCATCATCGGCAGCATCATCACCCGATGCTCCATCCCCGTACTGCACTCCAGGTGAACACCGTAAACCCTTGCCAAATTTTCCGAATTAAAAAATGAAATGCAAAATGACCAAAACAAAGTAAACTTGTAATACTTTAAGAATACAATTAATTATGAGAATGTAGTCATACGTGGTGTTAATCCGCCGTTGCAGCGCTGCCATGCTGAAAATCGCAGAGATGGAGTACAACGGCGCCAACAGCATTTTCCTGCGGCTGCTGCTGGATAAGAAGTACGCGCTGCCCTTCCGCGTGCTGGACGCCCTGGTCGCTCACTTCCTGTCGTTCCGCACGGACAAACGGACGCTGCCGGTGCTGTGGCACCAGAGTCTGCTGACGCTGGTGCAGCGCTACAAAGCCGACCTGTCCTCCGAACAGAAGGAGGCGCTGCTGGAGCTGCTCAAGTGTCAGACGCACCCGCAGATTTCAGCCGAGATCCGGCGAGAGCTGCACAGCGCCGAGCCGCGCGACGCCGAGGACGCTGCGCCCGCCATGACCGACGACTGAGACGCGGACTTTAATCATAAGGATTGTGTTGCAATATGTTTCGCATTGTTTGCAGTAATGCAGTGTTCATATTTTTGGGACTAAACTTGGTTAAATCTTGTGTTACGGGGTAATAAAACCACGTTATATAAACTCCAGAATGGTTTGTTTTCAATCAGTTTTGCTGATGGGCGAAACGCGGTATTGAATATTTATGACGTTTTTTTATATATTCTGATGGTTTTTCTCACTATTTTGAGTTTATATTCAGTTTTTTTTTTCTTCCAAGGAGTAAAAAAGTCATTTGCGACATTCTATCTCATGATTCGTAAAAAAAAAAAAAGTTGACATTACAAGAATAAAGTCAAAATGTTTCGAGAGTAAAGTCGACAAGATTCGAGAGTAAAGTTTTTTTATAATTGCTGTTTTTTTCCAGCACAAAATAATAAAGATAATTACAAATTATCTTTGTTTTTTCCCCCTCAATTTTGAGTTTATATTCAGGTTTTTTTGTTTGTTTTTTTTTTCCCCCATCAAGAAATAAAAAAGATAATTTCCCACATTTTATCTCATAATTCATAAAGTTAGACACAAGCTTCGAATAAACTTTTTTTTCTTGTAATTCTAAATTTAAATCTCGCAATTCTGATGTATATTTCTGATGTAGAATCTTACAATTCTCGGTTTTTTTTCCCAGCACAAAATAATCAAAGATAATTGCGATTATTATTTTTTTTTTTACAATTGGGAATTTATATCTAACAATTCAAACTTTTTTCCTCAGAATTCCGAGGTCTTCTTAATTCTGAGTTTATATCTTGCATTTCTGATTATAAAGTCAGATATAGACTTTACGCCGCATCACCGGCGATGTGACGTCACGACGATCGTTCGTTGCCGTTCCCGTAAGCGCGGGCACGCCGCGCGGCGCAGCTGGCTCGCGAGTCTTCTTTTAGCTGAATAAAACTTCGCGTTTTCACGTATGAATTTGATTAAATGCACTGTATGTATATTTGTACACCTGTTAGGGGTTCTGTAAACATAAACCCCGCGTCTCACTCGTGACTGATTGTAAGTTGAACCGCTTTAATCGGTCTGTCAGACTGACGGTGATGGAGTTGTTCTGTCACGAGCTTGTCGAACCGGACTGGAGCTCGCCGATGAAGTCAAGACCGGTTCGGGCGTTCAGAGACGCGGTTCTGACCCGAGACTCGCGCGTCCGCCAGAACCTGTTGAGCTCGGAGAGACCGAACATCAAACCCGGTACCGAACCGACCGACGAGCAGCGCTACCTCCGCCGAATCCTAGCGGGATGGATGCTGCAGGTGAAAAGAGATTAAATGAATCATATTCTGACTCAGGGATTCGAATCACTCTGATCTGATGCCGTCTAATGCATCGCACTCTGATTCAGTGATTCGAATCCCACTGATCTGAATCGTGACTCACTGCGCTTGTTCTGGAGCAGGTGTGTGAGGACCAGAAGTGTGAGGAGGAGGTGTTTCCTTTGGCCGTTCACTACCTGGACAGGTACATGTCCCAGAATGCCGTGCGCAGGTGCCGTCTGCAGCTGCTGGGGTGCGTCTGCATGTTCCTGGCCTCCAAACTGAGAGAGTCGGTTCCTCTGAGCGCCGCCAAGCTGTGCGTCTACACGGACCACGCCGTCACCGTCCCAGAGATCCTGGTAACGTCACATGACCCGCTGGTCCGCAGACAGGTTTTAGGTTTTAGGTTTGGGAAAACTGCCGGGGCAACTTTGAACTTCTTGTTTTTTTTTCATGTTTACTTTAAGTGCAAGGTATTGTGGGTAACATTAGCCTAAAAAGCTAGCATAGATTGACAATCCTCCGGTAACAGTATGCAACCCTTTTGCGCCTCTAGCGTAAAGCGAATTGGAATATTAGATGAAATACTTCAGTTGAAAAAAATTAATAATGAAATAAAATAAGCTTAAGTTGAAGTAATAAAAACTAAAACAGAAAAATTAAAATAAATTAAAGCTATATAGAAATATAAAAAAAGCCTAAGAACGCTGAAATAAAACAATGGTAAATATAAAAATATTAAAACTATTGTGCATTTGAAGCAGTCTTGGTATTATTAATTGAAACTAAAACCATTAAAAATAGTTTTCGTTCGTTTATAAAGCTGAACTAAATTATAAAAATTAGATGAAAAACCTATAAAAATGACAAAAGCACTTTACAAAATTACAATAAAAAATTCACAATACAAAATAAAAGATAATTCAGAGTATTAATAAATACTGTAACTGTATATAAATAATCGTTTTCAGTGTTGTCCATCATTTGTAATTTGTGCAAATATCAGTAATATCAAATAATACTATTTATATAGTTATGTTAATATTTTGAATTACATTTTATTTTTTCTAAATTAGTTTTAAATTGTTGTGTTTTGCCATTTGTGTTTTTATGTTTTTATTTCATATTAGTGTTTTTTTATGTCTGTAGTTTTTATGAATTTTCTGAGTTTTAGTTATTTTAACACTTTAACGTAAACTAAATGAAATATAAAATATTCTATTTTAATTCTGTTAATATTTACTATATTTTAAGTAATTATTTTTTATGATTTAAATTTTTGTAAACTGTAATTATTATTATTATTATTATTATTATTTATTGCAATTTAAATTATTATTGTTATTTAATTCTGGTTGTTATTTAGATTATTAATACATTTCATTACTTAGTTATAATGATCATTTTATTATTATTATTATTATTATTATTATTTATTAGTTTATAATAATAATAATTATTGTTATTATTTGGCTTATTAATATCAGTAATAATACATACGTTTTGTTTATTTACTTGTTTATTTGCTTACTTGTTTACACTAATAACCCTGGCATTGATATGCTAATGAACAATATTACTTTTTACTTTCTTTAAAAAATATTTTTATTATAATTTATATTATTATTAATACATTTTATTACTTATTTATAGATATAATTTTAATATTATATTAGTTTATTATATTTTTAAAATTATTATTGGTGTTTAATTCTAGTTATTTATATAGCTGTATATAGAGGAATAATGCAGAAATCTGTACATAAATCTTCTGTTCCAGATTCATACATTATTATTTATTCTAAGTTTTTATTTTATTTAAATGTTTTTTCTCTGTTCTCATGTCAGATATGTATGTATGTATGTTTGTATGTACCAGGAGCACCTTAAAAAACCACAACAAATTCCTTGTGTGTTTGCGCACACTTGGTGAATAAAGCTAATTCTGATTCTGATTCTGATTATTGTTAGCATTATTAATACATTTTATTACTTAGTTATAAAGATCATTTTATTATTAATTTATTATTATTAATAGTATTATTAATTTGTTTATACATTTTATTAAGATTATTATTACTATTATTAATAATATTAATAAATGTATTTATTTATTAATTTATTTACACTAATAACTGGCATTGATATGCTATGAACGGTATTACTTTTTACTTTCTGTTTTTTTAAAAATCTGTTTATTATAATTTATATTATTATTAATACATTTTATTTTTAAATTAATACTTTTTCATTTGGTTTTTATTGATTTTTTTATTATTATTAATTTGTGTCATTTTTAAATTATTTTTATTTAATAATTTTAATTAAATAGATTTTATTACTTATTTGCAGTTATTATTATATTTGTTTTTAATTATATGCTTATTATTATAAATCTTATTATTTTGACTTTTAACTTTTTTATTTGTTTAAACTTTTTTTTTTATTTCAATATTTTAAATATTACATTATATAATATATAAATTTATATTAATTATATAATAAATAATTTATAGTTTGCTATGTGTTTTGTGTATGTGCTAAATTGTTCTCTTAATAGTTGTATGTTTTTGTACTGTTTTTCCATCTTGGATGTAAAGCACTTTGTGACTCTTGCTCTAGGAAGGCGCTATAGACATAAAGTACTTACTTTTACTTAATTCTGATGATTCTAAGTATTATTAATACATTTTATTAATGTAATTAACTGCAGTGGTTTTAGTGGTGTTATGGCCGTGTCAGCATGAAGAAATGTGCTATAATCTCTAAGAGCAGTGTCTCGTGGTTAATATTTTGATCGTGTGTGTGTGTGTGTGTGTGTGTGTGCAGCAGTGTGAGGTGGTGCTGGTGTCTGGTCTGGACTGGGATCTGGCGTCGGTCGTTCCGTCTGATTTCCTGGAGCTGCTGCTGCAGTCGCTGCCGTCGAGCTGTGACGACGCTCCGTCCGTCCGCAGACACGCGCTCTCCTACATCGCTCTGAGCTCCACAGGTAGCGGCGCTGATCCCGCGCGTCAGCAGCTCTCCTGATCCGCTCTTTGTGTGCGGGGCGTCGGGCGGGTCGGCCGCGCTTTTGTTCTGCTGCGCTCCGGTTTCAGCTCTGAATAACACGTATCGGCATCTGCCGCCCCGGAGCCTCACGACTGCATTGTGATGCCCTCGATCGCACGCTTAGATACTGTTGCTAACACACGCAAACCTCGCTCCGTCCGCAGGAAACGGACTGAACTGACATCAGCAGTAAACCGCACTTTTATTAGGCCGGCTTGAGAAAAATACCTACGGATCTGCTACTTAAGCTACTATTATTATTAATATTATTCTTATTATTATTCATAGACTAAGATTCTGAACGCTGCTCCTCCTAGAGCTGTCAATCTAGAGCCACCAAACACAGCCCAGCTCTTCAGACTGATCTCACTTATAGTTTTCATACAACTGAAGATTAAAAATCAAGAAACCCCATAGACTTACATTGACGGAATGTTCAAATGAGCAACACTCTTCAAACTCCAACTGTCAGAATTCAAATTTCCCTTCTATGTACTATTTCTAATCTGTTTATCCAAGCCTAGCAACTACAATCATGCTAGTAACATGTAAATCATGTTAGAAAAATGTTAGAAACATGTTAATTACATTCTAATTATGCTAACAAAATGCTAGAAACATGCTAGCAACTTGTTAATCATTTTAGAAACATGCTAGTAACATGTTAACAACATGCTAATCATGCAAGTAACTTGCTAATCATGCTAGTAACAGAGTAATCATGTTAGCAACATGCGAGTGACTAGCAAGTCATGCTAGAAACATACTAGCAACATGCTAGTAACATGTTAATAATGCTGGAAACAGACTAACAAAATGCTAGTAACTTGCTAATCATGCTTGAAACATGCTAACAACATGTTAATCATGCTAGTGACACGCTAATCATGTTAAAAGCATGCTAGTAACTTGCTAGTCATGCATGTAACATGTTAATCATGCTAGAAATACATTACCAATATGTTAATAACTTGCTAATCATGCTAGAAACAGACTAGCAACATCTAACAACATGCTAATAACATGCTAATTAAGCTAGTAACATGTTAATAATGCTGGAAACAGACTAACAAAATGCTAGTAACTTGCTAATCATGCTTGAAACATGCTAACAACATGTTAATCATTCTAGTGACACGCTAATCATGTTAAAAGCATGCTAGTAACTTGCTAGTCATGCATGTAACATGTTAATCATGCTAGAAATACATTACCAATATGTTAATAACTTGCTAATCATGCTAGAAACAGACTAGCAACATCTAACAACATGCTAATAACATGCTAATTAAGCTAGTAACATGCTAATCATGTTAGAAACAGACTAGCAACATGCTAATAACATGCTAAGCATGCTAGTAACATGTAAATCATGCTAGAAACATGTTAGAAAATGTTAGAAACATGTTAATTACATTCTAATTATGCTAACAAAATGTTAGAAACATGCTAGCAACTTGTTAATCATTTTAGAAACATGCTAGTAACATGTTAACAACATGCTGATCATGCAAGTAACATGCTAGTAACTTGCTATTCATGCTAGTAACAGAGTAATCATGTTAGCAACATGCGAGTGACTAGCAAGTCATGCTAGAAACATACTAGCAACATGCTAGTAACATGTTAATAATGCTGGAAACATGCTAAACCTGCTAGAAAAATGTTAGAAACATGCTAACTACATTCTAACCCTAACAAAATGCTAGTAACTTGCTAATCATGCTTGAAACATGCTAACAACATGTTAATCATGCTAGTGACACGCTAATCATGTTAAAAGCATGCTAGTAACTTCCAATCATGCATGTAACATGTTAATCATGCTAGAAACATGCTAAACCTGCTAGAAAAATGTTAGAAACATGCTAACTACATTCTAATCGTGCTAGAAACATGCTAATCATCTAATCTGTCTATATAAAGTTTAAAACTTCAAGCTCTTACAGCTGCTTTAAACTTTCAGGCTAGGCTTTCTCAAGCCAACCCAAAGTTTGTCTTGTCAAACGTTTTAATCTAGTTTAAAAAGCAGCACAGCATGAAGTTCTCCGAACAGCGGCAGATGAGCGGTTGCTGCGATACGATTAGTCGGTTTTGTTTTCAGGGCGGGGCTTAAGTGTTGATGTGAGTGAATCTGTGTTGTGTGTTTCAGAGCTGAAGTTCTCCGTCTTCCCTCCGTCGGCGGTGGCCTGTTCCTGCGTGACGGCGGCAGTGATCAGACTGGACGTCCTGAAGGACACGCTCAGCCCCGACGGCCTGCTGCAGCTGCTGAGGGACGTCCTGGACGTGGACATGGTGAGGACGCTCACGTTCACTCATAACGTTCTGATCTCACTGCCGTGACTGAGTGAGAGTCTCTGTGTGATTCAGGCGTCTCTGCGCTCGTGTTTCTCGGCGCTGGAGGAGACCATCGATCAGGTGCTGCCGTCTGCATCCGAGCACCAGGTGCAGGACGTCTCGCTCTGACAGGTGGACACATCAAACCCACTCAGACTCATCAAATACGCTCTTTGTGAATGATTTATAGCGTTTTCCCTCTTAATGTTGACTGTTCCGGTGCATTAGCACTTGTTAACGATGTTCTCGTTAGTGTAAATGTCGCAGATGTTCTGCACCCAAGCAAATATTTGCAATGTCACAAAACCTTCGCCCTGTCAAACACACGTCCGTATGATTTCACACGTCATTCAGACTTGAATGTGTTACTGAGTCTTTTTCAATTTTAAAGATAAATATGTGAAAATAAACAGCATGGATGAGGAAGGTGAATGGTTTAAGTGTGCTGGTTTAAGAAGAAATGCCACATTTCACCCTGAAATAAAAAAAACAAAACAAAATGGTTTAAACAATATTTTAATAATAACTTATAATTTAAATAATATTTTGTGCATAATAATTTCCCAAGGTGGTTTAAATACAATTAAAATAATGTCACAATGCAAAAAACTAAATAAATAAATAATAATAATAATTATTAAATCAAAATTTTCTTCATTTGAATTTTTTTTCTTTATTTTGGGGAAGATATATCCCCACAAATGTATTATATTAAAAAAATAATAATAATTATATTAAAAAATAATAATAATAATACATTTGCATCCTAAAACACATTAAATACTACACACCAGAAGTATTTTTCAGGCAGATTATTTTTTAATCAATAGCACTTTTTTATTATTATTTTAAATTTTTGTGTTTTCCATTTTGTTTTTTTTGTTTTTTTTCTAATTTATATTATTTATAGACAATTTTTGTCAATTTATTTTTTATTAATTAGTTGTATTATTCACACAGTTTTAATTAAAATGTAAAAGGAAAAAATGTAAAAAAAAAAGTAAAAAAAAAAAAAGATTTTTTAATTCAGTATTTATTTAGTTTTAGTTTGAATTATTTTAGTACATCAAATTCAATTGAACAAAAATGATAAATGTTGCTTTGGCAACTAGCTGAAATAAAAAAAGTTTTTTAATATCTTATTTCAGTTAACAAAAAAACTATAAAAACACTTTTTTATAGTAACCCTGATACTATAAAAAAGTATCAGGGTTAACTACCACTTTAAAAGACCACGGATGCATTTATTGCATACTGTTTGCCTTAATTACTCTCTTAAAATTCATTATTACTTCAGTGTTAAATGCTGCAACACAGTTCCCACATACTATAGAGTATAAATGTCATTTAGGGTTATCCCAGAGATTATGATGGGTACAGAAGAACCGACAACCCGAGGGCATTTTCCACTTCATTTGTGCTGTTTTATTGTTCCGCTGATTCAAAGAGACATCAGGGCAGATAAATCAGGCACTTTGGCAAATAAACATGCAGGAACTCGAACACAATATGACACCAAACAGAAGAAAAACACCTCATTAACTGGGTTCTCTCCGAGCAGCCCTACAGATCACACCGCTGCTGTACTGGACGTACAAATACTGTACGAAGAGATTTACTGATGACCCCAAACACCCTGCTATGACACGAAAATACCATTCCTTCCCCTTCTTAAATAGTACTAAGCACATAGTTGTTAACATCCAGATGGGAAAAATCTCACCATCTCGACATATTTTTCAAAGACAGTGTTTGGAATGAAATATGAGAAGAGTTCTTACAGTAGCTTGAGCTTATTCTAAAAGGTCACGGTGTATTTTACCATCCTAATAAACGGCGACGTGGAAGCAGCTTAAACATTCCTATCTACACGATTCAAACATTCTTATCATGAAACAGATGCAGAACTAAAGTCTGGACTACATAAAGTCATAAACAGAAGTTTATTGTATCTGAACCTGTGAACTCTTGAGCAAGTAGTGCATGCTGTAAAAGTCAGAAATTGGCAGGAACGATCTTCAAGTTGTTTTTGCAGTATCGTTCTTGTGTACTTCTACATTTTTTGTAGTCTACCACCAGCATTCACCTTTAAAACAAACTAAATTCACAATGGTCTTGAACGTCAGCATGAGTCATCTTTGGTATTTCTGACTAGGCAACACCCTAAACAAGTCATTTAAAATTCACTAACATTTCAAAGAATAACTAGTCAGTTGTACATCACCGGGAGCAGGGCGGCTGACAAAAATCACAAAAGCCCAAACCAAGTCTGCATAATAAAAGCCACCATTTTGCATGTTGCAAATGCAACACAAACTGCTGTCCCCTCAGAATGAAATGCACGTCCTAAAGAGGACGTCCTGTCCTCTGCGAAAGCCCATTTCCTGCCGGGCATCTGACCACTCTTTGTCTGGCGTTGCTCCAGAACCTTTCCAAGTACTTTCCTTGCTTCCAATCTAACTGGTTTCCTTTTCCAAGCACAACTGGAGTTGTGTTTCAGCTTGCGGTTGCTCCTAAGGCTTGTTTGTAAGTCTGAGTGACGTTTTCACAGTCTGCAATTGAAAACACGCTCTCGGACACTCCTGCGCGGTAGCAGGCCATATCCATGTCCCAGTGTCCCTGAGACTCGTCCCTCAAGTCGAGGAGATTGTCAGCGGAGACGCATCCTCGCATCCTCCGTCCCCTCGCTGGTCGCTCCATCGGAGCGACTGGAATCTCGCGGTCAGGAAGGTCAAGTCTGTCGAATGACTCAGAGGAGAGGATGCTGTCCTCACTGATTGCACCGCTAGGTCGGGATCTGTTGACCACCGTGGGTAAGGAAGGTGCAAGCTGATCCAGCGAGCCAAATTCCTGCAGGCCGCCGGAAAACTTCCCGTGCCGCTTGAGGATGCCCTTGCGGTGTGGCACCGGAGACGGGTTCGCAAGTGTCTGTCCAGAGCTCTCGGGAGAAGACGAATAGTAGCCTGACTCGCTTTCCGAAGGCTTCTTCAGGATGCCTTTAGGGGGCGGAGGCAGGACAGATGGTGCCAAAGTGTTCTGGCTTTTCTCCTCCAAGGGTGTAGCCTGGGAGTCGCTAGGCGCTTTCTGTTTCAGGCTGCCTCGCTTCTTTAGAATTCCTTTTGATGGACAAGGGGCTTCTTGCATGGTCTGCGAGACATTGTTTTCTTTCCGCGACCTGCGTATGGAGCGCTGTCGCTGGACCGTTTCTCCTCCGGCGGCACCGCCGCCTGTCCGCAAGAGGCAGCGCATCTTAGAGCTGCTCTCCAGAAGAGGTCGAGAGGTGCGACGTAGCCAATCTGCGATGCGAGTCGGCCCACCGGTTGCATGTACTGGCTCCTGATGCACAGCTGCAGGCTCATTCTGAGCCAGCAGAGGGAGCTGATAGCCCCAGTTGAGCCACCAGTGGCCTGCGATCTCCTCCAAAGTAGCTCTGCGTGCAGGGTTTACCATCAACATCCAGCGGATCAAGCCACATGCATCTGTGGAGCGACAGAAATTATTAGGATTGATGGTACAAATATGTGGCCTAAAACAGGGATGTGCAATCCTGCTTCCAAGGGCCACCTTCTGGCAGAGTTTAGCTCCAGCTCTAATTGAATTCACGTGAGCCAACTATCCAGTATCTTCAGGATCACTAGAGGCAGGTGTGTTGGAGCTAAACTCTGCAGGAAAGTGGCTCTCCACGTGCAGGACTGGCCACCCCTGGCCTACAACGTCACAGACTTCAAAGCAGCATTCAAACAGACTGGTAAGTCAGCCTTTTTCAGTAAGAGTTGGCAACATGAGGGACTATTGGCAATGCAAGCGGGTGTATCCATGTGGCACCGTTTCAAAGTTTTATGTAACTATGCAAATGATCAGCAAAACCATGTTCTGATTACTAATGGGAATGAAAGCATGGGAGCACAAACAGTGAACAGTATCCCGATACCGTGTCTCCCAACCCTGTTCCTGGAGGCACACCAAATGTACACATCTCCAAACTCTTCTCAATCAAACACAGCTGATTCAGCTCATCAGCTTGTTAGTAGAGACTCCAAGACTTGAAACGGGTAAGGTATAAGACATCCAAAAAGTGTACTGTTGGTGTGCCTGCAGGAACAGGGTTGCGAAACATTGCTTGGCAAGACTAGTTCATGTAACTCCTGATGCTGCAAGCATAGGGACATAGCTAAAATATGATGCATGGAAAACCATGTGAGGAATTGGACCTCTTCAAAAATGTTAGATCAACATGGTGACTAGGCAATCTCCGGCAATAAAGTTGCTGGCGGTAAGAACTTGACAGTCCCAGAGGGACTCAAATTTATGAGCGGCATGGTCAACAGATAGAAGGCACGCAACTCAATGTTATCTGCTAAGAACAGATAAGCTCCATCAATAAAACTGCTACATGGCATGGTTCAAAGAGCCAAGTTTGGACCTTCAGCAAACATAGTAAACCAGTTTCGTGCCTCGGTTTAAATATAGGGCGAACGGTACACAAAGAAGGTCACTTGAGTTTCGGTTGTCTTCCAAGTCATCATCTAAGGGCCTCACCAGATGGTTTGGTGGGTTTGCAGTAGTTTCCGGTGCTGATCTGCTGGACCAAGTTCTTGTGGTCTTGTCCGTCAAAAGGCATGGCTCCATGAACCAGGGTGTACAGCAGGACGCCCAGAGACCAGCTGTCCACCTCCGGTCCTCTGTACGGCCGACCGTTAACAATCTCGGGCGAAGCGTACAGAGGACTTCCGCAGTATGTCTGCAGGAATTTATCGTCCTGGTACAAGTTTGACAACCCGAAGTCAGCGATCTGAAAAACAGACAGTGGTTTTGATCAGTATTTGTCACCTAACGGCCGTTGGCCTTTTCGCTGTGCCAGCTTTATAGTCGAAAGTAGATTTATGCCGTTATCTCACGCAAGTTTTACAGCCTCTGGTTTAATAACGGCAGGGAAAATAAAACTATCAGAGATAACATTTCAAACAGACTGTAAACAGTTGGAAAACAGCTTATAGGATTACTTCATTTCCAGAATAAAAATTTTCTAATAATTCCAAGATGTTTATGTCTTTATTTCTTCAGTCAAAATGAAATGAAGGTTTTTGAGGAAAACATTCCAGGACTTTTCTCCATATAGCGGACTTAAATGGTGCCCATGGGTTGAAGGTCCAAATTGCAGTTTCACTGCAGCTTCAAATGGCTCTACACAATCCCAGCTGAGGAATAACCTCACGCATTACATAGTCACATTGGACATACCATACAACCCAGTGTTTACAAAGTGAACATGCAAAGAAAGTCAAATGCCCTTCACAAAAAAGGTAAACAATGATATCAGACGATTTTGAAGTTGGAAAATGACTGAACATTTTGCTAGATAAGACCCTTATTCTTTGGCTGGGATTATGCAATTTGGAACTTCAACACATTAGTCACCTTCGAAGGCTATGGAGAAAAATCCTGTAATGTTTTCCTCAGAAACCTTAATTTCTTTGCAACTGAGGAAAGAAAGACATGAACATCTTGGATGACATGAGGGTGAGTAAATTATAAGGAAATTTTTATTCTGGATGTGAATTAATCCTTTAAGACTCTCAAAGGTCCATTCATGCAAAATATTTGTCGGAGCAAGCCTGTTCAACAGATTACAACAGGGTTGTCCAATCCTAGTCCTGGTGGGCCACTATCCTGCAGAGTTTAGCTCCATTCCCAATGAAACCCAAAGTGAATCAAGGCCTTCAGCAGTGGTTCCCAATCCTAGTCCTGGAGAACCGCCAACACTCCTGCACATTTGAGGGCTCGGAGGTCTTGGTTGAATCAGGTGTGTTTGATTAGGGAGATATCTAATATGTGCAGTGTTGAGGGTTCTCCAAGACCAGGATTGGGAATCACTGGTCTTCAGGATTGCTAGAAACATCTAGGCAAGTGTGTTTAGGCCTGGTTGGATCTAAACCAGAGGTGCCCAAACTCTGTCCTGGAGGGCCGGTGTCCTTCAAAGATTTGCTCCATTCCTAATGAAAACTAATTAGGTCTTCAGTGGTTCTCAATCCTGGTCTTGGAGAACCCTCAACACTGCACATATTAGATGTCTCCCTAATCAAACACACCTGATTCAACCAAGACCTCAAATGTGCAGGAGTGTTGGGGGTTCTCCAGGACCAGGATTGGGAACCACTGCTGAAGACCTTGATTAGCTTCGGGTTTCATTGGGAATGGAGCTAAACCCAACACTGCACATATTACATATCTCCCTAATCAAACCAATGTTCTTCAGGATTGCTAGAAACATCCAGACAAGTGTGTTTAGGGCTGATTGGGTCTAAATCAGGGTTGCTAAAACTCAGTCCTGGAGCGCCACTATCCTCTGGAATTTAGCTCCATTCCCAATGAAACCCAAAGTGAATCAAGGTCTTCAGCAGTGGTTCCCAATCCTGGTCCTGGAGAACCCCCAACACTCCTGCACATTTGAGGTCTTGGAGGTCTTGGTTGAATAAGGTGTGTTTGATTAGAGAGATATCTAGTATGTGCAGCCTTGAGGGTTCTCCAAGACCAGGATTGGGAACCACTGGACTTTAGGATTGCTAGAAACATCCAGGCAAGTGTGTTTAGATGCTGGCTGGATCGAACCAGGGTTGCCCGAACTCAGTCCTCTAGAGCTGGTGTCTTGCAGAGTTTAGCTCCATTCCCAATGAAACCCAAAGCTAATCAAGGTCTTCAGCAGTGGTTCTCAATCCTGGTCTTGGAGAACCCTCAACACTGCACATATTAGATATCTCCCTAATCAAACGCACCTGATTCAACCAAGACCTCCAAGACCTCAAATGTGCAGGAGTGTTGGGGGTTCTCCAGGAACAGGATTGGGAACCACTGCTGATGACCTTGATTAGCTTTGGATTTCGTTGGGAATAGAGCTAAACCCAACACTGCACATATTAGATATCTCCCTATAGCTAATCAAGCTTTTACTAGGCATGCTAGAAACTTCCAGGCAAGTGTGTTAAGGCCTTGCCCTTCTAGGAGCAGGACTGGACACTCCTGGATTACAAAATGATTTTTTTAAACACAGATTTATTCTGCTGCCCATTCTTAAACAAGGTCCATTGAGCTAGTTGAAAAACCTTCACGAATTAAAAATTCATTCTGTCCCGAACTTACTTTTATATTGCCATTGTCGTCCAGCAAGATGTTCTCCAACTTCAGGTCACGATGAACAATCCCATTCTGTTGAAAAAAACGGAAATATTTAGTCTTTAAATTCTGAATAGATGAGCCTTTGTTGACACACAGTTGGGCTAATACTCCAAGTTTTAAGCTTTATTATTTGGCAGAAGTTGAATCTATTCACATTGGATTCTTTTGTAATGCTGCTATTGGTGTCGTTTTATAAAAGCAATCACGGTTCGGAGGGTTTCACTGTTGGTGTTTGCTTCAATAAATGATCCAGTGATCTACATTGTTTGGTGTTGGGAGGGAATTTCACTTTTTTAATTTCAGTTTCAGTCTTCTATAACATAAACTAGGTGACACACACACGTCAAAATCCCCAGACTTTCCTCTGATTACGCCAGCGTTTCCAGCGGGTTCAGTGCGATCACCTGCCGCCCTCTTTTATCTTTGGCTCGGGTCGCGTCAGAGCTGGAATGCGAGTCATGCGTGATTGTTTCTCTCAGCAGGAGGGCAAAGCGCGTCTCCCTTCACCTCATTTAACATGGCCACAAAAACAGCCACGCCTGCAGCTCCAAGTTCCCTGCTCTCGCATATCTCACACGTAACCGTATTATCATGCTAAACACTCTATTTGAAGCCAAAACATAACTGGTTAGGCATCTTTTGGATTTGTTTGTTCTTCTCACGCTCTGTCGTCTTGTTTTCGGAGCTCTCGTTGGGTTTGCGTGTTCTTGTGTGAATGGGCGTCCGTGTGAAACTCGAGTGTCTCTCTCAGACGCTGTTCAGCCATGCGGAGGGTAACGCGTGTTATGCAATCCCGCGTTTTTGCTCTCGGTGTGCCGGTGGGTTTGTGTCCGACCCCCGTTCAGCACACTACAGCCTTTGGCTGGTTCTGCGGACTATGAGAAATGCTCACATGACGTTTGACTAATATTTAGCCTCGCTGACCTCGCAGTTGACAGATGTGCGTTAAGACGGACTGTGGGTGAAAAACTGGCGTCTCTCTGAAACCCTAAAACTGCCTGTGTGCTTCTACAACCATAACAAGTAAAATACCCCAAAATAGTGTTATGTTATTCATGTTTTGAATTGGTTTTTAGTGTTCATTTTTAATTTGACCATTTTGCCATTTTTATTTTGTATTTCTGTAATTTTTTTCAGGTGTATTTTAGTCTTAGTTGTATTCATTTTAGTATTTCAGCTTAAACTAAACAAAAATCTAGAAATCTGGCAAAATAACTGAAATAAAATATTTTTAATGTATCAATTAATTTAATTTAAATGTAAGTTTTAATTTTCAAGCTAAAAGTAATTTTGTTGTGATTTTGCCATTTTTATGATTTTTATTTTTTATTTCTGTAATTACAGTCTTAATTGTATTAATTTTAGTACTTCAACTTAAGCTAAACAAAAATTTGAAATCTTGCAAAATAACTGAAATACATTTTTTTTAATGTTTCAAACTATTTAATTTAATTTTAAATTTAATTTTAATTTAAGTTTTAATTTTCAAGTTAAAAGTAATTTTGTTGTGATTCTGTCTTTTTTTTATGTTTTTTCAGTTGTATTTTAGTCTGTATTTTAGTTGTATTAATTTTAGTACTTCAACTTTAAACAAAAACTACTTGCAAAATAAATAAATAAAATAATTTTAAAATGTTTTAAAGAATAGTAATTACAGAAGTGTTTTATCATGTATGTTAGATGTTATGATAATATGTATTTTAATTAATTTTTGAATTAGTTTTTCCATTTTTAAACCATAATTTAAGAAAAAAAGAAAAAAATATTTTTAATAGTTTTTTAAAAGTTCTCTATATAGTTTTTTGTCATTTTAGTACTTAAACTTAACATTTTTTAGTAATTTTACTACTTGACAGAATTTAGAAATGTTGCAAAATAAAGGACAACTGAAATAATACATTTCTTAACATTTCAATTTAATTTAAAGTTAATTTAAGTTACCCCAGACAATAAACAATACAAATTACAGCAGTGTTATTTAAGTATCATTTTTATGCTAATACAGTTTTTATTAATATTTTAAATTAGTTTTTATTTTAAAATTTTCTGTTTCAATTTTAGTAATTTTTTAAGTTTGTAATTTAGTTTTTTGTCATTTTATTTTATTTTTTTTTTAAGTATCATTATTATGCTAATACAGTTTTTTATTAATATTTTAAATTAGTTTTATTTTAACATTTTATGTTTTCATTTTGGTTTCATGTTTTTATTTTTAAATTTAAGTTTGTAATTTCGTTTTTTTTTTTTTTCTTTTTTTTTGGTCATTTTATTAGTTCTTTATTTAAAAATCATTATTATGTTAGTACACTTTTATTAATATTTTGAATTAGTTTTTATTTTTTTAATTTTCTGTGTAAATTTTAGCTAATGTTTTTAATTTAAGTTTGTAATTTAGTTTTTTTTGTCATTTTATTACTTTTAAGTATCATTATTATGCTAATACAGTTTTTATTCATTTTAAATTGCTTTCTATTTTTACATTTTAGTTTAATTTATTATTTTTAAATTTAATTTAATTTGTCATTTCATCAGTTTTTTATTTAAGTATCATTATGTTAATACATTTTATTAATATTTTGAATAAGTTTCTATTCTTTACATTTTTAATTTGCTTAGTTTTTATTTTAACTAAGTTAAGTTTGTAATTTAGTTTTTAGTTTTATTTGTTTTTTAAAGTATCATTTTTATGCTAATACATTTTATTAATATTTTGAATTCGTTTTTATTTTTACATTTTCTGTTTCAATTTTTTTTCTAAGTTTGCAATTTTATTTGTCATTTTATCATTTTTTTAATTCAAGTATCATTATGCTAATAAAAGTTTTTTATTTTTACATTTGTTTGTAATTTTATTACAAACTAATAAAATGTTGTATATTAATTTCGGTTAACTTCGGACATTTTATTTCAACTAAATTTAATGGTTTTATTGATCAATAATACCACTTTCATGAAGCCGATAATTACATAATGATAATGATTATGTAATTATTTTTATGACTGATAACCATTTATGATGGCTGATATTTACTTTTAAATAATATGAGCATAAACACTTAAGCTTCAATCTGCTTAAATCAAACATGTGAATATTGTATTTTAAATCATTTTAGTATAGCAAAATAAATAATGTTGCAAAATAAATAAATAAAATATGATATTAAGTATCGTTTTTATGCTAATACATTTTATTAATATTTTGAATTAGTCTTTGTTTTTACATTTTCTAGTTTATTTTTTTTTTATTTAAGTTTGCACTTTTATTTGTCATTTTATCATTTTTTTAAGTATCATTATGCTAATAAAAGTTTTTATTTTTTTTTTTTTATTTTTAAAATATTATTATATATAAATATATATATTCCAACCAAGTTTAATGGTTTTATTGGACAATATAAGCTGATAATTACATAATGATAATGATTATGTAATTATTTTTCTGACTGATAACCATTATGATGGCTGATAATATACATCGGTTTTACTTTGAAATAATATTGGCATAAACACTTAAGCTTCAGTCTGCTTAAATCAAACCTCTAAATACTGTATTTTAAAACATTTTAGTATAGAAAATAACTATATAGAAACAGAAAAGGTTACAAAGTATTCTGGATTACAAAAAGTAATCTAAAAGAAAAAAGTAATCCCTGAAGGCCGTCCTATTGAGGTGTGTTTTTATTGGTGTGTGTGTGTGTGTGTGTGTGTGTGTTTTCTGACCCGGTGGCAGTACTGGACGGCAGAGACGATCTGTCTGAAGAGATGTCTGGCTTGGCTCTCAGGGATGTGCTGTTTGTCGCAGATGTAGTCGTAGAGATCTCCTTTACTGGCGTACTCCATCACGATCACGATCTTGTCCTTATTCTCAAACACTGAAACGCACAGCAAACACACAATCACATCACACCACAAAGTCAGCATGAGGACAGTCAGGCCTGTTTTTTGTTCACTCTGACGAGACCGCAGGACGAGCAGGTTCGGCTAACGAGGCCGGCGGGTGTTCATTGTGGTGCGCCGAAGCACGCTAAAGCGCTTTTTGGGGTTCGCCTCCGTTACGTAACGAGAACAAAGAGGCTTGCGTGCCGATCGATCCGTACCTTCGTAGATGCTGATGATGTGCGGATGACTGAGAGACGACATGATCTCGATCTCACGCCGGATGTGGATCAGGTCCTGCTCGTCACGGATCTTCTCCTTACGGATCGACTTTATGGCCACCTGGAGAACAAAAACAAACACAAAACCACTCAATATAAACATCACAGACCTGTCAGATTCATGATGATCTGACAAATCCATCAGTCACTGCAGCCAAAAACGATTCATTATTTATTGCGAAGTAAAATTTTGTAAAAATAGTAAAAACTAGGGGTCGACCGATATGTTTTTCAGGGCCAAAACCGATAATTACAGATCAAGTAGACCAATAACCGATATATTGAACCGATATATATATCTGGTGTAAAATGAATGTCAAAATTAAGAATAACAAGGGCTCTGACAAAACTTTCTTTAAATGCTTTTAACTTATTTTAATCGACAAATAATATTAATATCGCCACCAATAATCAGCCTGGCCGATAATCGGTCGACCCCTAGCAAAAACTAGTCAAAATGTAGTTAATTATAGCTTTACATAATGTATATTATATACAATATATATATATATAAAAAAAAAATCAATAAATAAAATAAAACAATAAAAAAATTAATATTACACGTACTGTGTATATATATACTGTATAGATGTCTAGAGTAAGAATGAAAATGAAAGTCAAAATTAACACTAACAAGGGCTCTGACGAAAACTTTCTTTAAATGCCTTTAAATAATTTTTTCTGTAAATTGGTTTAGAAAATGACAATACCGATAACCATAGAAAAGCTTAATATCGGCACCGATAATCGGTCGACCCCTAGTACAAACTAGTCAAAATGTAGTTAATTATAGCTTTTTAAAAAATTATATTTAATCATTTTAATTTATATTCACCAATATCACAACATATAGTCAAATAGAGCACTATTTACTTACATAAATGTATTAAAATCATCACAATATTCACAATGTGGGTTAATTATTATATTACATTATATTATATTGTATTATATTATATTATTTAATATTAATAGTACTTATCTATTAATAAAAACAAATTAAATATTTAATACATCAATTTCACCAATATGGTGTAAAAATGAAAATAAATGTCAAAATGAATAACAAAATTTAAAAAAACTTTAAATTATTTTATCGGTTTTGAAAATTACCGATAGCCATAAAAATGCTTAATCAGTCAACCCCTAGGCAAAATGTAGTTAACTATATAGATTTTTAATTATATTTAATCATTTTAACTTATATTAACCAATATGACAACATATGGTCAAACAGAGCTATTAGAACTATTTACTTACATAAATGTATTAAAATTATCACAATATTCACAATGTGGGTTAATATATTATATTATATTTTTAATAGTAGTTATCTATTAAATATGAAATAAAAACTAAATAAAATACAAAAAAAATAATAATATTCATCATTTCAGTGCCACTGATATATATGTCTAATGTAAAAATGTCAAAATTAAGAACAACAAGAGCTCCGACTAAAACTTCCTTTAAATGCCTTTAAATTATTTAATCTGCAAATCAGTTTTGAAAACTTTAATTATTTTAATTTGTATTAACCAATAGCACAACATATGATCAAATGGAGGACCATTTACTTACATAAATGTATTAAATGATCACAATATTCACAATGGGTTAATATATTATATTATATTATATTATATTAATAGTAGTTATCTTTTAAATATGAAGGTAAAACAAATTAAATATTCAACATATAATTTCCACCGATATGTTTGTCTGGTGTAAAAATGAAAATGAATGTCAAAATTAAGAATAACAAGGGCTCTAACAAAAACCTTTTTAAATGCTTTTAAATTATTTTACTGGCAAACTGGTTTTAAAAACAACTGAAACGATAATCATAAAAATGCTTAATATCGGCACCGATAATCAGTCGACCCCCAGTAAAAACTAGTCAAAATGTAGTTAATTAGAATGTTTTTTTTTTTTTTTTGTTATATTTAATCACTTTACTTTATATTAGCCAATAGCACAACATATGATCATAACCATAACCATAAAAATGCTTAATATCGGTACCGATAATTGGCCAGGCTGATAATTATATTAGATTTTATTAGTAGTAGTTATCTATTAAATATGAAATAAAAAACGAATTATATATTTAACATATCAATGCCGCTAAAATTAAATATGTTCATTTTAGTAACATTGTATTTATTTGATATTAATAGCACTGACTTTTTTACATATTGAACGATGATTAAATATTAATTTAAATATTTTAAATATTCAATATTATATTTACAATGTAATCATATTAATATATTTAACACTAATAGTATTTATTATAACAATATTTAGAATGTTGGTTATTATATTAAATTATAAAATAATGAAATCAAATCATATATGCTAATTATATTTACATAATTGATTATAAATATTAATATTTAAATCCACAGAAGATGATTTAACCTCGCAAATGATCATATGTACTCTAGTTTTGTGATGAATCGTGAAGGAGCAGCCGAACGAGTTTTGCGTCAATCATTCGTCAGACGGATCTTACGTAACCTCGTCATCTTGAAAGCGATATTTACGCAAGGAGGCTTTCACAAACACAGAAGTTGACAGTGAGAGTGTAAAGGAGCGGACGGCAGTGAGCGGTTGTGTGATGGCCCATGTGTGGGTCTGTGGTGAGTTTGCATACGAAGGCCGTCGTTTGTCTTTGTGTCTCGGCCTCTTTTGTCCCTCTTTTGTGAGGTGAGTGTGTGTGTCTGCAGGAATCTGTGTGTCGTCACACATGCTTCACATTCCACACGCTCTGTGTGTGTGTGTGTGTGTGTGTCAGATGCGTCTCCACAGGTTAGCGATGACCAGCAGATGGACAAACACAGACACGCACAGGCGTCTCACACTCACATTACACACGTCAGTTTTGACGCACGACACATACACAAACATTTATACAAAATACACGTTTTTTTAGTACGTGAATGAAACTATGCAGATGCTTTAAGATCCCCAAAATACACATCATTTGTTTGTTTTTTTCTGATTTTTTACTATTATTTTGTAAGACACTATTAGTGTCCAAAATGAATTTTGTTGATAAACATGAATATGTATGTCTTTTGTAATCATTAATTATTAGTAGTGTTAATATTGGTAATTCTCAGATACTCTTATAAATTCCATACAATTATATATTCAAATCAAATTCCTCATCAATTTTATTTATTAATTTATTTCTGTGTGGTACATATGTAATTTAATTTCAAAGAATTTCTCAATTTTTTAATAAAAAAAAAATATATGCAATTTTAATGAAATAATTTAAAAAATATATATATCAGTCAGTATTTTGTTACAAAAAAATCTTTAAAAAACCAAAACTAATTAATATTAATATTAGTATTAATTTAAATATATACGTTTTTTAATTTACTTTTTTTTATTGAATTTCTCAGTTTAAAAAAAAAAAAAAAAAAAATTAAAAAGTGAATTAAAATAAAACATATAAACAAAACATTTTTACGTCTCCTGTTACATATAAATTAAATAAAACATTTTTTTTTCTTGTTTGAAGCATAAAACTATCAAAACTTTATAGCAAATTTATTCTTAAGAAAACTGAATTATTATTATTTTACACAGCATTGATTCTCATTTAAATGTCAGTTTTTTTTTTTGTTTGTTTTCAATTAAAAATGTTAATTTAAAAACAAAATTCTTAATATTTTAATTTTAAATTTAGATTTTTAATTTGTAATGAAAAATTTTAACAAAATAATAAACAACATATAAATGTCAGCCAGGGTTTAAAACGATTTTTAACACCTGTTTTTATAGTTAAAAAACAAACTTTACAGCAGATTTATTCTAAAAAACAGAATTATTTTACACAGTGTTGATTCTCATTTAAAAAAATATAGATTTCTACTTTTTATTTAAAATTGAATTTCTCAATTTTTTTAATTAAACAATAAATTAATAAACAATAAAAATTTTCTTTACATAACGTATACATATCAGTCAGTAAAAAAAAAAAAGTTTTAAGATAGTTTTAATAATAAAAATCACCTGTTTTTACATCTTAAGTTAAATATAAATAACAAAAAATATTGTTTTCTTGTTTGAAGCATAAAACTATCAAAACGTAGTGTGTTTTGTGCCTCTAAGGCAAGAAAAACTAACTTTATAGCAGATTTACTCTTGGAAAACAGGATTATTATTTTAGTTTCTCAATTTTTTTTCAATTTAAATTGTAATTTCTCAATTTTTAAATTGAAAAAAGAATTAAAATTTTAATTAAATAATAAAATAAAAAGGGAAATTGTAGTAACAATGTGGTAAACATTTAAAATGTTTTTTTTTTTTTTTTTTTTTTTTAACATTCGCTTATTAATTAGAAGTTTCTGATCAGATATATGATTTCAGTTTGATAAAATGACAATCCTTCAGGTCCAAACGGAACCGAAATGCGGAAACAGTGCAGAATTTGACTGCGTTTTGCGTTTTAAACCTTTTGAAGTCGTACGAAGAAGCGGTTATGAAGAAAATCATTAGTTTGATGGTGTTTTACAGACCCAGAAACCAAAACGCTGAGCTGAGGAGCCCAAAACAAGCAGCTCCTACAGAAAACACCACAATCGTAATGAAGGAGTTTCTGTTCAATGAAAACAGCCATCATGAACTCCTCCATCAGGACGGGGCTGTAGACATAGGGTGTGTGTGTGTGTATCAGCGGTTTTCATCGAGGGTGTTTGACTCTGTTATCTGTGAGGAGGGAAATAGGTCAGACGCGTCTCGACTCGCCAACACACCGAACATCACACGCTCGACTCTCTCTCGCTCCTCAGAAGAGACCAATAATAACGTCCTTCCTGAACCAACTGAACAAACAAACCACCAGTGACGCACCACAACACAACACAATGAGCGGCGAGCGTTATTGTGCTCGTGTCACGAGGAAACCGACGCTTTCCAGTAAACGTGTGCAGGAGAAACAAACTGGAGAACGGCGAAGGAAAACCCCCGATCGATACTGAGACAAATCACATTTCTCAAGCTCACGCTTGCTTCCTGCTTCCCTGTTTGACTCGGAGATTAAACGAAAGTGAAGCCATTACACAGCAACGAACTCCAGTTCTCTGAAAACGATGGAAAATTAATTGAAGCAAACATTTACATTTACATTTACATCACGACTCGTCGGAAACAAACAAAACCTCGAAAACACCTTCTAACACTGCATTACGTGCACGCACTTAGTGTTTTCCACAAAAATTATAATAAATAAATAGAACCTAAACATCCTTAAAACAAGACATTTATTTGCAGAGAATAAAAAAATATATATTTTAACAATAATAATTAACATTTATAAAAATGAAACACTTTTATTTATTAAATAAAATATTTTAAAAAATGAAAATTTTAAATTATCAAAATTTAGCTTGGTTTGTGCTTGAAAACTGTGTTTGTATAAAAATGTTGGCTGGTATTTTTTTGTGCAAAATAAAACTAAATAAATAAACAAAAAATCCTTAAAACAAGATAAATTCACTTGAGAATAATTGTTTCAAATAAATAATACCTGTTTTCATATTTCAATTTTCATGTCATTTAGGTAAAAATAGTTTTTCTGTTGTTTAAAGCATAAAACATAGTTTTGTGCTTCTAAGTAAAGAAAAACAAACTTTTTAGAATTATTATTTTACAAAACATTATAAATTTATACATTTCCAAAAAACAAATAAATAAATCTTAAAAAATCTTAGATTTAATAATAAAAAAAACCCTGTTTTTATATCTTAGGTTAAATATAAAATTAAATAAAAATGTTGTTTTCTTGTTTGAAGCATAAAACTATCAAAATTTAGTGTGTTTTGTGCTTCTAAGGAAAGAAAAACTAACTTTTTAGCAGATTTATCCTAATTATTAACACATTATAAATTTACACATTATAAATGTCAGTGTTTTTTTGTTTTCCAAAACAATTCTTAAAACAAGATAGATTTAATAATTAAAAAAAACACCTGTTTTTATATCTGAAGTTAAATATAAAATTACATAAAAATAATGCTTTCTTGTTTGAAGCATAAAACTATCAAAATTTAGTGTGTTTTCTGCTTTGAAGGTGAGAAAAACAAACTTTATAGCAGATTTATTCAAATTATTATTTTATACAACATTATAGATGTCTGTCGGTACTTTTTGTTTTCCAGAAAAATAATAATAAAGCAAGATAGATTTAATAATAAAACTAAAACTATCAAAATTTAGTTTTTGTTGTGCTTCTAAGTTAAGAAAAGCTAACTTTTTAGCAGATTTATTCAAATGATTTTTTATACAGCATATAAAAAAGCTCAGTATTTGTTGTTTTCCCAAAAAATTCTCAAAACAACATAACTTAATATGAAATAACACCTGTTTTTATATCTGAAGTTAAATATAAATTCAATAAAAATATTGTTTTCTTGTCTGAAGCATAAAACAATCAAAATGTAGTGTTTAGTGCTTCTAATCTTAGAAAAACTAACTTTATACCAGATTTATTCTTGGAAAACAGGATTATTATTTTTACACATTGTTGATTCTCATTTAAATGTCAGTTTAAAAAAAAAAAAAAAAAAAAAATTATATATATATATATATATACACACACAATTAAATATTATGTATTTTAAAAAATCCCTTATTTTAAGCAAATATATATTTATTAAAAAAAACTCATAAAATGTTCTTGTTTTAACATTTTTTTTTTTTTTTTTTTTAAGAAAAACCTTGTGTTTTTCCTTCGATTTTACAAAGCAGAAGTATGTGTGACAATGGTTTTTGTGATGTTTTTTTAATCAGTGCAGCTCCAGACAGACGTGACAGTCATATCCAGCACTTTCAGTGATTTCAGGAAGTGTCTGCGAGTCTCACCTATGACATCACTTCCTGCAGGAGCTCACACTGGCAGACAGTGATTTCACACATACATCATATCACATCACATCACATCACATCTCTCCTGTGATTCTGTTTAGTCCTAAATCTGAATCCCCTGACGGCGGTGAGCTGCTGCTGAGGAGCGTCAAACAAACACGGCTTTCTGTGTTTCCTCTTTGTGTGCGGCGGGAGGAAGCGCCGCTTCATTATACCGCATTCATCTCCTCATTCCCACCTTTCACATCCACGCGTTCGGCTTATGAAACCCGATGCGCGGAAAAACCTCACATACGTCCTCAGGGGTCAGAGGTCACGCTTCAGCACAAAATCAATGTGATTTGATTGATTTAGGAACATTGATTCAAATTTTAAAATTCTTCACACAAAATCTCATCACTGAAATTCAGAATGCACCTGTAAAATAATGTTCATTTATTGTGAAATTAAAAAAAAATAGAGAGAGCATAAAATAAATTAGTTATAAAATTTATAAAAAATATATTTTTTATGATTTTTTTATTGTATTATATGCACATACAGTTTAAAAGTTTAAATATATACTCTATATAAACAAAAAAAGGATGTTTGTTAGACAATTTAATGTTTTTAATGACAAAAAAATGTGACATTATTACAATGACAAGAATAACCGTTGAAAAAAGTAGCAGCCGTATGAGTTTAGAGTTAATTGTGGTTAATTATCGTGTCAGTTGCTGCAAAAAACAGGCTTGACTTTCTGACCTGCACGTGTTTTGCTGCGATTCACCCATTAGGTGTTGCTTAATGATCATTTCAAAGAGAATATGGAGTAAGATAACAATAGAGCCGTGCGTGCGAGTGACTAAGCGCTGTAAAAATAAAGTCTGGGCCGCCGCGAATTGTGCCGTGGGCTATTTAAAGCTCTTTCCAAAAGACTGGGCGGCTCCGCAAAACCTGTTCATGTTTACTGACACTTCAGAGGAAAGTTACTGACTCACAAACGCAACTGACACACAAAAAACACTCTGAATCCTGACGCTTTCACGTGAGAAAACACTCCTGACCTGCTGATGAAGGCCTGTGCAGTTACAGTAATTGCTCTTATCAACATCAACAACTCGGTATTGCCTTAAAACACACCATTATGTACACCAAACGCATAAAAAATGTTTAAAACCTGCAGGAAAATTCAAAAAACTTTTCCTGTTTATTTTGAAAATATTGTTTTATCATTTGTCGTTATTATTTCTTTACTTTGTGCATTATTTTCACACTATTTCGTTATTAATACTGTTATACTATTAATGATCTCTCACCGTTCTGCCGGAGCGGTCCACGGCTTTCTTCACGCGTCCGTACGTGCCTTTCCCGAGCGTCTGCAGGAACTCGTACCGGTGTTTGAGGTTGTGTTTGTGATGGTGCCGCTTCACCGCCTGACGCTTGGCGGGCGCGACGCCCGGAGCCCCCGGAGCCCCGTCGCACTCCATGAGCCGCTACACGCGCGAAATCAGCTGAGCAAGATGAGGATGACGTGCGTTCATATCCGCGTACAGGTGAGACAGTGAGCGGCGCTCGGATCAGATGGACTGAGGAGAATTCAGTGTGGGCGGGGCTAGCGCGGCGGGCGTGACGCTGACCGTAAGTACCGCCCCCTTCGCGCTTGCGGTCTGTTGTGGACAATCGCAGGTGGGCGTGTCTAAAATATGTTTTCACTTCAGGATACGTTTATGATTTATGATCGATATTTTCCACTCGGCAGGTGTTTTTGCACTTTGTGCAACGTCCACACGATGGCGCGGGAACTTTTTCCATCTCGGCATTCAGCTTGTGTAATAAAACTGAAAGTTTAAACTAGGAAGTGGTGTTGTGGGGGAATTCACTCATGTCTGCGTGTTTAGCATGTGTGCTTTTACCTCAAAAAGGTTCGGTAGCAACGTCTAATGTTTAAATTTAATTCGCGCCATTTTGACGCGAATGAAAACGAGGCTGTGAGAGAGACAGTATTGTTCAACAGCATCTTTTCAAGCTTCCCGTAGAGGAAAACTCCTTAAAACATTCGTGTGTTGCGAAAATTAGGTGCTGCACGGTCTTCATAGGAACGTTTTCATTAGGGCTCAATTCAAAATGGCGTCTAAGCGGACTAATATGTGACCCTGCACCACAAAACCAGTCATAAGGGTCATTTTTATTTAATAAATAAGCTTTCCATTGATGTATGGTCAGGCCGAGATACAACTATTTGGATATCTGGAATCTGAGGGCGCAAAAAAATCAAAATATTGAGAAAAATCGCCTTTGAAGTTGTGCAAATGAAGTTCTTAGCAATGCTTATCAATAATCGAAAATTAAGTTTCGATATATTTACGGTAGGAAATTTACTAAATATCTTGATCTTTACATAATACCCTAATGATTTATAGCATAAAACACATACAGTGTATTTTTGGCTATTGCTACATATATACCTGTGCTACTTAAGACTGGTTTTGTGGTCCATGGTCACATATGTCAGGTAAAATTACATTATTGATAAAAAAAAAAATGCTGCTATTCCAGTTAATTAGTCCTTTTTTGTGATCTTAGTAGCTAGTTGATTTACAACATGAAACATGAAACATGAACATTTCAAAGCTCATTTTTTTGTATCATTACTCCAGTCAAATGAACCTCCAGAAATCGTTCTAATATTCTGACATAATTATTATTGTTGTGTTGAAAACAGTTGAGTAGATTTTTTTTTTCCAGGTTTCTTTGATGAATAAAAACTTCAGCAGAACAGCATTTATCTGAAATAGAAATCTTTTGTAACATTCTAAATGTCTTTATCATCACCTTTGATTTATTTAAAGCAATTTAAATCATCCTTGCTAAATAAAAGTATTCATTTCTATGATTTCTTTCCAAAAAAAGAAATAAAAATTGTACTGACTCCAAAGCTTTTGAATGGTATAGCGTATAATGTTTTTTTTTTTTTTTTTGATTTGGATCTTTCTATTCATCAAAGAATCCTTAAAAAATGTACTTAAGTGTTTTAAATATTGATAATAATCAGAAATGTTTTCTGAGCGGCAAATCAGCATATTAGAATGATTTCTGAAGGATCATGTGACACTGAAGACTGCAGTAATGAATTCAGCTTTGAAATCACAGGAATAAATTACATTTTAAACATTTTTACATTTTTTTTATTTTTTTAATCAAATGCAGGCTTGTTGAGCAAAAGAGACCTTTTAAAACACATTAGAAATCTTGGTGTTCGATTTTTTTTTTTTACCTGGTAGTGAATATATCTATATTAGTGTATATTTATGTAAACACAAAAATGTGGTAAAAAACCAGTGACTAACTTTGATTCACAGCCGTTTTGTGGCGTTCGCACTGATTTAACCACTAGAGGTCGGCAGGTTACTACACTATACACTTACTATCAGGGTTGCCAAGTCCGCGATTTTCCAGCAGAATGGACTACTTTAACACTCTTGCCGCGGGTTGTTTTTCATGTCCGCTGGAATAGTAATTTTACCAGGGGAACCCCGCCAAAAAACGTGTATTTTAACCCCAAGAACGCGATTTTTAACGGGGGATCCCCACAAAAAGCGATCGGGCTAGTTTTGGGCTAGATTAGCAAGTGTGCGGGTTTTGTTGTGAAAACCTGGCAACCCTGCTTACTGTGATATCAGTGTAGTGTACTACACTGACTGTACATCACTGTAGTACATACATTTAGACGCATAATGCTAATGTGACCTACAACCGTTTGCTTCATTTCAGAAAAAAAAAAACATTTTGACGATTTCATGACTTGTTTTTGAGTTTAAAATGAATATAAAAATTAAGATAGGCTGTTAGCTGGATGCTAATGTTTACACGCTACAAATAATAATAATAATAATAATAATAATTTAGAAAGGCCTGTGTGGTGACATCAAATTTATTGTAGTACTTATTTAAGTGTTTCCCAATGGTGTGTTTTCCTTAAAGAACGACGTACGTCGTCTTAGAACATTACTTTGTGTATGTTTATGTTCGCTACGCCAAGCGGACTGCATTTCCCAGCATGCCGCAGTGACGCCCCGCCCACCGAGCGTCCCTCTCGCCAAATGGACGGGTAGCGGCGGCGGCTGGCAGCGCAAAACTCCCGTATTTGGGTTGAAAAGTGAAACATTCCCGACGCGAAGCGACGCAAACACCGGGATTATCGATGATCGGCGCTCACCCGCGGGGGGAAAAGCTGCCGAACAGCCGCCGAGCTCAACCAGCGACCCGGTTCGGCCTCCGGTCCGCGCGAGTGTGTGTGTGTTGCCGATCCGAACCGCATCCGTCGAGTCTCCGGAGCGCCCATATCGGTCCGGTTAACGGGAGGAGGCTGTCGCGTGTGTGACTGACTGAGTGCATGTGTGTGTGTGTGTGTGTGAGTGAAAGTGTGAGTGTGTGTTGATGCGCTGACACACGCACACACACTCACCGCTGGTTGTTGTTGTTGTTGTGTCGGTTCTGCGGTGATTCGGGCCTCTGCAGAATCACCGGGCGTTCGGATGGATATGTGAGGCGGACACACGAGCTCTGGGTCTCGCTCCGGATCAGGATGGAGAACCCGCAGAAAAACAGCCCGCTGGTCAGAGATCTGACCCGAGCCTTCAGTCACTACAACAAACACAACCTCTTTTTGAAGAAGAACCTCAAGGAGACCCTCGCCTTCTTCAGGGAGATCCGACAGAACCACAGCAACACCTGCAGCAGCAGCACATCTGGAGGTCTGGACACAGGTGAGTCCGCTCACCTTCACGTGTGTTCACTACAGCTGCTGTGTGTGTTTGTGTGTTCAGAGAGCCACCCATATTGTTAACGGTTTAAAAGAAATGTGACAAATCTAAAACTTAAACCTGAAAGTGTAAAAATACGTATTAAATTAAAATATGCTAAAATGCTAAAATATAAGTGTTTAAAACAAAAAATTAAAGTTGTCAACTTTAATTAAGGCAGAAATAATATAGAGAGCAAAGAAACATGACAAGTACTAAAACGTAAACGTGAAAATATTAAACATACAAGCTAAATTAAATTATGAATAATTGCTATAATATGTTTCTAAAACTAAAGATACAATTTTTGAACTATAATTAACGCAGAAATAATATAGACGCCAACCAGTGTTAAAATTTTAAAGTATGACAAAAGCTCTAAAACTTAAATCTAGTATAAAAATAAAAATACACGCTAACTTAAAACATGAATAAATGCTGTTATTAGTAAATACATTTTTAAAACTATAATTAGTGATGAAATAATATTAAAAATAATAAAATTAAAGTAAATGTAAACAACATGAAAAGTGAAAATAAGTGATTTGTGCATTTAAAAAAAAGTCATATTTTGTATATTCACTTACATTTTGATATATTGTGTTAAACATTACCAATATTTAATATTACTTGCCTAAATATGCATATTTTTACTCTCTAATAATTAAGCTACACATTTCTAAGTTGTATGTAAATGTATATGTAAGTATTGTTTATAGCATTTATTGTAATATTTTGAAGTTTAGCACTTTTGTTATACTTCTTTTAAAATTCTAAATAAATATTTATATTAAGTCTATTCTATATGTTATTTAAATGATAAAAAGGCGAGCCGAAACGTTTGTTTTTGTCCTCTGGTGATGAATTAAATAAAACGTAAAGAAAAGTTTGCTTTAGGTGAGTGCGAATCAGAGTTCTGTATATATGTTTTTTAAATTAAATATTTTTATTTGTTATTTATGCATTTAAAAAAATATATATTTCATTATATATTCAATTTTTTTTAAATATTTTATTAAATATTACCAATATATAATATTACCTCCATAAATATGCATATTTCTGCTCTCTAATAATTAAGCTACACATTTCTAAGTGGTAAAAAATATAATTAAGTACTGTTTATATACCATTATAGTATTTATTGTAATATTTTGAAGTTTTTTTTAGTACTTTTGTTATACTTTGTTTAAAATTATAATTAAATATTTATATTAATAAATAATTTATATTTATGTATATATTCTACATGTATGCATTTGAAAAATTGTTATATTTTGTTATATATTTAATTAAAGTTTGTTATATATTTTGTTATATATTTTGTTTTGTTATTTTTTATTTTTTCAGTTAAATTATATATATATATATATATATATATATATATATATATATAATATATATATATATATATATATATATATATATATATATATATATATATATATATATATATATAAATTCTTATTCCAAGTTTTATTTCTGATTTAAAAAAAAAAAAAAAAAAAAACACTTTTTAATAGTTTTGGTTTAAGTTAATAATAACAACATTGGAATAAATGGCTGATATTTATAACGTTTTTAAAGTTACTTAAATACTGTGGTTGAGTTTTATTCTTTAAATACACAACAAATAGAGTCAGTCATCAGTAAATCTGAAATCAGATGAGTAATAAGCAGTGTATGAAAGTGTGAATATCGGTTATCGGTTGCTTGTTGGTTATCAGTGGCGCTGATTCCTGATGACTCTGTGTGTGTGTGTGTGTGTGTGTGTGTGTGTGTGTGTGTGTGTGTGTGTGTGTGTGTGTTGTTTCTCCTGCAGCAGGTTTAGTGCTAACAGCAGAAAATGTCTCAAACAGGATTTAGTGCAGAAATAAGCAGCTTAACAGCCGTGAACAGAGTCACATTCAACTCAACCAGAGAACTAAACACTCCACACTGTTTTAATGAGGACACACACACACACACACACTTACACACACTCGCGTATCGCCACCGAATCAAAAGACAAAAATCAGAAATTGTATTTGACATTCAAAAACCAAGCCTATGTTTTGACTCAGTTGTGCTGTGATATTGTTTTAATGGTATTTGAACACATTTTTCCTCTAAATTCTCACGAGTGTGATGTGGATGAATCTGTCATGAGTGAGTGTCAGAAACATGAGCGGTGTTGTCAGTGCTGCAGTTACTTGGATGTTGTGTGTGTGTGTGTGTGTGTGTGTGTGTGTGTGTGTAGGTGCGGCTGTCGTCCTCTTTCCTGTAACAGAGGAGTCTTGCATGTTGTGACGCAAGTTTCCTCTGGTTTCTCAGTGAAATCATTGCGAGTGGTTTGATCAGACTGAATCTCAGACTCGCTGACGTCTCGAGGCGCTCTCACGGCATCGCGCCGTGACCTCTGACCCCTGTGGCGCGACCCCTGCCCTTTCCCCGGACCCCGCGTTCTCGCGTTTGCGCGGATCCGCAGTGATTTATATCGATGCGCGTCCCGTTCCTCAGGCCTGTCGCGGCTCGTCCGGTGCTCAGGCTGGTTTGGACCAATCAGGACGCGGGCGTCTCTGGCCACGCCCTCACGAGCCGCATGTAAACACACGTCCTGCGGGAGCTGCGCTTCAGACGCTCACCATCACAATCTGCTGTAAACAACATCTGCGAGTCTTTGATGCTCAGCATTAGTGCGGCCTGTGCTAGTTCTGTCTGTTCGCTTCTCTTTGTCACACAAGCTAATGTTAGCTGTAATGTGCACGGCTAATCAGAAGGAACGATTGGAACAGAAAAGATTGATTTTTTTTTTTTTGCACAATTCTGTTACTAATCCTGAATGATACAAAATACTCCTATTTAGTTGCAAATTATTTTGCAAAGATGCAGAAAATTGGCAGTAAATTTTCTGAAAATTTTCTATACTTTTGGAAAGTTTCTGAAACATTTTCAGAACTTTTGCAACCCTAATTAGCAACTTTAAATACTACAAAACAATCATATGTGTGTGTGTGTGTGTGTGATCTGTATTGTATTTATTTTCGCACAATTCCACTGTTAATTGTTTAACTGCAAATTAGTTTTAAATGCTACAAAACCTTCATATATTTTATTTTTTGGACAATTTCATTGCTAATTAATTAAGAATTAGCGACTTTAAATGCTACAAAACACATATCTATCTATCTATCTATCTATCCATATATATATATATATATATATGTATGTATCATTTTTTTTTTTTTTGCGCAGCTTTGTTGCTAATTATTTAACTGCAAATTAGCAACTTGAAATGCTATAAATTGTTATTGTAAATATTATTTTTGTACACAATTTCATTGCTAATTATTTAAGTGCTTTAAATTCTGCAAAACATTCATATTTTTATTCGTTTTTTGTGTAATTTCATTGCTAATTGCTTAACTGCAATTTAGCCATTTTAAATGCTAGAAAACATTCATGTACATATTATTTTTTGTGCAAATTCATTGGTAATTATTAAAATGCAAATTAATTATATAATTATGTATTCTAATGTATTGATTTATTTTTTGCAAGTTTCTTTGCTAATTGTTTAACTGCAAATTAGTGACTATATGCTACAAAACATTCAAATATATAATTTTTTTCTTTTTTGCACAGTTTCATTGCTAATTGTTTGACTACTAATTAGCGACTTTAAATGCTAGAAATCATTCAAACATAATTTTATTTTGTGCAGTTTCATGCTAGTTTAACTGCAAATGAACAACTTTAAATGCTAGAAAACATTAAAATATATAATTTTATTTGTTTTTTGTGCAAGTTTGTTGCTAATTGTTTAACAGCAAATTATTAACTTTAAATGCTGCAAAACATTCATATATGTAGAATATTCTTTATTGTACAGTTCTGTTGCTAATGGTTTAACTGCAAATTAGCAACTGTAGAGGCTAGAAAACATACTTGTATACAATTTTACTTATTTTTGCACAATTTTGTTGCTATTTATTTAACTGCAAATTAGTGACTTTAAAATGTTACAACACTTTCAAATATATAATTTCATTTATTTATGCGCAGTTTCGTTGCTAACTGTTTGACTTCAAATTAGCAACTTTAAATGCTACAGAACATTCATATATGTAATTTTATTTATATTTTGCACTATTTCGTTGCTAATTACTACAATTAGCGGCTTCGAATGCTTCAAAACATTCATATATATCATTTTATTTGTTTTGTTTGTTTTTTTTGCACAATTCTGTTGCTAATTGTTTACCTGCAAATGACTGGCTTTAAATGTTAGAAAACAGTCTTTATAGAGAATTTTTTTAAATTTTTAACGCAATTCCATTTCTAATGGTTTAACTGCAAATTAGGTGCTTTAAATGCAAGAAAACATTCTGTACATCTGTACTTTTATTTATTTTTGTTCAGTTTTGTTGATGAAGCATTCATATGTTTGTGTGTAATTTATTTATTTATTTTTATTTTTTATTTTTTTCAGTTTCGATGCTAACCATTTAATTGCAAAGTAGCACCTTTGCATGCTAAAAACAGATTTTTTTAAAATTCTTATTCATTCTGACAGCTGTTGCTTAAATGAAATGATCTGCTCTGTGATTTGTGTGGCGCAGCGTGAATCGCGGTGTTTGTGGGGTGTTAGCGTGCGGCACAGATTACGCTGTGAGCGCGGGCGGCTGTTGTATAAGGCAGTGACTCAGCAGCGCTGGGATTATGAGCACTTCCTAATAATAACCCCAATGACTGGCGGCTCTGTGAGCGGCTCAGAGACGGTCATGAGATGCAGGCCTCAGGACACACGGCCGCCGCTGCAGCGCTTGTTTTTCTCTCCTGACATTACAAACAGCCCTGCTTTCTCCAGCACGGCCCACTCCTTTACTTCACATCGGCTTTTATTTAGAGCTGCCACTGATGCTTTCCATATTAGTTTGAGATACTGCTGCAGCCTTACTTTACAATCACTCAGATGCTCTTATAGTGTTTTCTATTAACATTTCATTTTTAATTTTAATTTTAGTTACTACTTTTTTTGTTTGTTTGTTTCAGTTTTTGGTTGTTTCATAATTTCTGTTAGTTTTAGTTTTTATTTTTCATTTCATTTTCAGTTATATTTTGGCAACAAGCTGAATTTTTTTTATTGTTTTAAAATTATTTTTCAGTTTTACGTATATTAGATTTAATTTCCGTTAAGATTTCTTTTATTTCAAGTAATTAAATTTTTAATGAGATTTTCAGAGAGAATACATAAATATTCAAAATTATAGTAAGTCAATTAAAAAAATGGAAGTAAAAATGTTTTAGTAAAAATACGTTTTTCTTTTACATTTTTGTAATACTGCAATTTATATTGTGTTTTTGAGGCCAATCTGAGCTAAAAGTTGGTGATATTTGGATATAAGTGTATGGTGATCGTGTATATCTATCTCTCTGTTTGTCTCAGGTCAGCTCAGCTGTATCTCGCTGCCGCGTCACGAGGAGGACTATCTGCAGAATGTGGTCGGTAGCGCCCCCTACATCCTCATCCTGGGCCAGGACTGTTCGGCCCGCTACCAGCTCCTCAACTGCCTGCTGGGAGAGAGGCTCCTCCCCCAGGGCTCGGAGGTGGGCGGGCCCTGCGGGCCGGAGGGCGGGGCCTGCAGGAGGAGGAAGTTGTGTTTCACGCACGGCCGTCAGACGCGCTTGAGCCTGGCCTTGCCGGGACAGTACGAGCTGGTGCATCAGCTGGCGGCCCACTGCGGCCGATGGGACACGGTGCCGCGCGAGGACCTGGAGATCCAGGAGTGCGAGGATCCCGCGCAGCGATTGGCCGAGCTGGAGATCACGCTCCATCACGCGCTGCTGCAGGTCAGGGGCGGCGGGGCTCGTGGGGGTTTTCTCGAACTCGCCAAACATGATTTGGTTTTCTGCAGGAACATCAATCGGTTTCTCTTCTCTCATCTCTCCTTTCCTGGTGTTTATGTAACCCTGCTCTGTGGGTCTGGTGCACTTCACATGACCACCAGTGAAAGAAAAAAAATACTAGTTTCTGCCATGGTGGTGTGTGTGTCTCCATGGTGACGGGAAAACTGTGTCCCTCCTAGAAATACTTGGTGTATTCAGTCATAGCTGAATTCCTTTCTTTCATTGGTTTGTTTGTTTTTTGTGACTGAAAAGAGTCTGATTTGGGCTCAGTGTTTGGACAGGTTTAGATGTCTTAGATCAGACTCAAATAGACTAGCAGATCACATTCTGATTAGTCTAACAAATGCTGTTAAACTGAACAGTTTCAGATCAGTATTTTGAATCAGGATGAGGCTACAAATAAGATCTTAAATTAGTTTGTCAATCACAAATCAGACTCTGTCGTGGATCAGTTCTTCAGATTGGATCGGATTCTGAACCGCCTAAAGCACTCTCAGTCTGCTGTCAAAATCAAACCAGAGTCAGATCAGTTTCACATTAGACTCTTAAGTCTTAAATTGGTTTCAAATCAGACTCGGGTCTCCTTGGTCAAAGTCAGACTCAGACTGCAAATCAGCCTTTAGTTTGTCTGAAAACTCAGATCAGTTTGCTATTAAATCGATCAGTTTTAGATTAGTGTCAAATCAGACTCAGATCAGTGTGAGATCAGACTCTTTAATCAGACTCAACTTCAGATGGGACTCAAATCAGAGTCAAATTGCATCAGACTCGTCAAGGTCTTGGATCAGTTCCAAATCAGACTCTGAGTATTACTCTAAAAATACTCAGATCGATTTGAAATCAGATTCAGATTAGACTAATGGGATGGGACTCAAATCAGAGTTAAATCAGTTTCGCGTTAGACTCGTTAGGTCTTGGATCGGTTGCAAATCAGACTCAGTTTTGGATCAGTTGATAATCAGACTTGATTTAGACTAAAAACAGATCAGTCTGCTATTAAACTCTGATCAGTTTCAAATCAGACTCTGATTCTCATCTGGTTCTGTTCCACTAATTGGTTTGAAAATCTGTTTTGAATCAGACTTTGTCCTCAAATCAGTTAGTTTTGCATCAGACTTATTAGGTCTTGGACTGGTGGCAGATCAGACTTAGATCGGTCTCAAATCAGACTCCGTTTCAGATCAGTCAGACTCCTTGGATAGAAGTCAAATCAGAGTCATATCAGTTTCACATCAGACTCATAAAGGTCTTAGATCGGTTGCAAATTAGACTCGGGTCTCTGGTGAAAGTCAGGTCAGTTTCAAATCAGAATCAGTGTTGGATCAGATGCAAGTCAGGCTTCAGTTTGTCTAAAAACTCAGATTAGTTTGCTGTTATAAACCGATCAGTGTCAAATCAGACTCGGATCAGTGTGAGATCAGACTCAAAATCAGATGGGACTCAAATCTGTCAAATCACATCGGACTCATTAAGGTCTTGGATCGGTCACAAATCAGACTCTGATTACTCTAAAAACACTCAGATCAGTTTGCTATCAGGCTCTGATTACTTTGAAATCAGACTTTGATCAAACTCAGATTATTTTCAGATCGGTCTTGAATGGGACTCAAATCAGAGTCAAACCGTATCCGACTCATTAAGGTCTTGTATCTGTTCCAAAGCAGACTCTGATTACTCTAAAAATACTCAGTTCAGTTTGCTGTCAAACTGATCAGTTTGAAATCAGACTCTGATCAAAGTTTTAGATCATTAGTTTTAGATCAGTCTTGAATCAGACTCAAATCAGAGTCAAATCAGTTTTGCGTCAGACTCAAAGTCTTGGATTGGTCGCAAGTCAAGCTCAGTTTAAGGTCACTTGCTAATCAGACTCCACTTAGTCTAAAAACTCTGTTTCAGATAAGTGTAAAATCAGAATCTGGTGTGAGATCAGATTCTCATCTGATTCTGATCCACCAATAGGTTTTGGATCTGTTTTGATTGAGACTCGGCCTTGGATGTCACTCTAATGAATTATTTTTTCATCAGCCTCATTAAGGTCTTAAACAGGTTGCAAATCAGACTTAGATCAATCTCAAATCAGACTCAGTTTCAGATCAGTCAGACTCCAGTCCAAAAAAAGATCATTCTGCTATCAAACTGGTATCAGTTTTAGTACAGATCAAATTGGGAATGAATTTGTCTTGAATCAGACTTGGCCTTGGATAGAACTCAAATCAGAGTCAAATCAGTTTCACATCAGACTCATCAATATCTTGGATTGGCTACAAATCAGACAATTTTAGATCTGTTACAAATCAGTTTCCAGTCTAAAACACTCAGATCAGTCTGGTCTCAAACTCTTGATTGGTTTCAGATCAATGTCAAATCATAGATCAAATTGACATCAGACTCTGATTCTGCTCAGATTGTTTCTGATCTGTGTTGAATCAGACTCTGACACGGGTCAGACTTTAGTCAAAGTCAAATTAGTCTGGTATCACACTCTGGTCAGTTTCAGATCAGTCAAATCAGACTCAAATTGGTTTCAGATTTGTCTTGAATCAGACTCATTCCCAGAGTCAAATTAGTTTAGCATCAGACTCACTGTGGTCTTGTGTTGGCTACAAATCAGACTCGTATCACTTCAGTCAAAGTCAGATCAGCCTTAAATCAGACTCCAGTTAGTCTAAAAACATTCAGTCTGCTATCAAACTCTGATCAGTTTCAGATCAAATTCAGACCAGACTCTGATCAGACTCAGATCAGTTTCAGACCATCTTGAATCAGTCTCTGATGCAGGTCACAATTTGGTCAAAGTCAAATCAGTCTTGGATCACATTCAATTTAAGATCAGTTTCAAATCAGACTCCAACTAGTTTAAAAGTCTGGTATCACACTCTGATTAGTTTCAAATCGGACTCTGATCAGTGTGAAATCAGACTCAAATTGGTTTTAGATCTATCTTGAATCAAACTTTTCCATGGATGTAATTCAAATCAGAGTCAAACCAGTTTTGCATAAGACTTGTTAAAGTCCTGGATTGGGGGAATAACAGACTCAGTCAAAGTCAGATCAGACTCAAAGCAGACTCCGTCTTGGACCAGTTCAGACTCCAGTTAGTCTAAAAACACTCAGATCAGTCTGCTGTCAAATTCTGATCAGTTTTAGTTCAGATCAAATTGTTTTTGAACTCATCTTCAATCAGACTTGGCTTTGGATAGAACTCAAATCAGAGTCAAATCAGACTCGCTAAGGTCTTGAATTAGCCATAGATCAGACTATATTAGATCTCTTACAAATCAGATTCCAGTTAGTCTAAAACACTTAGATCAGTCTGGCATCGAACTCTGATTGGTTTCAAATCAATATCAAATCATAAATCAAATACACTTCAGACTCAGATTGTTTCAGATCTATACTGAATCAGACTCTATTTGTTCAAAGTCAAACCAGTCTCTGATCACACTCAATCTGAGATCAGTTCCAAACGACAAGACTAAAACACTCTGGTAGATTAGTCTGTTATCACAGTCTGATCACTTTCAGATCAGTCAAATCAGACTCAGATCAGTGGAAAATCAGACTCAAATTGGTTTCAGATCTGTCTTGAATCAGACTTTGCCTTGGATGTGACTCAAACCAGAGTCAAAACAGTTTGGCATCAGACTCATTAAAGTCCAGGATTGACTGAAAATCAGACTCAGTCAAAGTCAGATCAGCCTTAATTCAGACTCAGTTTTGAACCAGTTCACACTCCAGTTAGTCTAAAAACGCTCAGATCAGTCTGCTGCCAAACTCTGATCAGTTTTAGTTCAGATCAAATTGGGTTTGAACTTGTCTTCAATCAGACTTGGCTTTGGATAGAACTCAAATCAGAGTCAAACCAGTTTTGTGTCAAACTCATTAGGTCTTAGATCGGTTGTAAATCAGTTAAAGTCAGATCAGTTTCAAGTCAGACTCAGTGTTTGATCAGCTGTAAATCAGGCTTCAGTTTGTCTAAACACTCCGATCAGTTTGCTATTAAACAGATTAGTGTCAAATCAGACTAGGATCGGTGAGAGATCAGACTCTCTTATCATAGTCAAGCTCAGATGGGACTCAGATCAGAGTCAAATTGAATCATTAAGGTCTTGGATTGGTCACAAATCAGACTCTGATTACTATAAAGGTACTCAGGTCAGTTTGCTATCAAACTCTGACCAGTTTCAAATCAGATTTTGATCTGACTTAGGTTTCAGATCAGTCTTGAATGAGATTCTGATGGAGGTCAGACTCTCACAGTGTTTTTCTCTGTTTTTTTCAGCGTGATTCTGTCTTGTGGTTTGAAGCGTGTCGCTGTGTTTGTTGGCTGATGTTTGCAGTCGCACACAGCTGCTAGAATCACGTCTGCTCTCAAATGAACCCCGGCTGTTTTCGGTCCGTGCGCACACGTTAGCGGAGAGGCGTTAATTAGCGCGGGTCCCGGAGCGTACGCTGACGGCGGCCGGTGAAATTCCTGCTGAAGCGCTCACACATGTTGGCATGTTTGATGTGTTTGAATCGGATCTTTGTTGGTCTCAGGTCTGATGGGCTCCGGCGGCCGTGTTTGTTCCAGAGAGACTCGAGCGCTCTGTGGCTCTTGTGTCAGAGACGGCACTGACTGACTCTATTGTGCTCGTGTGCTAGCGCTCTTTATTCTCGCTCTGACGCGCCCGCTGCGGATTAATCATACAGTCGAACTTTGACCCGCCGGCTCTAATGATTCTTGAATGGATTCCCAGAGGAACTCGCTGCTTTATCAGGAGAAACGCTCCTCACCTACACAAGCGTCATTCGCACTGCGTAATCAGGGTTCCCATGCTTCAAGCTGATCCAAAATGGATCACATGTTTGTAATTAATACATTGCTTTGCTACCATGCAACGGTAAATTAATAAATCTCTGCAAAAATAACAACAAATAATTGTTAAAAATCTTCATCCAGTAACGTAGAAATATTGTGGTTTAAAAACCATTTTAAAAACTAAATGAAAACATTAAATGAAAATAAATAAATAAATTAAAAAAAAAAAATATATATATATATATATATATATATATTTATATATATAATATTACTAATGTTAAACGTAAACATGTAAAAAATATCTTTTTGCTATGCCATATTTATTAATTTTAGGCATTATATGCTAATTGTTGTTGACAATTTACATGTTAATTATTGATCAAATATTATAATTTAATTGAACAAATTTTAAAATAATATTGACAAAATAAACAGTAAAATTTAATTGACTAAATATTTACATTTTATTGACTAAATAATTATTAACTTTTAATTTATCAAATTTAATTGACAAAATCTAAAAATTGAATTGACCAAATAAATATTAAAATGTTATTGACCAAATATTATAATTTAATTGAACAAATTTTAAAATGTTATTGACCAAATAAATATTAAAATTTAATTGAACAAATAAATATTAAACTTTTATTGACCAAATAAATATTAGCATTTTATTCACTAGATAAATACTAAAACTGAATTGACCAAATATTAAAATGTTATTGACCAAATAAATATTAAAATTTAATTGACCAAATATTACAATATTTTTGACCAAATAATTAAAATTGAATTGACTAAATATTACAATTCTATTGACCAAATAAATATAAAAATTTAACTGACTAAATAAATATAAAAATTTTATTGGCCAAATAAATATTAACATTTAATTGACTTAATATTAAAATTTAATTAACCAGATTTAATTGACTAAATATTACAATTTTAAAATTACAAAAAAGATGGAAATGGTTTTGATGTGAAAATCAGATCTCCTGAAATAAAAAATGTATTTATTATGATTCAGTGTTTAGTTTAATTTTATGTCATAATATTCTTGTTCATTAACAATAAATTGTACCTCAATTTTAGTATGAGTTTGATATTGTAATTTAGTGTTTAATCAGTGATTTTGTCATAATTTATATTTTTGACTTTTTTTCAAAATGTCATATTCATTCATTTTAATCAATTTAAGTTGTCAAACATTGCATTTTAATTGAGAATATTGACAAAATTTAATTGATCGAATGTTAAAATTAAATACTTAACTATTCAAACATTTTATATTAATATACTTATATATATTTATAATAATATATAATATTTATAATTCATAATAATTATAGTTTTGTCATAATTTAAAAGGATGAATTCATATTTTTATTAATTTGAGTGAATTTTACTTTAATTTTAGCTGACTAGTTTTAGTAAATATTATTTGAATTGTATTTGACAGATATTAAATAGAGCATGATTTGTCCCAATATTTCTGCAGTGTAATAAAATAACGTGTATTGTGTGTGTGTGTGTGTGTGATGTTGTTCAGGAGGTGAAGATCATGGTGGTCCCGTGTTGCGGCGTGCAGCCGGTGGAGGAGGCCCTGGAGGACTGCAAGCGCGCCATCCTTCCCATCATCCTCTACGCCGTCGGTAAAGACGCGCTGAGCACCGAACAGGTGAGCGACCTGCAGAAGGTGTGCGAGGCGCTGCCGTTTCCCGTCTGCTTCGTCCGGATCCCCGGCGGCCCCTCGGACCCCGCGTCTCCCGAGCCGTCTCGCGGCGCCCTCCACAGGCAGCTGCTGTCTCTGGAGCTCGTCGGCGCGGCGGCGGGAAACTGCGCCTGCGGGGCTCCGGCGCAGATGCCCGGGAGGACGCAGAGCGTTCTGGCTGAGAGTCTGGAGCGTCTGCAGCGCGTCCTCGTGCCCTTCGCTCGACAGCTGCTGCAGAGCCAACAGGTGGAGGCCGCTACGCTGCTCAACGCCGTACACTGCCGCTGCCTCGACCTCTTCATCAACCAGGTGACGACGCCACCGCTGCTTCAACTCTGAGCATAAATCAGCACATCAGTCATTTCTGAGAGATCATGTGACACTGAGCACTGCAGTAATGATGATGAAAATGCAGCTGCGCATCACAGAAACCAACTAGATAAAGAAGTTCTTCAAGACAAACTTTAAGTTGGCTTGAGAAAGGCCGACCAGAAAGTTTGAAAAAGTTTTAAAAGCTACTTTGAAGGTTTTCAGTTGGAAGTAGTTTTATAGATTGTTACTAACGTGTTGCTAGCATGATTAGCAAGATAGTAGCATGTTGTTAGCATACTTCTAACATGATTAGCATGTTGTTAGTATGATTAACAAGTTACTAACATGTTACCAGCATGATTTTAGCATGATTAACATGTTGCTAGCATGCTTCTAGCATGATTAGCATGTTGTTGGCATGTTTTTAGCATGATTAGCATGTAACTAGCATGTTACTAGCATGATTAGCAAGATAGTAGCATGTTGTTAGCATTCTTCTAACATTATTAGCATGTTGTTAGCATGATTAACAAGTTACTAGCACGTTACCAGCATGACTTTAGCATGATTAACATGTTGTTAGCATGTTTCTAGCAGGATTACTATGATGCTAGCATGTTTTTAACATGATTAGCAAGTTACTAACATGTTGCTAGTATGCTTCTAGCATGATTAGCATGTTGTTGGCATGTTTCTAGCATGATTAACATAACTAGCATGTTGTTAGAATGATTTTAACATGATTAGCATGTTGTTAACATGATTAACAAGTTACTAGCATGTTACTAGCATGTTACCAGCATGATTAACATGTTGTTAGCATGATTACCAAGTTACTAACGTGTTGCTAGAATGTTTCTAACATGGTTAGCAGGTTACTAGCATGTTTGCTAGCATGCTTTGAACATGATTTGGCTGTTGTTAGCATGTTTCTAGCATGGTTAGCAAGTTACTAGCATGTTGTTAGAATGATTTTAACATGATTAGCATGTTGTTAGCATGTTACTAGCGTGATTAGCAGTTAGTAGGATGTTGCTAACATGCTTTTAACATGATTAGCATGTTGTTAACATGATTAACAGGTTACTAGTGTGTTATTAGCATGTTGCAAACACGATTAACATGTTGTTAGCATGTTTCTAGCATGTTTAGGATGTTGCTAGCATGAATCTAGCATGATTAACATACATGTCGTTAGCATGTTTATAATGTGATTTGCATGTTGTTAGCATGTTTCTAGTCTGATTAGCAAGTTGCTAGCATGCTGCTAGAATGATTCTAGCATAAGCATGTCACTAGCATAATTAGCAAGTTAGTAGCATGTTGTTAGCATGCTTTTAACATGATTAGCATGTTAACATGTTTAACAAGTTATTAACATGTTGCTAGCATGTTTCTAATATGATCAGCATGTCATTAACATGATTAGTAAGTTACTAGCATGTTGAGAGTAATAATAATATGTTTCAACAGTATTTCAGTGATTGTTTTTCTCGGCTGAATTGCAGTTGAGCAGATTCTCACAGCAGCAGCTGTTTGACTCTGGGATAATGTTTGACTGTTGTCGCGCAGGCGTTCGACCTGCAGCGGGATCTTCAGATCACTCCTCGGCGTCTGGAGTACACGCGTGAGAAGGAGGGCGAGCTCTTCAGCTCCCTGATGGCCATCGCAAACCGCAAGCAGGAGGAGATGAAGGAGATGATCGTGGAGACGCTCAGCAGCATGAAGGAGCAGCTGCTGGAGGACGCCGCTAACCTGCAGTTCACGGGTCAGAGCGCCGCGCTAGCACGCTAGTCACAGCGCGCCGCGCCGGTTCTGGATTTCAGCTGAATTTGCACGCTTTACATCCGTGTTCATTCAGTTTGCGTTTCTGTATTCGTGTCCGGTTTACAGTTTCCGTTTAGTTTTTGATGAGCTCTCATGAAGTCTTCAGTCGCAAAACAATGATTTAAACATTTTTTAATGACGTTTTTATTTCTATTTTTGTTCAATTTATCACTTCAATATAGTTTTTAATTAGTTTTCATTCTAGCTTTATTTTTGTTCAGTTTTAGTACAAAATTACATTTAAAGTTTCACATCATTAATTTTGTTTAATTTCTATTTTTTTATTTTGCCTTTTTTTTTTTTACGTTTTTTCATTAGAATTTTTTTATTAAATCGTTGAACTTTTGTTTTTTGTCTTCATTCTGTTTAGTTTTTTTTTAATTTCTCATTTCAGTTTAGTTTGAGTAATTTTAAATCCTTCGTTATTAATTTTCATTTAGTTTTTAAAATTTTCATTTAAAAAAAAATTAAAGACTTCAAAAATTATGTTATTGATTGCTTCTGCTTTGTTACAGTTTCAGTTTGTTTTTGATTATTTTCATTTGCAAACATTTTAAACACTTTAATTTAGTTTCTATTTGTGTTCAATTTATTATATGTATTATGTTTTCATATAGTTTATTTTCATTAGAAAAACAACATTGCACTTAGTTTAATTTCTATTTTTTTGTTTTCATTTTGCCATTTTTTTTAAAATGTTTGTTTTTCGTTATTTTTTAAAAAATAACATTCATTTAGCTTTTTTTGGTCTTTATTCAGTTTAGTTTTTTGTTTAGTTTTTATTTTATTATTGTTCGTTTTACTTCAGATTTTTTTTTTCATTAAAAAAACATTTAAAAAGTCTTAAATTATTGTTAATTTCTATTTTATGTGTAATTTCTCTTTTCAGCTTAGTTTGAGTAATTTTTAAAACCTTATTAATTTTCGTTTAGTTTTTTAATTTTTCATTAAAACAGTAAAAAGACTTAAATTATTTCTATTATGTTATTGATTTAGCTTGTTTTTATGTCCAGTTTACAGTTTAAATGTAGTTTATTTTTGATTAGTTTTTATGGAGTTTTCATTCGCAAAACAATGACATTTAGCAAAGATTTTAAACACTTTTTAATTTAGTTTTGTATTTTTGTACTCACTTTGTTTTTATTGTTTTTTTTATTGTTTTAATATAGTTTATTTTGTATCAGTTTTTATTCTGTCGTTATTTTTTAGTTTAGCTTTTTTTTTAGTTTAATTTCTATTATTTGTTTTCATTTTGAGTTTTTTTTTGGGGAGGGGGTTAGTTTTTTTCATTAGGAAAAAATTGTCTTTTTTTAAATCATTAATAATTTCATCTTTTTTGTTCATTCAGTTTAGTTTTTTGTTTAATTTTTGTTGTATTGTTGTTTTACTTTAGGTTTAGTTTTTTTATTAGAAAAATAATAATCAAAAAATAATTTAGATTTATTTCTACTTTAATTTATTATTTCAGTTTAGTTTGGTTCATTTTTATTGCTTATTGCTTTAAAAAAACATTTAAAAAGATTTTAATTTAGTTTATTTTTGATTTACTGGTCATTGTCTCATAGCTTTGTAGCAATTAATGTCAAGTGTCGTTTTAGTCTTCTAGTTTGTTGTTGTGGTAACTGAAGGAGGAGCTGTAAAAGCCCCACCCTCTTCTGGAAAGGGGGCGGGAGCAGCAGCTCATTTGCATTTAAAGAGACACACAAATGGCACTTTACAGAGTGTGTGTGTGTGTGTGTGAGTGTGTGTGTGAGAGAGAGAGAGGGGAAATCCACTGGTAATTGCTATATGATTGTGTGTCTGAGGGAATTCATTAGTGTTAATGAGCGGCTCGTGTCAGTGCTGTAATTATAGAGCATTCAGTGTGTGTGTGACTGGTTAACATCACCCTGTGTGTGTGTGTGTGTTCAGACATCATCATTTCCTCCAACGGTGAGCCGGTGAGCTCGAAGGACATCAAGATGTGCATCAGTCAGATCCAGGATCTGATCGTGGTGCAGCTCAATCAGGCCGTGGCCAACAAACTCACCAGCTCCGTGGACTACCTGAGGGAGAGCTTCGTCGGGACGCTGGAGAGATGCCTGGGCAGCCTGGAGAAGAGCACGCCCGAGTCCTGCTCGCACAACGTCACGTCGAACCACCTCAAACAGATCCTGAACGCCGCGTATCACGTGGAGGTGACCTTCCACTCGGGCTCCTCCGTCACGCGCCTCTTCTGGGAGCAGATCAAACAGGTAGGTTTACCCATAATGCCCCGCGCCGGCGCGTCTCGCGCGGCGTCTGACGTGCGTCTCTCCTCAGATAATCCACCGCATCACGTGGGTCAATCCTCCCTCCATCACGGCCGAGTGGAAGCGGAAGGTCGCGCAGGACGCCATCGAGAGCCTGAGCGCCTCCAAGCTGGCGCGGAGCATCTGCTCTCAGTTCAGGACCAGACTCAACAGCTCCCACGAGGCCTTCGCCGCCTCCCTCAGACAGGTCAGAATACAGAATACCGGTCTGAGTGTGTGTGTGTGTGTGTGTGTGAAAACACTTCATATCGCATCCTTACTCTTCGTAATACATTAAAGTGCATCATAATGCTTCATAATGCATAAGTACCCTTCATAGCCCTTCATAACACTTCATAGTCCTTCCTAAACTTTCATAGTTCGTTTCATAGCCCTTCATAAACCTTCATAGCCCTTCATAGCTTCTCATAATGCTTCATAGCTCTTACTAGTGTTTTATGACGCTTCATAACCCTTTATAATGCATCTCAACACTTCATGATGAAGTCCTGTGCTGATGTGTGTGTGCAGCTGGAGGAGGGTCACACGGGCCGTCTGGAGCGAACTGAAGACCTGTGGTTGCGGGTCAGGAAGGATCACGCCCCTCGACTCGCTCGCCTGTCACTGGAGAGCCGATCGCTGCGAGACATACTGCTGCACGGTGAGACACACACACTGATCACAGCCGTCTGCTGGTGCGTGTGTGTGTGTGTGTGAGAGAGATCTCAGTCTGAGTCTGTGCGTTTCTGTCCTCAGGAAAGCCGAAAATGGGTCGTGAGCTGGGACGTGGTCAGTACGGCGTGGTGTATCTGTGTGATAACTGGGGTGGACGTCACCCGTGTGCCCTAAAGTCAGTTGTTCCTCCTGATGACAAGCACTGGAATGACCTCGCTCTGGAGTTCCACTACACACGGCAATGCTACTTTTCATTATATTCAATACAAATAACAGCAGTATTTGTTTTTACTATTGTTTGAACGTTGATGTTCTGTGCGTCCATCAGGTCTCTGCCTAAACACGAGCGTCTGGTGAATCTCCACGGGTCGGTTATCGATCACTCGTACAGCGGCGGCTCCAGTATCGCGGTTCTGCTGATCATGGAGCGATTACACAGAGATCTCTACACGGGTCTGAAGGTACCGTCACAACACCGTCTGTCCATCTGTCTGTGCTGCTGTCTGCGGTTGTGATTGACGTGTCTGTCTCTCTCAGGCCGGTCTGTCTCTGAAGGAGCGTCTTCAGATCGCTCTGGACGTGGTGGAGGGGATCCGGTTCCTGCACAGTCAGGGTCTCCTGCACCGCGACATCAAGCTAAAGAACGTCCTGGTGAGGAACTGCATCCACCATCTAATGTGATCTCATGACATCATAGCACGTCATGAGACTTTGTAACACATCATAGTGCTTCATAATGCTTTATAATCCTTCATAACACATCATAGCACTTATAGTGTGTCACAGTGCTTCATAACACATCACAATGCTTCGTAGCACATCATAGTGTTTCAAAACGTATCATAACACTTCATAACGCATCAAAACACTTCATAATACATCATAGCACTCAGTGTGTCATAGTGCTTCATAATGCATCATAACCCTTCATAACACGTCATAGCACTCATATTGCATCATAGTGTTTCAGAACGCATCATAACACATCACAACACTTACTAATGCATCATAGTGCTTCATATTACATCATTACCTTTTATAACATATCAGTGCTTCATAACATCATAACACTTCATGAAGTATCACAGTGTTTCATATATTGGATCATTACCATTCATAACACATCATACTGCTTCATAACATATCATAAAACCTAATGCATCACAGTGCTTTATAACGCATCATAACACTTAATAACGTATCATAGCGCTTCAAGTCGCATCATTACATTTCATAACCCTTCATAAAGTGTCACAGTGCTTTATAACACATCATAAAACTTAATAACGCATCACGTTCCTTCATAATGCATAACACTTTATAATGTTTCATAGTCCTTCATGTCACATTATTACATTTCATAATGCATCATAGTGGTTCATAAATCATACTGCTTCATAACGCATTATAACACTGCAACGAATCATAGTGCTTCATACTGCACCATAACACTTTGTACTGCATCATTGTGCTTAATAATGCATATAATACATAATAATTGTTACCCTTCATAATGCATCATAACATATCACAACACTTAATAATGCATCATAGTGCTTCATATCGCATCATTACCCTTCATAACATATCAAAACCTCATGCATTACAGTGATTCATGACGCTTAACACTTCATAATGTTTCATAGTCCTTCAAGTCACATCATTACATTTCATAATGCATCATAACCCTTCATAGTGCTTCATAGCCCTTCATCACCCTTCGTAACCCTTCACAACGCATCGTAACCCTTCATAGTGCTTCATGGCCCTTCGTAATGCTTCATAGCCCCTCATAACACATCATCATCCTTCATAATGAATCATAATGCATCATAACACTGTATAATGCATCATAATGTGGATTTGTGTTGTTCCGTGCAGCTGGACAGACAGAACCGGGCGAAGATCACTGACCTGGGCTTCTGTAAACCCGAGGCCATGATGTCCGGCAGTATCGTCGGGACGCCCATCCACATGGCACCAGAACTCTTCACAGGTCACCAACCGCTCGCTCTCTGTGTGATTACTTCAACTGGACAAACTGTTACTAAAAATAAAATGTGAAAATAATAAAAACGATTCAATTTCATGATAATTTATTTTGACAAAATAATATACTGTTTTAACATTGGGTGATTGGGTGATATTTTATTTAGAAAAAAACATACTGTAGTTATTGTTTACATTACAGTTTCTGATTGTACGTGTTTATTTTTCTGCGCAGGAAAGTACGATAACTCCGTAGATGTGTACGCATTTGGGATTCTCTTCTGGTATCTCTGCTCCGGCTCCGTCAAACTCCCAGAAGCCTTTGAGAAGTGCTCCAGTAAAGACCAGCTGTGGACAAACGTCAAGAAAGGTAACGAGCGCCAGTCGCCGGATCGTTTTGACACCGCACCGTGAACTCTGCGTAAACTGTGTGTGCGTTTGCCGGTTTCAGGCTCGCGGCCGGAGCGTTTGCCAACGTTTGACGAGGAGTGCTGGCAGCTGATGGAGGCCTGCTGGAACGGAGACCCTTCCCAGAGACCCCTGCTGGGCATCGTCCAGCCCAGCCTGCAAAGCATCATGGACCGCCTGTGCGACAATTCTGACCAAAAGAGCGGCAACCTGGAGGACTTGAACTGACGTGGTTTCCCTGCATGCGCCTCTGAGACGTTCTCATTTTGTGTGTTTAAAAAAGAAAAAAAAAATGGACGAACGTTGCTTGTCTGCCTCTGAACAAACCTGATCACGCGTGTCATATTCACCGCTGCTCGTCACGGATCCTCTAGAGCCCAGAGTTTTACAAGTAGTCGAGTTTGTGTTACAGATGAACTGAACCGCTGATTTTTAGATGGTGTTTACATTATCCTGACATGACATTTTTTAATAAAATCATTTGGACCAATTCACTGCTGCACTGCATTGATTTACTCTGTGTGTGTGTGTGTGTTTGATTATTAATGTGTGTTAAATGTGATTTGCTAAAACATGATGGGGCAATTAATTATTAGCATTTTTTTAATTATCAAAACAAAAAATCCCACAGACTGAAGTGAGACTTGGTGCTTGATTTTCTTGTTTGAGTGTAATTATTTAAGTTCTGAGTAATATTCAGTCACTAAAGCGGTTACTTGCAGGTAATGATTCCTAAGCGGATGTGCAGTGTTTACTGTAGTTTTATTTAATATTTCAGTCAGGCTAGTACAAGTATTTATTTTTTTTCTAGTCTGTTAATTTTAAATAAGTTCGTATAATATTTTGCCATTTAACATTTTCCGACAACATGTAAATAACAATGTAATTTAAGTTTGCAATGCGATTTACAATTCGAATTCAAAGAGTCGCGTTCGTTTGGAAAATATACTTCCGATGATAATTAAATTTTCCGATTATGAACTGAGTAAAAAGATTTGCATCTGCTAATCGTCGTTTAACTAGCTGGCGTGACTCGTTTTCACTGAGGTAATCACGAGTCTTGAAAGAAATTCGCCCTTTTATTCCTAAATTTTATTTGTACGGAGATGACTAATTCAATTTTCAATCCTAATTTGTCAACTTTTACTAAAATTAATTAGACCGTTTTCCAATTATTTACTGATGTCAGTGTTTTTTTTTAAATGTTTAGTGAGCGCGAGTCTCCAGTCGCGCATGCGCAGTGAGTGCGACAGTAACGGACGAATTCTGAGGTGAGATTTGAGGGTTTTCTAAACAAACAAAATGACAATTATTTATATTGTTTTAACTTTTATGTCAATAACAAGAGGACTAATAATGAGAAAAGACTAGCGTGATCAGAATGGACGTACTCGCGCGTCGAAGTTAGATCCGAATTAGTGAACAAAACAATAATTGAGTTTCATATTTCATATCCGTTATGCTCTTTTTAGTTTTACTCTTCAAGAGAAACCTAAAAGTCGTAATTGGTCTTTCTGCTGTGTTGTTTGTTGAGGTAAGATTTAGCTGTTTATATTTTAAATGTTTTATTTTAGACATTAATATAACTGTAATTGGCCTCTGTAAACATGACTGAATCATGTTTCACCTCATTGGTTACCGTTACGAAAATTAACCATGGTTTATTATAGTGAAAGTGCAGTAACCATGTTTTTTTTTGGTTGATAGATTACCTTTTTTATAACCACAGTTTTACTACAAACACAATGGTTAATCCATAATGGATAGAAGTTTAGTATTATTTATTTATGAGAGGGAAAAAATGATAAGTTTAAGAGACTTTTAAAAAAATGAATTGAAGAGAAAAAATGTTTTTATAAGACGTTTAGGAGAGAAAAAAAAATTGTGATAAGAGAAAAATTTGGGAGATAAAATAAAAGTGCAATGATGAGAGAACAAAAAAATTTTTTTTTTTTTTCCAAGGGGAAAAAAGAATCTTTCCAAATGTCTAACCAAAAACTTTTAAGAAATAATAAAAAAAAATGTATTATATAGATATAATAATATAGATTTGTATTTATGTATTTTTGACAAAGAAAAAATAAAAAGTTTGAGAAAAATTAGAAAAATACTACTTTTTGGGTTAGTATTTTAAAGAGACAAAAATGTTTTGTTTTTTTGAGATGAGGGGGAAAAAAAGTAGTTTTTTTTTTTAAATGAGAAGTTTAAGAGATAAAAAAATTAAAAGCTTTTTGATTAGTAAAAATAAAGATTTTTGATAAGAGAAAAAAAATGATGAAGTTCAAGAAATGTAAGAAAATAAGAAAGTTTAAAAAAAAATTTAAAGAGAAAAAATGAAAATCTATTTGATGAAAGAATTTTTATGAGAGGCTTAAAAGAAGATTTTAAAAAATTAAAAGAAAAATTAAACGTTTTTGAAAAAAAATGAATGTTTTTTGGCTGATTGATTACCAAGATAACCACAGTTTTACTACAAATACCATGATTAAACTATGGTTAGACATCGATGAGAGGAGAAAAGTTATGTTTAAGTTTTTTAATGAGAAAGTGTTTGATAAGAGGAAAACTGAAGCGTTTTGATGAGAAAAAAATAGAAATTTCAGAAGATTTAAAAAAAAAAAAATTAATTGAACTTTTTTATGAGACGTTTAGAAGAGGAAAACCGTTTTTGTTATTTGAGAGATAAAATAAGTTTTGATGAGAGAAAAAAGAAATGTTAAAAAAAATCAACTTCTCATCAACTTTTTTTTAATCAAAATTGTATAATTAAAAAAAAAACTGAAAAAAGGAGTGAAATCCTTTAAGAGATTTAAGAAGACAAAAAAAGTTTTCATGAGCTAAAAGTTTGAGATGAAAAATGAGAGGGAAAATATTTATGAAATGTTTAAGAGATTAAAAAAAAAAAAGTTTTTGGATGGGAGTAAAAAATTATGATGAGTTTTGATGAGAAACAATTATGAAGTTTAGGAAATAAAAAGCAAAGTTTTTAAAGTGAGAAAAAAGCTTTTAAATTTTTTATAAGAAGTTTAAAAGAAGTTTGATAAAATAATTTTTTTGTTACCTGTTAATGTTAATGTTACCTTTCTTCTTTTTTTTTTGATGAGAGAAAAAAATGAATGTTTTTTTGGCTGATTTACCATTTGTATAACCACAGTTTTAGTACAAACACCATGGTTAAACTATGGCTACCAAAACCACGGTGGTTACCCTGGTTTAACTAGAATAACCATGTGGGGTTTTGTTGTTGTAGTGAAAGCTTGGTTTATTCTCACAAGGGTTAAAGTGAGTGTGTAATAATCAGGTGTGTGTGTTTGTCATATGTTTAGGTAAATGGCGACTCCAGTAGATCCTCAGACTCCTGCAGCGTAAGTCCATCCGTATCCCAGCATTCATCTGCCTTCCTCTTCACGGTCTGACGGTAAATGTGCTCGTGTTCACACTCAGATCAGGACGTAAGAAGCCTCACGTGAGCTTTGTCGAAGTTTCACCTCGCGATGAAGATCCGCAGGTATTTTCTGTCCGGAGTGAAGGTGAATTCATGAGTCTGCGTCAAACACGATTCATCCGATTCTGACGTTCTTCAGGAAGCGGCTAAAGCTCCGTCTTCTCCAGACTCTGGTGCTCATCTGTCGGTGTGGTCGGCCGGTCTGTTCATCGGTAAGTGGCGTTCGGCTCATCGCAGAGGAGCTCAAGCGCGGCTCTACACGCAAGACCCCGAATACAGACGTGTGCTCCACCAGCAGGAGATCCAGATCAGATCCAGCGTGAGACGCAGCATCACTGACACTCGCTCTGTTACGAGTACAGGACGACTCAGTCATTGTGTGTGTGTGTGTGTGTGTGTGTGTGTTCAGGTGCCGCTGCCGCTGGGATCCGCCATGGAAGAGGAAACGCTGCGGATTCTGCAGGACGTGGAAAAATGTAACGTACAAACACACAAAATAATTCACAAACAAACCACACAACCGATGTTCAGATGAAGAGCGAAAACTTACAGATCAAAAAACGCATTTCTTAAAGCAGTTTTTTCTCCTCTTTTTTTAAAAACTTTTTTTTTTCATCATATAAAATGTATCATCTTTTCTCAATATTCTCCACATTTTTTCTTTCAGCAATTTTTTTTGAAATTTTTGTAATTTTTTTTAACTTTTATCTTTATCTTTTTTAATAATTTTTTATTTCCTTATTTAAAAAAATGTTTTTCCTCTTCTAGCAAAAACATTTTTCTCTCGTCAACTTTTTTTAACCAAAAAACACCAAAAAAGTTTGAGAAAAAATGAAGGTTTTAGATGCAAGCAAAATTACTTAAAAAAAAAAAAAATAATAAAAATTTTAGATGAGAGTATGAATATATTTTAAATTAAAAGTTTAAGAGATAAAATTAAGAGTTTTATGAGTTAAAGAGATGTTTTTTTACAAGGAAAAAAGTTTTTATGAGGTAAGTCTGAGGAAAAAAATTAGACGCTTTCGGATGAGAGAAATTTAAAACGTTTTTAAAGTGAAAGGTTTTTAAAGAAATTGAAAAAGCTTTTAAAGAGAAAAAATTAAACACTTTTTTATTTTTTTTTAAGAAGTTTAAAAGATAAAAGTGTTTTTTTTTTATATAAAAGAAAACGTTATAATAAGAGGTTTAATAAATAACAAAAGAAAAGTTTTTTTCTCAAATCTTTTTTATATTTTCTCTCATCAGTTTTTTTTTTGCTTTAGAAAAATTCCTTCATCAAACTTTTTTCTTCTTTTCTCAGTACTTTCACCATTTTTTCTTTCATTAATTTTTTCTACATTTTTGTCCATTTTTTAAAACTTTTATCTCATTTATAATTTTTTTTATTTCCTCATCAAAAAACTTGTTTCCTCTCCTAGCAGTTTTTTCTGTCAGAAAACATTTTCTCTCATCAACCGTTTTTAATCAAAAAACACCAAGGACAAAGAAGTTTTTATAAGTTTCAATGAGGGTTTTGGTTCAACTTCAATAAGTTTTTTGAGATGAGAATAAAGATTTTTATTTATTTTTTTTAATGAAACGTTTAGAGATAATAAAATTATAAATAAAAGTTTTCTGATGAGAGTAAAATCTATTTTGATAAGAGAAAAAATTAAGTTTAAGAAATAAAAAAGTTTTTAAAGAGATTGTTTGTTATGAGATAAAAGTAATTTGTTTTGATAAAAGAAAATGTTCCAATGAGAAGTTTAAGAAATAACAAATGGAAGGATTTTTTTTTTCTAAATTTTTGTCAGTTTTCTTTAACTTTTATCATTATCTTTTTTATAATTTTTTATTTCCTCATTTAAAAACTTTTTTCCCTCTCCTAGCAAAAACATTTTTCTCACATCAACTTTTTTTTAACCAAAAAACACCAAGAAAAGTTTGAGAAAAAATGAAGGTTTTAGATGCAAGCAAAATTACTTAAAAAAAAAAAAAAAGTTTTTTTGAGATGAGAGAATGAAGATATTTTAAATGGAAAGTTTAAGAGATAAAATTAAGAGTTTTATGATAAAAATGAAAGATTTGTTTTTACAGGGAAAAAAGTTTTTATGAGCTTAGACGCTTTCAGATGAGAGAAATTTAAAACGTTTTTAAAGTAAGAAAAGAAGTTTAAGAGAAGATAAAGTTTTTTGATAAGAGAAAATGTTCTAATGAGAAGTTTAAGAAAAAACAAATGAAACAGTTTTTTTTCTCAATTTTGGTCAATTTTATACTGTTATCTTTATCCTTTTGATATGTTTTATTTCCTCATCAAAAAAAAACTTTGTCTCTCATCAACCTTTATTAATCAAAAAATGTTTGTTCATTCAAAAAAGTTTATGAGAGAAAAATTATGAAGTTTAAGATATAAAAGAAAATGAAAAAGCTTTTAAAGAGAAAAAATGAAACACTTTTTTATTTTTTATAAGTTTAAAAGATAAAAGTGTTTTTTTATAAAAGAAAATGTTATAATAAGAGGTTTAATAAATAACAAAAGAAAAGCTTTTTTCTCATTTTTTTTTAGCTTTTAAACTTTATCTTTTTTATTTTTTCTCTCATCAGTTTTTTTTCTTTAGAAAAATTCCTTCGTCAAACTTTTTTCTTCTTTTCTCAGTACTTTTAACATTTTTTCTTTCATTAATTTTTTCTACATTTTTGTCCATTTTTTAAAACTTTTATCTCATTTATAATTTTTTTTATTTCCTCATCAAAAAACTTGTTTCCTCTCCTAGCAGTTTTTTCTGTCAGAAAACATTTTCTCTCATCAACCTTTTTTAATCAAAAAACACCAAGGACAAAGAAGTTTTTATAAGTTTCAATGAGGGTTTTGGTTCAACTTCAATAAGTTTTTTGAGATGAGAATAAAGATTTTTTTTTTTTTTTTATGAAATGTTTAAGAGATAAAAAATAAAAGTTTTCTGATGAGAGTAAAAACTATTTTGATAAGAGAAAAAAATTAAGTTTAAGAAATAAAAAATTTAAAACGTTTTTAAAGAGATTTTTTTTATGAGATAAAAAATAATGTTTTGATAAAAGAAAATGTTCTAATGAGAAGTTTAAGAAATAACAAATGAAAGGTTTTTTTCTAAATTTTTGTCAGTTTTTTTTTTTCACTTTTCTTTTTTTTTATAATTTTTTAATTTCCTCATCAAGAACTTTTTTCCTCCCCCAGCCGTTTTTTCTATCATCAAAAAACATTTTCTCTTATCATGTTTTTTTAATCAAGAAACTCTTTACCCTTATCAAAAACATTTCCTCATCAACTTTTTTTTCTTATATTTTTCTTGTCAAAGACAAACTTTTTTCTCTTTTTCCGTCATAAAAAACTTTATCTTTTCAAAAACGTTTATGTAGCTGCAGCTGTTACCTGTAGCAATGAATGCCGTATTGAAGGTGTAACCTGATTTGGTCTGGATTACAGTGTGTAAAACCCTCTGGTAAATGTGTTATTGAAGGATAAAACATTAAGCACGAGTTAGATTTCATGTGTGGCGACACCTGGTGGCCGAGGTTGGTTCTGCTTGCTAATGGATAGCTAGCATTTTTTTGTGATGAGAGGAAATTTTTGTAACAAGTTTATAGATAGGAAAAATGTTTTTCGATGAGAGGAAAACATTTTATGAAATGTTTAACATAATAATTAAACGTTTTTTGATGAGAGAAAAAATGAAATTTTTTGATAAGAGGCAAAGATTTAAGTATTTTGATTAGAAAAATTCTGAGAAGTTTAAAAGATAAAGTGTTTGACAAGATTTTTTTTTGATGAGACAAAAAAAATTATGAGATGTTGAAGAGAGAAACTGTAAAATGTGTTTCATGAGAAATATTTTTTTTAAAAAAAACAAAAACCCTTTTTGCTCTTGAAAAACTATTTTTTACCTTGTTAAGCCTTTCATTAAAAAAAAAAAAAATTATTTTGTTTCTCTTCAAAAATGTTTCATTTTTCATATCAGAAACTTCTCTCTCATGGAAAAAATGTAAAGTTCTTTGATGAGAGAAAAAAGAAATGAGAAATGGGAGAGAAAATAAAGCTTTCGATAAGAGTATATAAAGCATTTTTAATGAGACAAAAACATTTTTAAAAGCAAAAAAAAAATAAAAATTTGATTAAAGAAAAAAAGGAATTTTTTGAGGAGCATAAGTTTAAGATAAGTTGAGATAAGTTTAAGAAATAAAAAATGAAAAGTTTTTCAGGGTAAAAAAAATTTGTAGAGACAAAAAAGTCGTAGGCTGTGTGTGAGATTCAGGAAGAATCTAAGACCCTTTTTTTTTTTTTAACGTCTCACCTTTGCATGTTTTCTTCACGTTGTGGTTGAGGTGTTCTCTAGTAAGTTCTGGTGTTCAGCTTACAGACGTAGTCTGGGTCCACAGCACACGCTCACCGCAGACGCTCAGAGACGAATCCAGACGCTCACAGACAGAATATCTGCTAAAAGCGCGAGAGAAGAGCAGCCGACGGGCGTCACGAACATCATGAGAGACCGGTGGAGCAGGAGAACCGCCGGGAGACACGCAGAGACACACGACAACCCGTAAACACCTACCGTAAATACAGACGAGCGCTCGATGAAAAACAGTGAGACGTTCCATATTAAAAACAGCAGATTTACTCAAGTCAGTGTGTTTTACAAAGCGTTTCCAGCCACAACAGAAATACAGCTGTAAATATGGAAGCTCGTTTCTGACACGGAATAGAAAACATAGAAAGGGAACCGTGACTTATTTCCTAAAAATTCAGAGTTCACATCTCACAATTATGACTTTTTTTCTTAGAACAATGCATTTACATTTCACAGAAGAACTAACTGCAACTTTTCCATCTCACAATTCAGACTCTTTTCTAGTCCAGTCGTGAGTTTCTATTCAAACGTATGTTAAGTTTATATTTTGTAATTGCGAGTTATTAACTCAAAATTGCGATTTTACATCTTGCAATTTTGAACGCTTTTTCTTCTGAATTCAGTTTTTTTTGTTTTGTTTTGTTTTTTTGTATCTGCAGTGGTATATTTTTCTTAAATAGGTCATTCTGATTTTGTAATAATCTTACAATTCGGATTTTTTTTTTTTTTAAATTTCAAGTTTACATCTCACAAATCAAACTTTTTTTCTCCAAATTTTTTTCATCACGCAGTTCTAACTTTTTAACCGCAAAATTGCGAGTTATTTGCTCTCACAATTTTAACTTTAGTTTACATCTAGCAAGAACTTTTTGTTTCCAATATGGAATAAAAAAAATGTAGTTAAAACTTTCTCACAATTCAGACTTTAAGTTTATATTTTGCAATATTTTTATATTTGTTCGTTCTAATTGCAAGTTTAAGTTTTTCATTTGTTTTTCTCTGAATTCTCTTCACATCTCGTTTTTTGTCTGCAATGGTATAAAAAAATGTAACTTTAATCTTACAACACTGAGTTTATGTTCATCAGATCGCAAGTTTACATCTCACTAATCAAACTTTTTCCAGAAAGTTTATCATGTAATTCTCAGTTTAATTTCTGCCGCGTAAGAAAAAAAATTCATGCCTTAAAAAGTCGAAATTATGATTTTAAAGTTTTTTACACTTTTTTAAAGTGAAAATCATGACTTAAGTCATAATTACAAGATAAAAAAAGTCTAAATTATGATTTAAAAAGTCAAAATGGGATAGAGAGTCTGAATTAAGTCAATTACGAGAGAAAATTGAAATGATTTACTAAATTGAAATTATGACTTAAAAAGTCGAAATGAGATAAAAAAAAAAAACGTAAAAATAAAGTAATAATTACGAGATAAAAAGTTTCAGTTAGGACTTACTAAATCGAAATTATGACAAGTCAAAATAGGATAAAAAGTAAATTAAGTTACGAGATAAAGATTCAAAATTCTGACTTCGATGAAATTATGAGATAAATTGAAATTTTGACTTTACAAGTCGAAATTGACTTGATGACTTTATAAACACATTGATCACAGATAGTGGTCTAATGATAAACGGGACATGCATCTCGCATGACTTTTGACTTTATCTAATTTTGACTTTATAAGTCATAATTTAGTCTTTTTATGTCATAGTTTTGACTTTTCATCTCATAATTTCAACTTTTTATCTCAGAATTATGACTTAAGACTTAATTTTGACTTATTATTTTATAATTTTGTCTTTTTAAGTCATTTCAACTTTTTATCTCATAATTTTGACTTTTTATCTCGTAATTATGATTTAAGTCATAATTACACTTTTTATCTAATTTAGACTTTATAAGTCAAAATTTAGTCTAAGCCATAATTTCGACTTAATCTTCAATTTCGACTTTTTATTTAGCAATTTTGACTTTTTAAGTCATAATTTTGACTAAGTCATAATTTTAATTTTTTATCTCAGTATTATGACTTAAGTAATAATTTCTAAATTTTCTCTCACAATTTCGACTTTTTATCTTGTAATATAGACTCTTTAAGACATAATTTTGACTTTTTATCTCAGAATTTCGACTTTTTAAGGCATTCATTTTTCGTCACGTGGCAGAAATTGGCTTCCATAGTTTTTCCTACAAAATGGTGAGTTATAAACAAATTATCACTTTTTTTCCTCTGAATTCTGAATTGATATTTCACAATTATGGCTTTTTGTTTGTTTCTGACATGGAATAAAAAAACAGAAATGTAAAAGAAAAATCTCAAAATTTCCCATTTTTGACTTTATAACTCCCAGTGCGTGTTTATATTTCGCATACGTGAGAAGAAAAGTCCGAATTGTGGGACGACAAGTTGCAGTTTTTACATTTTTTATCCCATGGGTTAAACAGGCTTCCGTAATAAAGCACTGAGAGCAAAGAACCGTATGAACGTATAAAACCGTACAGCGTGATTTGTTATCAAAAATCCAAAAATGACCCGTCTGGAGCGTCTCAGAAGATTGAAGCAGCACGTCGTGTTTTCAGACTGAAGGGTGGCAGTGACGTTTGCGTCGTACGCAGTGAAGGCGTAAACAAACGCTGAGGATGCGACTGAGATGGGTTAGCGTGTGTTTTGCGTGACGTGTTAGAGATCTGTACATCGCTGCGACAAAGGTTTAAATTCACATTTACATCGTTGCTAATCTATAAAATACAAAGGGTTTCTTTCAAAATGTTTAAACGTCAGTCTTTTTAAAAGAGTTCGTATAAAAATGTCCCCAAAATGTACAAAAACAGCTCGTAACAAAAGTGTTGCTCTCCTCCAACGGTACAAAGAAAGGCCGTGCTGGTGGAGAAGGCGTCGCCGACACGAGAGGCGTCAGCGGTGAAAGGCGTGAATCGGGAGTCCGATCCAGTGATTCCTTCCTTCAGTCGTCGCTCGTGCGGCAGCAGCAGCAGCAGCAGCAGCAGCTCAGTCCAGCGCTAGTTTAGCTTCATGTAGGAAATTCCCTGATATTTTCACTCATTTACAAAAATGTCCGTGTCGGTTTTGACGTGGCGAGAGGACCAAAGAAATAAAAAAAGTGCTTCACTTCAAGTATGTAAACAAAAACGTAAAAAACGACAGATTCTCGTCAGCGTTTGGCACGGAGAATCGGATCAACTGTCGCGTGAAATGTAGGAAAAATCAAACGGAGGGACACAAACAGGACAATTGTTCTTCGCCTCTTCATTCCCTCGTCACTCATCAGCATCTGCAGCAAAAAACACACGTCCATATCTGAACACTTTCATCGCAAAATGTCACAATATTATCACACAAATCTATATATAAAGTTGTATATATAGTATAGTTGGATATATAGCAAAATGTAATCTATAGTATCACTCAGCTCTATATATAAAGTTGGACATACAGTATAGGTAGAAAATATAGCAAAATGTAAATTATTATTGCACAGCTCTATAGATAAAATTGTATATATAATATAGTTGGATATATAGCAAGATGTAAACTTGCACAGCTCTATATAAAGTTGGGTATATAGTATAGTTGGCAATACAGCAAAATGTAATCTATATTATTGCGCAGCTCTATATATAAAATTGGACATATAGTATAGTTGGATATATAGTAAAATGTAATCTACAGTATCACAGTCCTATATATAAAGTTGGATGTATAATTTAGTTGGATATATAGCAAAATGTAAACTATATTATTGCGCAGCTCTCTATACAAAGTTGGATATATATTTATCCATATACATACAGTACACTATAATATATATATATATTTTTATATTATATAAACTCATCATTATATAATAATTACATTATATAATCATCATTATATAAACTATCAAAAATAACACTGATTTTCTAATATAAATTTGACAGTAAGGTCAGTGGACGTGATTCACTCACTCAGATTCGGACGAGTCGTTGTCGAGCATTTTGGTCAGTCCGCTCGTGGACGCCCCGTTAAGGTGTTCCCGCCTAGCCCCACCCCCTCTGCCCTCGTTGGAGGAGGGGCCCCGTGAGGAGGCGGAGTCTCCAGAGAGCTGGTTGTGTATGCGGTTGATGGCGTTCCTCTCGGCGATGGGCGACAGCTGCTTCTTCTTCAGGATTCCTGTCATGGAAACACGTTAACATTACAGATATAGTTATCATCATGTCATTGGTGTAGCTGTCATAGTTACTGGTATAGTTGTCATGGTCATTGGTATGGATATAGTTATCAGTATTATCATCATAGTTGTCGGTATAGTTATAATTATAGTTATCGGTATAGTTACTGTTGTAGTTAACATAATTATAGTTATTGGTATGGTTATAATCACAATTACAGATATAGTAATCATCATGTCATTGGTATAGTTATTATAGTTATTGGTACAGTTATAATTATTGGTATAGTTATTATATAGTTATCATAGTTATTGGTATAGTTATCAGTATAGTTATCGGTATAGTTATTATATAGTTATAGCTATCAGTACAGTTACAGTTATCATAGTTATTGGTATAGTTATGGTTATCAGTATAGTTATAGTTATTGGTATAGTTATCATAGTTATCAGTAGAGTTATAGTTATCATAGTTATTGGTATAGTTATAGTTTTTGGTATAGTTATATAGTTATCACAGTTATTGGTGTAGTTATCATAGTTACCAGTATGGTTATAGAAATGATAGTTATTGGTAGAATTGTAATTATAGTTATAGTTATCTGAGTTCGCTCGTTCAGACCTTTGTGCGGCTGTGTGCTGGTGTTTGGTAAACTGGGCAGCAGCAGCAGCAGGTTTTCCATCCCATGATCCTCCTCCTCGGGTTTGGACAGCGCCTGCACCTTAAGACGCTCGTCTGCTGCTCCGGTCTCGCCCTCCCATGCATCTAACAGACAGAGACACGTCAGACGCATGCTAACAGAAGTGCGGAGTTGCGTGAATCATGTGATGTCGTACCGTGAGGTTTGTTGGAGCCGCCGGTGGCCAGATTCTCCCAGCATTCCTCCTGCGGGAACTCGCCCTCGTCTTCCTCGCTGTCGGACGAGTGCGTGGACGCGTACGAGCCGCTCTGATCGTCCTCCAGCTCCGAGAGATCGCTGTCCGAGTCCGAGTCGTGATCTACACACACGTGCATGGAGGTTAAACTGAGATCACGGTGAGACACACATGCACGTGCGTGTGCGAGTGTTTACCGTCTATCTGCTCTTCGTCTTTGAACAGTGTGTTGTGTTCACTCAGACTCAGGTGACTGCTGTTCAGATCGTCTCCTCTGAAACAAAACCAAACAAAATGACACTTCATGAGTGCTTCATTAGTCATCTGTGTCTTTTATTTCCTGGTAAAATATCTAGTTTGTACCGGAGGCTGAAGGGCATGTAGTTCTGATGGGTTTTGCTGCTCTGGGTTCCGTTCAGAGACACGCTCGACTCGGCGAACGGGAGATGATACAGACGCCCGTCCACGAAATTACTGTTACAGATAAACGCCTGACGGACAGATGAAGAGACGGGGGAATTAGCATTCAGAAAAACACTGAACAAAATAAAAACAATACACACAAGTTTGCTAAAGAACTCACGGACGGTTTGGATTTGATCATGTGATCAGGACGTTTCTTGCTGCAGCAGTAGCGCACGGCGTCTCTCGCTTCTTTATTAAACACCACGCGGAAGAAGAAAATAAACGGCCCCTGAAACACAAGCACACGTGCGATCACATCAGATCAGATCAGATCACGAGTGACAGGCGCTGCGTTAGGCTGCTAGGGCGTTTCTAGCCTGCCTGAATACCTGAACGCAGCAGAATCCGGCGAACAGATAGTGGAAGAGAATCATGTCGCTGTTGACCGACAGCAGCGCCAGCAGACACGTCACCGTCACCAGGAACAACACGGCACACGCCGTCCGCAGACCCGCCCTGCACACACACACACACACGCCTTAGCAAACACACTACAAACACACACTTAAGGATTCGCTGTGAACGAGACTCACGCCGGCACGTCTCTCTTCTCGCAGCTCTTCCGCTTGAGCGAACACGACGCTCTCGACGCCATGATGAACAGGAACACGTTCATCTGGAAGAGAAACACAGATGTTCTTATACTGGTACACCGGCGGGAGTGTGCAAACGCACGTAAATACTCACTGACGCCACGAACGCAATGGGACCCGCGAAACTCCATATGAGGGTGTCGTAGAGCGAGAGCCAGCAGAAGTCCGGGTTCCCGTAGCCCTCGGGATCCAGCCCCACCGCCAGACCCGTGATGAAGGCCGGGACGCCCCATCCGATCAGGTAGTAGAACCTCATGGGGCCGTAGTTGATGTCGCGCAGCTCGCTCAGCATGCGGTAGACGTGCAGCCCCTCCAGGAAGAGCCAGGAGAACACGCACAGCCAGAAGAAGTGCAGCAGGATGGCCATCACCGTACACAGGAACTGCAGGGAAACAAACGGGCGTCACATGGAGTTCCACACGCTCGCGTCTCACCGACAGACGGGAAGCGGGCGTTACCGGGTTATCCGCCTGGTTGATGCCCAGGATGAAGATGAGGTGCGCGACGAAGAGCGCGGCCGCGCCGTTGTTGACGATGCTGGTCTTGTTGCTGCTCGCGGCCCGCAGGCAGGTGAGGAAGACGATGGTGAGGAAGAGGAAGCCCAGCGTCACGCCCACCGAACTCCACGTGATCAGCTTCACCGGCAGGATCTCTCCGTTCTGAAGGACACACACGTTTATTTAAGACTCAAGTGCACTCAGGTTTGCCAAGTCCACGGAATTGGGCTACTTTGGAAAAAGACGGATGCAACACGACTAGATCAGGAAGTGCCTGGAACGTCAACAGGAAGTACCTGGTTCTGCTCGATAGAAGAGATTGGCAGGAACTAGTCACCATTTTGACAAAGTTAGCTCTGAGTGATTCCAAGCAGGAATCACTCAGATCCTAAGCAGGATTTTCTGGGTGGTTGCTAAATAGTCAGTTCCTAGGGTGTTGCAGGTAATTGGTAGGATTTTGTGATCACTAAGGCGTTCGTAGGGTGTTGCTAAAGGCTTGCTTAGAAGTTACTAGGGTGTTCAGAGTGGTTGCTAAGATGTTGCTATGTGGTTGCTAGGGTGTTGCTGAGCAGTTGCAAGAGTGGTCTGGATGATTTCTAGGGTATTGCTATGCATTGATAAGCAGTTTCTTTGGTGTTCTCAGTGGTTGATGGCAGCCGGCAGAGTTTTCTTGGTGGTTGCTAGGGAATTGCTATGTGGTTACAAAGCAGTTGCTAGGGTATTGCCAGGGTTTTCCTGGGTGGCAACTAGGACAGTGCTATGTGGTTACTAAGCAGTTGATAGGGTGTTCTGGATGACATCTAGTGTGCTAATATGTGGTTGATGGTAAGCAGTTGCTACAGTGTTCTCAGTGAATGTTGGCACTGTTTCCTGGGTGGTTCCTAGGACTTTGCTATGTGGTTGCTAGGGTGTTGCCAAGGCGTTCTGAATGATTTCTAGGGTGTTGCTGTGCATTGATAAGCAGTTTTCAGTCTTTGGTGTTCTCAGTGCTTGATAGCACCCGGCAGAGATTTCTGGGTGGCTGCTAGGGAATTGGTATTTGGTTACTAGGCAGTTACTAGGGTTTTTGGGTAGTTGCTAGGACATTGCTATGTGGTTGCTAGGATGTAGCTAGGGTGTTCTGGATTATTTCTAGGGTGTTGCTATGTGATTAATAAGCAGTTGCTATACTGTTCCCAGTGGTTGTTGGCACTGTTTCCTGAGCAGTTACTAGAACATTGCCACATGGTTGCTGGGGTGCTGCTAGGCAGTTGCTAGGGTGTTCTGGATGATTTATAGTGCGTTACTATGTGCTGATAAACAGTTTCTTTGGTGTTCTCAGTGCTTGACAGCAGCTAGCAGAGTTTTCTGGGTGGTTGCTATCTGGTTATGAGGCAGTCACTAGGGTATTGCCTGGGTTTTCTGAGTGGCAAATAGGGAATTGCGACGTGGTTGCTCAGCAGTTGATAAAGTGTTCTGGATGATTTCTAGGGCGTTACTATGTGGTCGACAAGCAGTTGCTACAGTGTTCTCAGTGGTTGTTGGCAGTGTTTTCTGGGTGGTGGCTAGGGCATTGCTAAGTGGTTGCTAGGGTGTTGTGGATGATTTCTAGTGCGTTGCTATGCACTGATCAGCACTTTTTTGGTGTTCGCAGTGGTTGATGGCAGCTGCCAGAGTTTCCTGGGTGGTTGCTAGAGAATTGCTATGTGGTTACTAGGCAGTTGCTAGGGTCTGGTAGTTGTTAGGACATTACTATGTGGTTGCTAAAGTGTTGGTAGGAAGTTGCTAGTGTTTTCTGGTTGATTTCTAGGGTGGTGCTATGCTGTTGATAAGAAGTTGCTAGGGTGTTCTCGGTGGTTCTTGAAATTGTGTTGTGGGTGGTTGCTAGGGCGTTACTATGTGGTTACTAGGCAGTTGTTAGAGTGTTGCTAGGCAGTTGCTAGCTTGTTCTGGACGATTTATAGGGTGGTGCTGTGAGGTTGATAAGCAGTTGCTAGGGTGTTCTCAGTGGTTGATGGCAGCTGGTAGACTTTTCTGGGTGGTTGCTAGGGCGTTGCTATGTGGTTACTAGGCAGTTGTTTGGGTGCTGGGTGATTGGTAGGGCGTTGCTATGTGGTTACTAGGCAGTTGTTAGAGTGTTGCTAGGTAGTTTCTAGGGTGTTCTGGATGATTTCTAGGGTGGATGGTATGTGTTTGATAAGCAGTTGCTAAGGTGTTCTCAGTAGTTCACTGTGTTTTTGGCGGGTTCCTAGGGCGTTGCTATGTAGTTACTAGGCAGTTGTTAGGGTGTTGCTAGGCAGTTTCTAGGGTGTTCTGGATGATTTCTAGGGTGTTAATATGTGGTGGATAAGCAGTTGCCACAGTGTTCACAGTGGTTGTTGTTAGGGCACTCTGGGTGGTTGCTGGGGTTGTTACTAGACAGTTGGAAGTGGATAATTGCTAAGTTCATAATATGTAATTGATAAGCAGTTGCCAGGGTTTGGCTAAACTGTTGGTTGAGTTTTCAAGTTGGTTTCTGTGGTGTTTTCCATGGTTTCTAGTTAGTATATAGGTGTTTAATGTGGTTGTTAGGGTGTCTGTACGTCGTATAAGGTATCACTGTACTCCCCTAAGTTAACAGTGACCAAACAGTTGTGATCAGGTTAGTGCAGGTTATGTTGAGTTGAGTCACCTCTCGGCGTGAGATGTCCATGAGCACGGCAAAGCTGGTCATGTGGTAGCACTGGCAGCTGATGTGTGTGCTGTTCCTGAAGACCACCTCACAACCCTTAGAAGACCAGCCGCCCGGACCGCCAGCGCTGCACACACAACACAACACATGGTTACTCACAAACACCTCATCACCTACACACTACACACACGTACGAGTCTGTACTTACACTATGGAGTGGTTCCAGAACACACAGATGGGTTTAGAGCGCTCCTCAGTGGTCACCAGGCGGAACTGCACCGTGATGGGTTTATCCAGCGTGTGCTGCAGCAACTCCTCGTTATCATGAACTGTGATACTGACCACTGGAGTGTTGATGACCGGACGCTTGGGAACCCTGAACACACACACAGCGTTAGATTATGTTAACGTCTCATCTGGTCTAGTCTGGTCTGCTCCGGTCTCACCTGAGGCTCCTCTTGTCAGTGTCGTATCGCTCCGGCAGCAGCGCTGCTAGACTGTGGAAGATGATGACGCTGGCGATGGCGTCCTGCTCGCGCTCGTCCGGGTGCCGTTTCTTCCGATTGGCCGTGTGGTTTCTGCCGGACTCTGCGATTGGCTCGCTGTGGTGCCGCTGACCTTTGCCTTCAGGGGCGGGGATGAAAACGGAGTCGGGAAGAGTGACGGCCGTCTCCAGGTCGAGCGGGCGCGGCCCACGCAGAGACTCGTAACGTGGCAGTTTAGCGCCGGCGAAATTCATCTTCTCCAAACGATCGATGGAGATGACTGGAATGATACAGAGACGAAAACACTGAAAAAAATATATACTTCATAATCGTATTGATTCATGCTGATCTGGCGTGAAGGCCATTAATGTTTACAATTTTTACTTTTGCCAGTCTGAGACTCAAACATCCTACTGGATTGACTGAGCCAATCAGAAATGCTTTCAGCCTGCCAATCATTTCGATGTCTTTGGAAGGTGGTGTTTTGCAGAGGGCGGGGTTTTGGATGGAGGGTGTGTGCATATAAATCGGCGGACGAAAGAAATAACAGACCGATGTTGGGCGTGACGATGGTGAAGGGGCTCAGGTAGGTCTTCCTCATGTTCTGCGCGAGCGTGTTCGTATATTCCTCGAACTGTCGAAGGAGCGTGGCCGTGCCGCCGTCCGTCTGCTGGATGAGCTCCCAATGTCCGCGGGTGTCCGCCGACAGGATGGCGCTGCCCACGTGCATCAGGTGCTGCGACAGCAACCAATCACAAAGTAAAAAAACAATTTCGTTACCTTTAAAAATGCATCTAGTATTCCTAATAAATCTAACAAATTATTATTTCCTGTAAATTTGGTGTGAAAGTTCAAATCAATTCTACGAATATTCCCATTTCTCTTGATCTTTGGTGGACTTACTTGATAAATAGTCGCATCACTACTTTTATTACGTAACAACTTAAAAATCGCTACTTTTACAATGCGAACCATTATCTCTAATAAAAATAACTAGGAACACATCATGCTTTATTTTGTGCGTTATTTAAATAATAAAGTAACTGAAATATACACATTTATAAATCATCAGTTTTCTTTTCCTCAAGAAAAATGCACAATATTTGTTAATTGTAGCGTAGCAGCGTTAAAACGGCACTTTGTGAAACAGGACATTTTAACGCTACAAATAAGAGAAAAATGTTGACAAAGCTAAAAATTTTTGAAATAGTCGCATTGCTACTTTTAGTTCATAACTACTTAAAAATTGTTACTTTTAAAATGCGAATTGGTGTCTCTAAAAAAACTAATGAATTACGTTATGCATTAATTGTGCATTATTTAAATGATGACCTATCTGAAATATGCATGGTTTCTTTACTCAAAAAAAAATTGTGCAACATGCGTTTAGCGTGTTAGCGCTGCAGCTGCACACATGTACCTCATTGAACAGGACATCCTGTGTGGCGGTGAGGTTGAAGCCCTGCTGGCTGCTCTCGTGCTGCAGTATGGCACGCGTCAGGTGATACGCGATCTTCACGTCGCTGCCGTAGAACTGCTTCGTGTTTTTCGTCGCGTTACTCAGCAACGCCGCCGTCTGCTGGACGTTAGCCGAGTCCATCAGAGATGCGTTACGCGCCAACTGCTCTGACTGCGGACATGAAAACACACGTGAGGATGCTTGGATCACACGTTATTGTGAGAGGTTTGTGTGAAGCGCGAAATTCTCACCAGTGTCTTGAGTTTACTGAAGCTCACGGATGTGCAGTTGAAGAGGTTCGGCGACAGCCAGCCCTTGTGCTCGTCGCAGTGACGGATCGCAGTTCCTGCGCAACAGAACACAAATACAATCGTTTATAAGTAAATGACAAACTAAATAAAAAATAAATACAATTTTCAGTTCCTGTACACAAATATAATGCCAAAATTTTATATAAACAGTTCAAATATAACAACGTTAAAATTTCAGAATAACGTTATGAGTGTGAAATGACGTTTGATTCGTACCGACGGATCCTTTCGAACACGAGACGGCCGCCGGTAAACCGAACTTGGTTCGCGGCCACCAGATTCCCGCTTCTATGGCCTGTGGACAGCTGTCGTAGATCACTGAACACACAACAAACACAGATAAACGTGTTACTGAGGGACTGTGGGACACGTATGTCAGCGTGATGAGCGTGTGTCTTTGAAAGTCTGACCTTCACAGCCGCCGGACGAGACCTCAGCGAACGGGTTATCACAGCGGTCACACTGACGACCGATGACGCCCGGTTTACACGGGCACTGACCGCTGTCCCGGTCACACGTGCGTGAGAACGAGCCCACCGCGTAACAGTCGCACAGCAGACACGCCGCGCTCGACGCAGGCCGGTAGTGATTGTCCTGACGAGAGAAACACACATTAAATGTTCAACTGCATTCTGGTGTGATGTTGACGACAATTTTTGAATTTTTGAGAATTCTGAGAATTTTTATGTTTAATTAGAATGTAAAAAAAAAAAAAACTATATATTTTTTATCATTTATTAAACAACCATAAAAAAAAAATAGAAAAAAGTTTATTCAAGCATATAAAATTTAATTAGCTTAACAAGTAAATGTTACATAATATAACAAATGTTACAATTTATTAAACAATACAACAACAATATAATGAAATTATACAAATTAATTTAAAAAATACAAATATAAATAACTGATTTAATAAACATTTTCTAAACTAAAAACAGTTATTAAGGACACAGTAATAAAGTTTCATCACACCTTGCAGCGACACGCGCCGCTGGTCTTGTTACAGTCGGCGTCGAAACCTTTAGCCGTGTCACAGTTACACGGACCACATGACTTTTCGCCCCACCATCCGCGTGGACACGGCAGATCCGTCCTGAGCACAAACACACACGCTCACATTAGCACACATATCATTACAGCACCATGAATCTCTGTACGGGTCAGGAAACGTTTGTACTTTTTCTCGCAGTACTGGCCGAAGTAGCTGCTGGGACAGTTACACGTGTATCCGTGGGCGGAGCTTGACTTCCTGCTGCATGCTGATTGGTGCTCGCAGGGGTTCAGAGCGCAGGCGTCGCTGCAGTTGTTGCCGTAGTAACCTGTTATCATGTGTAAACATGCAGGAAAACAACAAAATGCTAAATAAGTATTTAAATTAAATAATATAGGTAACTACAATTCAAATCAAAACAGAAAATATACAAACGCTAACTCAATGTAGATGTGATAAGTGCAGTAATCAGACTGACCGGTGTGGCATCTGCATGAATGCGCGTCCCATTCGTCGCTGCAGTCGCTGTGAGCAGGACACGAGTTCGACCCGCAGGGGTTCGGCAGACTGCAGCCCGAGTCCACGTTCAGCACGTGAGCCTGATGCATGCTGGGAAACACGGGAGCCGAGGTGGATTCACCCAGACGCAGTCCCTGTGGACAATCACATGTGTGTGAGTATGACTGTGATGATTGTGTGTGATTGTGGTTATTGTGTGTGTGACTGTTATGATCACATGTGTGTGAGTGAGAGATTGTGATCGTGTGTATAAAACTGTGATCGTGGGCATTTGTGATTGTGATCGTGTGTGTGTTTGTGTTTGTGATCACGTGTATCTGAGTGATCATGTGGGTGTGTGTGATTGTGATCACATGTGACTGTGATTGTGTGTGTGTGCGTGTTTGTGATCACGTGTGTCTAAGATTGTGATCATGTGGGTGTGTGTGATTGTGATCACATGTGATTGTGTGTGTGTGACTAATCACTTGTATGAGATCGTGATCGTGGGCGTTTGTAATTGTGATCACGTGACTGTGATCATAAGTGTGTGTGTGTGTGTGTGTGTGTGTGTGTGTTTGATTGTGATCACATGTGATCGTGATCACGTGTGTATAAGATTGATCATGGGCATTTGTGGTTGTGATCACGTGTGTGTGTGTGTGTGTGTGTGTGTGTTTGACTGATCACATGTGTCTGAGATTATAATCATGTGGGTGTGTGTGTCTGATAGATTGTGATCACGTGATTGTGTTCATGTGTGACTGTGTGTGTGTGTGTGTTTGTGTGTGATTGTAATCACTTGTATAAGAATGTGATCGCGGGCATTTGTGATTGTCATCACATGTGACTGTGGTCAAAAGTGTGTGTGTGTGTGTTTGTGATCACGTGTCTGAGATTATGATCATGTGGGTGTTTGTGTGTGTCTGATAGACTGTGATTGTTTTCATGTGTGACTGTGATTGTGTGTGTGTGATTGTAATCACGTGTATAAGATTGTGATTGTGGGCGTTTGTGATCACGTGTGATTGATTGTGTGTGTGTGTGTGTGTGTGATCACATGTACCTGTGATCACGTGTGTCTGAGATTGTGATCATTGTGGGTGTGTGTGTGATTGTGATCACATGTGACTGTGATCATGAGTGACTGTGATTGTGAATGTGTGTGTGATTTTGTGATGATCACCTGAACACATCCTCTGAATCCACTGATGACTTTATTCTTGCCGTCTGTGATTCCGCCGACACTCACAGTCTTCAGTTTAACACCCTTCAGCTTAGAGTCCAGATCCATAGACGACTACACACACACACACACACACACACACACACACACACACGTTATGTCTACATTATATTCATAAATACATTCAAATGAAAAAACCTTTACAAAACATTCTAATATTATTAAGCAATAATATAATAAATATTTAAATATTATAAGATCACATGTCTGACCGTGTACAGGCCGTGATCGAGGCTCAGCGCCGCCGTTATGCTGCCAGTCACGGGGCCTCGGAGCTCCAACAACACGTGATGCCATTGGCCGTCGCACACCGTGACATCGTCGACACGAGACACGGCGGAGTCCTCGCCGCGCTGGACCGACGTCAACAAGTAACCTTCCCTCAGCTGACAAACACACGCAAGCGTTATGATCACACTCATTCTTCAGACAAACACCCATGACATCATCCTGCACTACACTCATGTCTCTCCAGTCAAACACACTCCAGAATGAATCAAACATATGAGAGTACAGTATATTCATATAAAATATTAAACGAAGCCAAATTAATGAACTTTCAAAAACTGCCTGTTAATCTCAGGTTTAGTGTGTGTGAGGTGTCATATCACACACAGCCAGCAGGTGGAGCTGCAGACACATGAAAAAACAGGCAGTGCACCTGCTGCTGAAGCTGCTCAACCGAGTATGTTTACGATCTGTCTGTGTGTTTGTACCCAACTAACCATATTTTAGGGACATATTTATAGAAGTGAGCTAACGCTAACAAAACCTCAGTTTAGCGGGGTCCTCATTCATAAAAAAGTATAAATATGAAATATATGTTTTAACTGCACCTGTATGGTGAGGTTGTGTTGTTGCGCTGAACTGATGTGTATCAGCGTCGCCGTTGGCTGTCGCGTGCGGAACATGAACTCCAGGTGCCACGGAACTGTTACCACGACAGCCAGATCCCGCCACGACAACAGACCGTTACCCTGGAAACGCAGCGCGTTGGGCATCGCTGCAGACAGACGGACAGACACGTGTCATTACTGACCGATCTCGTCATTAACAGAGGTGCGGTTCACGTGGCGCTGGCTCACCTTTCTCGCAGTTTCGTCCTCCGAATCCCAGCGGACAGTCACATCGGAACGAACCCCACAGATTGACGCAGCTGCCGCCGTTCAGACACGGGTTGGTACTGCAGAAATGACGCTTTGCCGAGCATCCTGGGAAAACACATTGTACGCTCGTTATGGGGTAACATTGTCATGGGAAACACCTACATTTTTTTTCTTTTTTTTATAGCGCTATACACAATAGAGATTGTGTCAAAGCAACTTTACAACAGAAAAATATGCTTATCAGGCCGTGAGGAAATATAGACAGTCTATATATATATATATATATATATATATATATATATATATATATATATATATACACACATACATATAACAGTGAAAGCTAACACCATGTTTCCTGATGATATCTCCCAAGGGTAACATGTAAAGCGTTAAAAGCAACGGTCCTAGTACTGAGCCTTGAGGTACTCCATACTGCACTCCATACCTGTTTATTCACTGCTACAAATTGATGTCGTTTAGATAAGTATGATTTGAACCATGCCAATGCACTTCCACTAATGCCAACATAATTTTCTAGTCTATTCAATAGAATGCCCCAGTAGCACTAATCACCAGCTAGCGTTCCATTATTAGCGATGAATCCGGCCATGTCGATGTGCCGCTGGTCGATGCGCAGGTCCTTCATGCAGCCGACGAACTGCCGGTTCCTGACGGGAAACTCCTCGGGGAGTTTAGGAACGCCGCCCAACAGCAGCGGTCCCGTCAGATCCAGAGACCTGCCGCGAAACAACGCAACATTACACATTCGTACCTTTACTGCCGATTAGCACTCGTTAGATTTGCGCTCTTACTTCTTGGATCCTGATTGGCTGCCCTGGGCAGAGCACGAATAGTTTCCAATCACGTGACCGAAGCGCAGCGCCACCGACGAGTCGCAGTCGTCCACCGTCACCACCACGACCTTCTGATCGGACGGGCCCTGAGGGAGACCCGCGCGGTTCAGGACGGGCTGAGAGAGAGAGAGAGATGAGATGATCAGAGAACAGCTGCATCAAACACAACCATAAATACATCACAGACAGTGACGCGCTTCATCTTCATCTCTGGTGTATTTTTATCTGTCTGGCATCTTGTGGATATATATTTATATTTATGGATATATTATGAATATTTATAGTAGTTTAGGTAATTCTCTCTCTATATATATAATTATATATAGAAAGAGAGAGAGAATTAACTAAACTAATATATATATATATATATATATAGCATAATGCCAATTGTATTTTTTCAGTTAAAAATTGGTATAAATGCATTGAAAGATGCCATATATATGAAGCACCTCTCCTATGTATGGACCCACTTCAACTTTTCAAAAAAGATTAGTTATTTGTAATTTTTTTGTTGCAAAGCTTTTGTATTCATATTTCCATCATAATTTACAAACAAACTTCGGATGATTTCCGTTTTATGAAATGTCATGTGGTGCGACCATCAGGAAACTACTATTTTGAGACTTTTATGTTAAAATCCATTTAACGATATGATGTTGCATCATATAGCAATTTGCCAATGAGCCATGGAAGCATCAAGCAGGTTTGTAACTCTCTTTTAAATTTGGAAAAATATAACCTTTTTAACGGCTGGTGTGTAGTTACCACATTTTAATATCATGTGGTATGACCTCTAAAAAACAATGAATATTAAGTTATTTCTACAACTATTTATTTTTATTAGCAACTTCATAGTGACCTTGGGTGGGAAGCTAGCTTGTTTTGTTTAGCTGGCCAATTCTGTGCTTGTAAATTTTGACTGAATTTGAAATATCATGTGGTGCAACCACTGCAGAGTGTTTTCCATTATAGATACCTGTCCCAGATTGGCAGTTTTTGTGCTTTTATATTCAATTGATGTTTTATATGAATGAAAAATTTTATTTTAGTATCATTTGGAGTAGATTTTATTCACATGACATTTTGTTAAGGCTATGGCCAATTCACTGAGAGGAAAAAACACTAAAATCACATCATTTTAAATTTTAATGTGAATTTACGTGTATACAACATTCTTAATGTTTGGACAGTTACAACAGATATTATGTTTTGTATTTTAAAATTGACCTGTTGAAAATCCTTATACATCAATGACCCTTATATATATGTTAGATTATAATCACGGATTGGAAATTGGAATCCAATCCGTAATTACGTTTCAAACGAAAAGAACAAAAATCATATGTATAATTCCAATAAATATTTAAAATCAAATATTAATGTATAAAAAATAAATTATAATTAAATATACATAATAAAAATAATTAACATTCATAAAAAATATCATTCTAAAAAATATTTATAAATAAAATAATTTGATAAATAATATAAAATAAGACAGCTGTCTAATTAGTAATCTTTGCTGTATTTCTCTCTGTTCAGACGAGAGAGTTCAAACCGTCATCTGATTCCACTCGAACGAACACGAACAGACACAACGAGCCTCACTTAATGAATGATCTCATCACACAGAGGTCACGACCCCTCTCGGACTGACCCCGCTGCTGCAGGTCACGCATGCTGTGAGTTTGAACGAGCCAATCAGAGCAGCACAGGGGCGTGGCTTGAGAGTCAAAATACTTACTGGTCATAAAGTAATAAAGTAAACCACACAAACAGATGTGATGTGATCTGATTATGAACGTCCGACTGAAATCAGACACACAGACGCAGAGCCGTTATTGTTGACTAAACCTAAAACTATATTTGACACCCTGGACCACAAAACCAGTCATAATTATTTGGCCGAGATACAACTATTTTAAAATCTGCAATTTGAGAGAGCAAAAAAATCAACATATATTGAGAAAATTGCCTTTAAAGTTGTCCAAATGAAAGTCTTAGGAATGCATATTACTAATCAAATATTAAGTCTACAGTATGAGATTTACAAAATATCTTCATGGAACATGATCTTTACTTAATATCCTAATGATTTTTGGCATAAAAGAAAGATTGATCATTTTGACCCATATAACATATTGTTGGCTACTGCTACAAATATACCCGTGATACTTAAGACTGGTTTTGTGCTCCAGAGTCACATATATAAAAATGAGACGAAAACTTCAGAAACGTTCACTAGAATTAGAAACTGAAATAAATTAAGCACTAACATTATGTAAAAGCTAAATTCAGCAGTGATGAATCACATTCACTGGCATCATGATGAACAAGCATTTACTAGTGAAAGTGACGCCTCTGGTGACCTCTGACCCCTGTGTGTGTGTGTGTGTGTGTCGTCTTAAAGGAGTCGAGCACAATGCATGAGGTCACACACACACAAACACACAGAAATCTGTCCTACATTTCACTCACGCAACCCTGCGGCAGCAGATCGGTCACGAGACCTTTGAGAAACACTCCTTGCGCGGCTGTGACGTCACCACCTGCGGTCACATGACTCACCTTGTTGTAGTAGTGCACGTGTGCCGTATGCCAGCGCCCGTCGCTCACTCCGCCCGCGACGAAAGGCGACACCGTCGTCTGCGTCTCTCCTGCAGAGGTCAAATTACACACATTCGCTCGTTAGCAGCTTCTGGGTCAATGGAGTCATTTTGTTACTTTAGCATTGTGGCAGATTCACACACGAATCTGGAGTACCTGCGGAGAACGTGAGCTGGATCTGCTCGTTAACGATCTCCAGAGCGACGAAGTCGTGCTTCTGGTTGAAGCGTCCGTTATACAGCAGCAGCCCGTCAGGCTCTCGAGTCGCAAACCTGCAGGAGAAAAACCAGATTTACAGAGGATTACGAGACCAGGAATGACAGGAGAGACTTATAATGATGTGTGTGTGTGCGTAAGGATACATCCTTAAGTCCATCATTCACATGAGCAGTCCAAACATGTCTGTGTGGATTAAACTCAGTGTTTCTGCTGTAGTAACATCACTAGATTAAATGTTATGTGGTTGCTAGGCTGTTCACTGTGATCTGCTCTCACTATCAGCACTAGTACTAGTGACTGAGTGTTTGAACACCACTAGCAAACAGCAGTGACGTGCAGCAACTGCAGCACATCTTCACAGGTATCCGTCTCGCATTTATAAAGTTAAAGTAGGTCAGCGAGCAGCAGCAGGAGCGAACGCGGCAGCCAAAACAGAGCGAATCAAACAAACGCTCACAAAACGGCAGGAAACAGACGGAAATAAAACACAGCGCTGTTATTATTACACTGCAGGTGAACAGAAAAGCTGAAAGCACAAACAGCAGCAGATGAACTCCTCATCTGGATCAATGCATCTGATAAATAAATATAATGCATATAAAACATTTTTTATGTTTATTCATGTTTTGTGACAATTTAATTTAATTTCATATTTTTGCCACCCCAATTAGTAATAATAAAAAACAATAATATTTAATATTATTATTATTAAAAATAATACAAGTCAGTATTTTTGAGCATTAACACTCTGGTAATACGGCACCAAAAATCACTTAAATATTAAAATCTGCGAGTAAGAGTGTGTGTGATGTGCCGGTGTATTTGTGGATGTTCGTGTGGTTTCGCCGTGGGGTTTAGCGCTGTTGACCTGGTTACTGAGGAGAATAATCACATCTCCAGAGACACACACACCCTTCATTTCTCCTTCAGCATCACCCCAACATCCTCCTTTATCTCCTGCACAGTTAATGGGGTCGTTTCACACATTTCTTTTCTTCCCCGAGCTCCTCTCATCACATTCCTGGAGGTTTCACGCACCAAAAATGGCCATAATTGAGTTTCTCGTGATCACTTTACACCCTCTGTCTGATCCGCGCGATGAAAGGCCCTCTGTTTTTGGTACCGCGCCTCTAAGACGTCTATATGTAAATCATATTTGACTCAAATGTGCACGATCACGTGGCAAGTCCGTTTTGGACGTTTTCTGAGAGTTTTGAGTCTTGACAACACGACCCTTTAAACCTTCGGAAAACATCCCTCCAAACGCGAGAATCGGCGCCGAGCAACCCGCGCAGAAAAGCCCTCATCAGTCCCAAACGTCTCCGAGCAAAACACACAGTCTTTACACACGCTAAACAGATTACTGACAGAGCATTCATCAGCAAACAAGCGTGAGAGAAAGAGAGAAAGAAAAGAGCACAGGCAAGACAGAGGAGCATCCGGACAGCGCATCTGTTTTCCCATTCGAGACGGACGGATCAACACGACCTCCGCGACGCGTGGGTATAAAAATATTTGCGCTGAATAATGTTATATAATGCTCGGAGATGAGCGGATAAAGGCCCCCGAGACGCCGAGCAAACATCCAGAAGAAGGAGCTTCATTAGGTGTCATTGACTCGCTGACGAACGAACAAACACGGCCGACGGCTTCATCGGGGACAAATACTCACGACAGCGAGAGCGTGAAGTGGAAGCGCTGGCGGAGACCCTTGAAGGTGATGAAGGTCTGCGGAGGGAAGTTCCTGGAGCTCATGTGGCAGAAGGGCTTCTCGAAGCCTCCGGGTGGACACTCGCACCTGAAGCCGCCCACCAGGAGGTTGAGACACGTCCCGCCGTTCTTACACACGCCCTCGGCGCAGCGGCCGGAACGCGACGAGATCTCGCATCGATCACCTGCCGGACAGACGGAAAGAGTTCGTCGGTTTAGTTTGAACACAGAGACACACTTTAGTGGGAAATGTTTGAGATCTCTGACTTCTGGTTGACCCTTGAGATTTGAGCACAGCTTGAGAAATAGTTGAGATTTTACATTTCATCGAAGTATCAGCTTTGTCTCAGATGTTTCTCCTTAAACAGGCCCAAATGAGTCACTAGTCATCATCCAATGAGAAGTGTTTGAGATCTCTGAGTTTTGGGATCTTGAGCCAATCTGAGCACAGTTTAAGACATAGTTGAGGTCTCTTCTGAAACTCTGGACGAGACGTGTAAAATTAATAGGCTCTCAGGAGAAACATGAGACTCTACGAATACCAATTTCTTCTCCTGAAGAAACAATCGAGACATTAAAGAGATATTGTTTGAGATTTTAGCACAGTGGCTGGATCACAGTGAGATCTCTCGTCTGAAACACAAACTAATTTCATTGCTTGAAGTTGCTCTTTCACGGCTCACTTCAAAGAGATCTCAGTTACATTTCATTGAAGTACCAACTTTGTCTCAGATGTTTCTCCTAAAACAGGCCCAAATGAATCTCTAGTCATCAGCAGTAAGAGTATAGAGGTCATTCGGTGAGAAATGTCTGAGCTCAGATTGAGATCACTGACTTTTAAGTTTGAGACGTTGAGATTTCTTCTAGAACTCCAGAGGAGACACGCGTCAGATTAATGAGCTCTTTTAAATGATATTAAAGAGATTTCATTTGTGATTCTGCACTCCTGTGGTGATCCATATCACTCTTTAAATGATATTAATTTAGTCTTTTTCTCAGGAGAAATATCTCCATAAGATGCTTCAGCCAAATTCTCAGTTTGATCTCTGTTTCATCCCATTACTTTTAAAGCACTGAAATATTAAAGAGATTTCACTTGTGATTTTTCTTTCTCATGGATGGAGGTTAAAACACAGAGACGTAGAGTGAAGACGAAGGAAGATGAACGTGAGGAAGACTCTGTGTGTGTGTGTGTGTGTGTGTGTGTGTTGCGAAGACAAAGGCGACACTGTTCGACACACAAAAGACGATTCGTCACACTCATCATAACGGAAACATTTGTGTGCGTGCCAGTCGCTCCATCTTCCTGTTTACACACACACACACACACACACACTGGGTGGGTTTGCGGCCGGTTCGGCGCGTGATGAAATATTGATGCGGTGTGTGTCGGATTCTCTCAGAAGGTCTTTGATGGGAAACGAGGTCATAGCTTTAAATACGGGCTCCACATCAAAGAGCTCATCCATATTCATACACACACTCGACGTGATCCTCCGAGAAGTTCAGCGTGAACCTGACAAAACCTCAAGCAAACCACAACCGCAGCCGTTCAGGGTCAGCCTCGTTAAACTCTCGTTCACAGCCATTATCAAGTGACTAATGACCTGACGCTCATGTTTAAGCTCCCTGTTCAATTACAAGCTCAATGACGGGAAACGGGCGTCTGTCAAATGAGAGCACGTCTCTGGAAAAGTTGGAGAAATGATAGCTAGTTAAGTTGGCTTGAGAAAGCTAACTTACTGAAATACTATTTAAACTACTATTACTACTTCTGAGACTAAAATTTCCAACTCCAACTCCTCCTAAAGCTTTAATTCTACAAACTCCAAAATCGGTCCAGATCTTCAGATCTATCTGACCAGGACTGATTGGACTTATGGTTTTCCTAAAAATGGCAATGAAAACTGGGAAAAAATCCCATAGACTTACATTGACGGAATGTTCAAATGAGCAACACTATTCAAACTCCAACTGTCAAAACTCCCAGAATCCCAAGCTTTCCTTCTGTGTAATATTTCTAATCCACTGTGACTCATTCAAACTCATCTAATATTTCTAATCTATCATCACTAACCTAGCAGCTAGAATCATGCTAGAATCACTAACATGCTAGCAACTTGCTAATAACATGCTAATCATGCTAGAAACATGCTAGTAACATGTTAAGCATGCTAGAAACATGCTAACAACATGATAACAGCATGATTAGCAAGTTACTAGCATGTTGCTAGTATGTTTCCAACAAAATTAGCATGTTAGAAAAATAACAGTAACATGCTAATCATGTTAGAAACATGCTAGTAACTTGCTAATCATGCTAGAAACATGGCAGCAACATGCTAATCATGCTAGAAACATGCTAGTAACATGTTAAGCATGCTAGACACGTGCTAACAACATGATAACAGCATGATTAACAAGTTACTAGCATGTTGCTAGTATGTTTCCAACAAGATTAGCATGTTAGAAAAATATCAGCAACATGCTAATCATGCTAGAAACATGTTAAGCATGCTAGACACATGCTAACAACATGGTAACAACATGCTAATTATATTGGAAACATACTAGCAACATGTTAGTAACTTGCTAATCATGTTAGAAAAATGGCAGCAACATGCCAATCATGCTAGAAACATGCTAGTAACATGTTAATCATGCTAGAAACATGCTAGTAACTTGCTAACTATGCCAGAATCAATGCAGTAACTTTCTAGGCATGCTAAAAACATGCTAATCATGCTAGAAACACGCTAGCAACATGCTAATCACGTTAAGAACATGCTAGTAACATGCTAATCATGTTACAAAGCACAGTAGCAACATGCTAGTAACTTGCTAACCATGCTAGAAATATGCCAGAAACGTGCTAGTCATGCTAGAAACATGATAATCACGTTAGAAACATGCTAGCAACATGGTAATCAAATTAGCAACATGCTAGTAACTTGCTAATCATGCTAGCAACATGCTATTTGTTTATCTATCTGACAGACTGTATTGCCATCAAAACATTAAAGTTTTAAACTGTAAAACTACTTTAAACTTCAATCCATTTCAGACTGAAAACTGTCAAACTTAAAACTTTAAAAATCTTTTTTTTTTTAAACTATCGGGCCAGGCTTTCTCAAGCCAACTTCAAAGTTTGTCTTGACAAACTTTTTTATCTAGTTATTATTCAAGTTGTAATAAACTTGAACATATAAATACTACAACTAAATACAATATAAAACTACAAAACTTTATGACTGAAACAAACACATCTGGACTTTTCTTAACCAAATGTTCATACTGGCGTTACACTGGATTCACAGTTGAGCAATGATTCCAAAGAATCATATTAACTGTTCATACAAAACGATTGACTACAATAAATCTTCAGTGTGTGTGACTAATAAAACTAGAATCAGCTTATCTGATTCACTAAATGAATCTCGAGATTCTACGTGATTAATAAAACTAGAATCGTTCACATTAAGACCAGGAATGTGTTAAGAGACAACACTGATTCATTTTGACTTAATGTTCATTACAAAGCGATGAGCGATGATTCAAATGAATCATTTTGAACTGTTAGTTTGAAGTGATTCATTAGAATGAATCATTTTGAACGAGATGTGTGATTATTATCTCACTCACTGTGGCCACAATAGAGCGCTACTTACAGCATAAAACGCATTATCGCTGCTAAAGAGACATGATTGTGATTCACGAGCTGAACGAACTGCAGAAGTTCATCGTCACATCAGTTCAGTGTGTTCAGCGTCTGCTGAGATCACATCCATTATTAACACGGCTTTTACTCCGCCTGTCTCTCTCTCTCTCTCTAGCAGCCGTATGAATGATTCATCTTATCAAAATGAACAGATCTCATGAGAGATGAGATGAGATGAGTCCAACACGCTGCTCACAAACATGTTAAATAACATTCATGTTCAACACACACACACACACACACACACACACTCAGAGGAGGAGCAGCTGGCAGGACAGCAGGAGACAGAAACAGACAGAACCAGAGAGAGAGACAGTTCATATGCTTTTAATACACTCCAGTCCTCTAAACACAAACTGAAGCTCCCACACACCTGCACACCTACATAACACTCTTACGTGAAGCGGCCCACACACACACACACACACACACACACACACACACACACAGAGAGAGAGAGAGAGAGCAGATCTTATGTAATGGTAACATGTGGGCTGGGACACACATCATGCTTGAAGAGCTGTACAACACACTTCATCTATTATGTTACATTCAGAGCGAATCTCAGGAGCTGATGACTTGTGTGAACCGCGTTTATAAGACGACTGCCGGAAGACAAACGTGTTCTTTCACTACGACACAAATCTCACCTCCATCAGATCAGAGATGAGTGCTCTCTATAATGTCGTCTCTGACTGAGAGCATTTGAGAGCACACGGATGCTCACATCACAGCTCTCATCACCTCAAATACATTTACATTTCTTCATGTCGCAGACACTTTTACCCACAGCGACTAGCAAACGAGGAACATCACGAATCCTTCATCAGCTTACGAGCTCACAATATTTGCAGTGCTCATCTCCACTCATCACATCTTCTCTTACCTCACCGCATAACATCTCATCACATCTCGTTTGATTTTTCTCTCTAAATGTGCGTAAACATCTCATCTCTGGTCATCTCACTTCATCCCTGATCTTAACATCTAAAATATCACAGCTTTAGTACGTCTGACCATATCACATCCCGTTTCTGATGATCACAAATCATTTCCAACAATCACATCTCTCGCCTCACCTAATGTTTTAAATCATCATGTTTCATCTCACCCATGATCATAACATCTCCTCTGATTATCACATCTCACTTCTCATAATAAGGATGTAGGTTTGACTTTGGCATTGGTGAGTCATAACAGCAAATAAGACATTTATTTACAAAATTATTGCTATTGATGACATTTTGAAAGTGACTTTTCTTTGTTTTAAAGATGTTTTCTTTGGATTGTTTGATTCAAAAGAGAATATAGGAAAAGAGAACCTAATTAATTAGTGTTTCCTGGTAGCTAATTTCACATACATAAACAAACATCTGGCTCTAAACCTCTCTTTTCTTTATTTAAAAAAAACATATTTACATGTTTACTATAGTTAAACCATGGTAACCACAAATTAACCCTTTAACCGTCACCGTCCACTCTGTGGGACACCTACATTTACTTCATTTTACAAATAAATCCTAATCTAATCATGACAAACTATTTATCGTTGGGAAGGTCTAAGACTCCTAGATAGATATTTTACCACTCTTGTGTTACAGATTATGTAGGAAAAGTAATAGATTCATTTATGACAAGAGTGCACCTCAAAAATCTACATCACAACAGGAGTTCTGACCTTTGTCACAAAAAGACTTTCTACGTTGTCTTTTTTCCTATCACGCAATAGAAATCTTAAGAAAACTTAAAATCTCAAAATTCATCCTTTGAAAGCCATTTTAAAATCAGACATTGCATTACTATGGAAAATGTACATAAAATTCATATTAGAAAATGTTTTTCGTTCATGAATTATTAAAACTTAACTTTGAATAGTGCATTTTCATGTCTATGTTCAAGATAGGGAGTGACAGTTAAAGGGTTAACCATGATTTTGGTACATTATCCATTGTTTAACCATGGTATTTGTAGTAAAACGGTGGTTATACAAAAAAATATACATTACTACAGTTTACTATAAGGGATTTGTGTTTTGCTTTCTTTTGTTTTAATAACTGTACTGTCTTATTGCTTAATGTTTTGTACTGTTTTACAAAAAAAAAAAAGAAAAAAGAAAAAGAAAAAGAAAGAAATCAGAAAAAAAGAACAAGAAAAAAAGATTCGCAAACCCGCTCCGAAGGTCCGATCTGAATCAAATGATTCGCGATTCGCGATCCGCGCTCTGAAATTCCGATTCTGTGACCCGGAAACCGATCGAGCTCAGCCATCTTGTAGGACATCTCAATTCTCCAATTACACCGCAAGGAGGCGAGGCTCGAGGAGTGAGGAGGATCCACAGGTGTGGCCTTTGCGGAAGTGTTTTATCGACTAAACGTGACGCACGTATAATTCTCCTCCCCCTTCACTTCTGTCGTAATAATTTACATTTATATTTTACCTTTGCAGTTTAAATAATGTCATATATTTAAATAGGGCATCTTGCTCCATTCATATTTATTATGAATGCCTTAAATAACAAACTTGAATAACATATGGGCAGATCCTTTTAGCGCAGCTGATGACGCTTCGAAGTGACGCTTGAGTGCTCAGGAATATTCCAAAAAATTTTGAGCTAAGACGCGAGGAAAGGAAACGAGGATGCACAAATAAGAAATGAGAAGCACCCCGGGACTTTAGAGAGCGGATCGCGAATCATTCAGTTCGCGAAAGGATTCGCGAACCCGCTTCGACCTTCCGATCTGATTCAAAACATTCAAGAACCAAATCAAATCAAAACATTCAAGAACCAAGAATCAAATGATTCGCGCTACGTTTTGAAGTCCGATCTGAATTAAATGATTCGTGATACGCGATTTAGTTGGAGGCTTCGAAACTGTGAATCATTTTGCGACGCGATGGTTTAACTGATTCGAAAAGCTCCGTTTCACATCCTCCTCCCCCTGCCCCTTTTTTTACAGTCATAACAAGGGGTGTCGAAATGTAAACATGAAAGGCTCTTTTGATCTGCTTTTTGCAAGTGAATCGCTTGAACTGAAAGTCTCGAGTTTGAATCAATCGGAGCGGTTCCAGCGTAAATGACTCACTCAATTGATTCGGTTTGTCTGTTCCTCCGCTTTTCGCGTCTTCAGTCATGTTTACACCACATGTCAGCTGGCTAAGCTCGCTAGTTTAACTGAAATAAGCGAAACAAGTATGATGTTTACAAATGAAATATCCATATTTGGATTCCAAAGATAAAATCCAACACGAATGTACTCCATATTGAGGTGAGGTAACCGGTTTACTGCTAACTAGTGAAACACTCCATTAATATGACGAGCTGCAGCTCAAAATACATGTTAGATGGAAACATTGTGCATTATGATGGAGTTTGTAGCTTAATTCACTATATTTGAAATAGTTTGAGCTGCAGTTCAATAGGAAATCAGTTGAATCTCATAATTTATCAGTTTATATTGTAATAAATATTTGAGAAATGATTATTGTATTTGTATTAGTCTATATAAAAAAGATGTTCTTACTCAACACATTTCTTGAAAGTGTGCATTTTTTCAGTGTATCTTTTTACATTTTCAGGTGACGTTCATAACGGCTCATCTCTGACTGTCACATTTCTCATCTCACCTCTGATGATCTCACGGTAACGTCATCTCTTATCATCTATTATTCTCTGTGTTGAACCAGTATTTTGACTGGCACGAACCCTCAAACGGGTCGTGACTGAACTCAGTTCTGAGAGAAACTGTAATGTCTGAATATGTGACTGGAATATAAAGCCGCTTCTCTTCATAACATTCTGAGCACCAGAGCAATCAAAACACACCTGCAGGGGTTTCTAATGCAGAGACAGGGGTCACGACCTCCACAAGCGCATCTAGAAATACTTCCTCATAAACTTTTCATTGTGCTCTTATGAGAATAACATGAATATTTCATCAGCGCGAGTTGTTCATCAGTATACAAGCGAGGGATGTGCGTGCGTGCGCGTCTTTGTCGATGCTCCGCCCCCTCTCACCTGTGTAGTCGTGGAGACACTCGCAGGTGAATCCGCCCTCGTGGCTGCGGCAGACGCCGTGAGCGCCGCAGGGTTTGGAGTAGCACAGGTCGACCTCGGTCTCGCAGTAGTCGCCCGTGAAGCCCAGCGGACAGCGGCAGCGCAGCCCCGCGATGGGGTGGATGGGCCGGAACAGGATGGTGTCGGACGCCACGAACGGCGCCAGACTGTCGAACTTCAGCACGGACACGCACTTCATGTAGTTCTCGCACGGCTCGCGCAGGCAGATGTTGTCGTCGAACGGGAGCACCTCCTGCGAGGAGATCTGCGCCAGCAGGCTGCGGTTCAGGTACAGGCGCTCCTGCAGCTCCTCCGACCCCATGAACTCCACCTCGCCTCCGCTGCTGCGACCCAGACGGGCCGGACTGACCCCGCGACCCCGCGAGCCCTCGCCCGGCGCGGCCACCGACAGGCTGACGTTCAGGATGCCGGCGTTGACGTCCGTGTCGTCCTGGATGTTGAAGACCACCACGTCCTCGCGGGACGCCGACAGGACGCGGGCCACGCCCTCCAGGAACTGAGCCAATAGGAGCGAGAGGAAGCGCTCCTGCGACGTGTTGGCCAATCGCAGCGTGATGCTGTTGGAGAGCATCTCGTCCGTGATGATGGTGACCTGCAGCAGACACTGAGCCGACACCGAGTGAACGCCGTCTACGGGAACACAGAAACAACTTATTAACATTCAGAGCGCTCGCTTACAAGTCATCGGTTCATTATGATTGTTCACTTAAATGAATCACTTCAGTTGGATGGTTCACTCAAGTGAGTCAGTTCTTTCACATGTTTCACTTAAATAGGTCGATTATTTTAATGGTTCGCTTAAATGAATTGACTCATTTGGATAATTAACCCAAAATCAATTGTTCAACCGCATGGCTCACTTTAATACATTTGAGTGAACCTGCCGAATGAATGGATTTATTTGAGTGAATCGTTCAAATGAGTGGGTTTTATTAAGTGAACTTACAATTCACTTACAATTAATCAGTTCACTGTGATTGTTCACTTAAGTGAATCAGTTCTTTCGCATGTTTCATTTGAATGATTTCATTTGAATGGTTCACTTGAATTGGTTCACTTTGTGAGTCAGTTCATTTAAATGGTTTGTTTGAATGAATCAGCTCATTTGGATGATTTGCCAAAATTAATTGTTCAACTGCATGGTTCACTTAAATAAGTTTTTTTGAGTGAATCGTCCAAATGAATGGATTTATATGAGTGAATCATCGAAACGAATGGGTTCTATGAAGAGAACTTACAATTCACTTACAATTAATTGATTCATTAAATTAATTGGTTCAGCTGGGTGGTTCACGTAAGTGAATCAGTTCTTTCACATGTTTCATTTAAATAAATCATTTAAATTGAATGGTTCATTTAAATGAATTGGTTCTTTAGGATCATTCACTTATGTGAATCAGTTCATTCAGATGGTTCACATGAATGAATTCATTTGAATGTTTCACTTGAAAGAAATGGTTCTTTCAAGCAGTTCACAAATTTGAATCAGTTCATTTAGATGGTTCGTTTGAATGAATCAGCTCATTTGGATGATTTACCAAAATGAATTGTTCAACTGCATGGTTCACTTAAATAAGTTTTTTTGAGTGAATCATCAAAATTAATGGGTTCTATTAAGTGAACTTACAATTCTCTTACAATTATTCAGTTCATTGTGATTGTTTGCTTAAATGAATCGGTTCCATTGGATGGTGAATCAGTGAATCAGTGTTTCACTTAAATAATTTAATTTAAATGGTTCACTTAAATCAATTGATTCGCTTGGATTATGTGAATCAGTTCATTTAGATTCTGAAAATGAATAAATAAATTGAAATGAATGGGTTCTATTAAGTGAACTTACAATTCTCTTACAATTAATCAATTCTTTGTGATTATTCACTGAAATTATTCGGTTCAGCTGGATGATTCACATAAGTGAATCGGTTTGGTCACATATTTCACTTAAATAACTTCATTTGAATGGTTCGCTTAAATGAATTGGTGTGAATCAGTTCATTTAGATGGTTCACTTAAATTATGTGAGTGAATCATCCAAATGAATGGGCTCTGTTAAGTGAACTGTCCAAATGAAATTTAAAGTGAACCGCCAAAATGTATAGATTCATATAAAACGAATCATCTAAATGAATGAATTTAAGTAAATCGACTACACAGACAGATTCATTGAAGTGAATTGTCCAAATGAACAATGCAGTTAAGTGAACCATCCAAATGAACAGATTCGTTTCAGTGAATCGTCTAAATGAATGGATTTGAGTGAACCATCCAAATGAACAGAATCATCTGAACAGTCCAACTAAACTGATACATTTCTTTATGAACTGATTTGAATGCATTTATTTGAGTGAACTATCCAAATGATAGGATTCATTAAAGTGAACTGTGCAAATGAACCAGTTCATTTAAGTGAACCATCCACGTAAATGAATCAATTTTGATTATTCTCTTAAATAAAAATACCTTCATTTGGATGCCTCACTTTTAAATGGATCCATTCATTTGGACAAAATGAATTGGTTCATAAACAATTTACTGATTCACTTCAGTGTTGTTAGTTACATTTGGTTAGTAGTTAGGGTAGTTTGACTGATCTTTAACTCATTTGAATCTTGTAGTTTTCCTAAGCTCAGTTTCACAGTAACTTCCCATCGCAGGTTTGGCTCTAACGAGTGCCGTTTTTTTCTTCAGCACAATCTAACAGTGATCGCTAATTGACCGAACACTCATCCAATCCACCAGGATGCAAATAAACGGCATTAATCCGCCGCTCCGAGCCGCCTGCCAATAAACATCTGATCCGGGTCCAGGACAGCAGTCCAAACACAGAGAAAGGAATGCTGGGAACCGTGCAGCGCGGAGACGTTTACAACACAAACGGCACAGAATGCACTGAATCAAATCAGACGCGCACACACACCGCACTGACCAACACAAACAAACACGTTCATTAGACGCTGATTAGACTGATTAACGCCAGTATACAAAACTGAACCGTCACTCATCACAAGAACCAGTCAGAGACACCAAACGCATTCAGACCGCGGTGAACTCACGCTAACCAGCGCAAGACTTAACTAGCAGGTCATAAAACACACATCAATGAATGTGCACTCAAATAATATGACAATATTTCAGTTTATAGTGATACGACTGGAGACTCGAGATGTTTTTTTATGCTGTTAATTGTTCAGTTTTAATAAAACAACTCAGACGACAGACTCTTGACATGCTAATAACATCCTGTCAGAATCCACAATCACATCAGCGCTGAACAATCACAGTCACATCAGCAGACACGCGCCTCCAGTGCGGCGCTGGATTGGAACAAAGCAACAGTTCATTTCTGAAAACACTGAGCTCCAACCAACAGATCAAGATAATAAATGAGCTTCATTTTTAGCAAACGTGCAGCTGCACGATAATTGAGATTCACCGAGACACGCATGTTGTACAGCCAATACAAAAAGCGGAGAAATGAGGCCAACAGAGCCGACTTGAGTTTACAACTTTAACCTACATACAAACACGCAAGACACGTGAACATCTGACATACAACACTCACACACTGCAGCTCTGACTTTAAACCACTATCATTTGAGCTGTTCTCCTAATGAATCAGTTCATCACACAAACTCCAATGAATGTGTGACTGATTAGACGAACCGCCCACTGTTTGATTGACAGGTGAAGTGACCAATCAGATCAGACGTGAGCGCAGTGACAAGTTCATCATGACATCAGTCTGAACCCGTTTGTGTTTCACTGTCACGTTCTTTCAACTCGATAGAAACGCGAGACGCACCATCTCCCCGAGCAGCAGGTGAAACCTGAGGAGAAACTGCCACTGGTTGCTCCCACAATGCACTGCAGCAGCTGAACACTGTAATCAAGCCGTCAAGAGGCCAATCACAGCCAGCGAGTGTGTGTGTGTGTGTGTGTGTGTGCGCTGGTCACATCCTGCAATCAGAGCACAGATATCAGATATATATTCACCATCATCATCTCATGAAAAGCTCCCAGAATTCCTCCGGATCTGCAGATCTGCAGCGTTCAAAGAGAATGGCGGATGAGTGGAGGTCGGTCTGTGACCTACATATGAGGATGAGTCTGCCGCTCTTCATCGCTTACACCGCTATCGCTTTCTGTTCATCTGCATCTGCTGTTTCACACTGCAGTTTAGAATGTCTTGAATATTTGTGACACATTTGTTGGTAGGTTGTTGCAGATGACAGAATGAAAGAACAACAGATAGAAAAACAGATATAGATGATGTTACTCGTGTCATCAGACACATTTTCGCTCTATTAGCATCTATAATTAACTCTAAGTATCTAAAAGCACTAATCACACTCATCCTGTTGCTATAGTAACAATATTCCAGGTCTCAAGTTGTCACAGACCAATCAGAGGCTCTCAGACACGCCCACTGCCATTAAATCACCTGCATATTCATCAGTGTGTGTGAGAGAGATTGAGTTTGAGTGTGTGTGTGTTTGTACGCATTAGTGACTATTTGCATGTGTGTGTGCACAAGTGATTGTGTGTGTGAGATAGCGAGTTGTGTACGAGTGTAAGAGAGTGTGTGTAAGTGTGTGTTTATGCAAGTGTGAGTGCATGAGCGATAGTGAGTTTGTGTGTGTGAGTGTGTACGTGAGTGAATGCGAGTTTGTGTGAGTGTATGAGTGTGTGCGTGCATTCAATAGTGAGTCTGTGTGAGTGTGTGCACAAGTAAGTGATTGTGAGAGTGTGATCATGAGTTTGTGTGAGTGTGTGCGTTCGTGCAAGAGTAAGTGCATGAGCAAAAGTTTACGTGGATGTGGGTGTGAGAGAGTGTACATGCGAGTGATTGTAAGCAAGTGTGCTTTTGTGTGCAAGCGTGCCCGCAGTTGTGAGTGTGTGCACAAGTCAATGATTGTGTGTGTGATAGGGACTTTGTGTGTTTGTGTGTGCAAAAGTGAGTGTGTGAGTCCATAAGCGATAGTAAGTTGGTGTGCACAAGTTAGTGACTGTGAGTGTGTGATAGTGAGTTTGTGAGTGTGTGCACAAGTAATTGTGAGTGTGTGATAGTGAGTTTGTGTGTATGTGTGTGCGTGCATGCAATAGTGAGTACACTGTGAAAAATAAAACACAATTTGTTGCGTCAGCTTAAAATAATTTGTTACCCTGCTGCCTTAAAATTTTAAGTTCAGTCAACTGAAATAAGTTTAGTCAACTTGAAATGTTAAGTTGTACTAAGTAACAACTTAGATATTTGTGTTTGTTAAACTTAACAGACAGGTAAGTAACCCAGCTGCCTTCAAATTTGAAGTTGATTCAACTCAAATATCTAAAGTGTCACTTAGTATAATTTAACATTTCAAGTTAAATAAACTTTTTTGAGTTGACTGAACTTAAAATTTTAAGGCAGCCAGGTTACAAATTATTTTAAGTTGACTCAACAAATTGTTTTTTACAGTGTATGTGCACAAGTAACTGATTGTGAGTGTGTGGTAGTGAGTTTTTGCGAGTGTGTGCATCAGTGAGTGTGTGCATCCGTACAAGAGTGTGTGAGTGCGTGAGCAATAGTTTACGTGTGTGTGTGCGCGTGTGCGCGTGCGTGCATGCAACAGTGAGTTTGTGTGCACACAATAGTGAGTTTGAGGGTGTGTGCATAAAAATGTCATGTACGCATAAAAAGTTAAGTACACTTTGGGCTTGAGATAGTGAGTGTTTGTGTGTGCAAGTAGGTAAGAGTGAGTTTATAAAGGAAAGGACGTGGTGTGTGACCAAGTATGGTGTCCTATACTCGGAATTTGTGCTCTGCGTTTAACCCATCCAAGTGCACACACACTGCAGTGAGTAGTGAACAAACACAGTGGGCAGCCATATTTGCTGTGGTGCCCAGAGAGCAGTTGAGGGTCATGGTATTGATGGTGGAAGAAAGTGCTGGTCATTCCCTGCCATACAATCCCTGCCGGTACCGCGACTCAAACCCACAACCTTTGGGTTACAAGTCCAACTCTCTAACCATTAGGCCACAACTGTGTGAATCTGTGTGTGTGAGAAGGAGAGAGAGAGTGTGTGTGCCAGTAAATGTGCGCAAGTGTGTGTGAGGGAGTGTGAGTTGTCATGGGAACTAAACGAGCGTTTCCTCCACCTGAGCTCAGAGTGGAACAGAGTGCGCTCAGCAGGGGGCGGGGCTAATCCTGCCTCATCGGCCAATCACACGGCACAAATCCATTCCACTCGCAGCAGCAGCAGCGTCAGGACAGATGTGTTCATCAGGACTGAATCAATCAATATCAGGACAGTCTGAGTCTCTGCTCACCAACACCTTCAGCAAATCAAGAGCTCAGAGACACTCAAAACCATCCAGAGAAATCATAAGACGCCCAGAACACACACACACACACACACATACACACACACACACACTCACACTCACTCACGCCTCCTACGCAACACATTTCCCTGCTGTTACACATGGACTGAAGCAGCACAGATCCAACATGAGAGTCTGAGGATGAAGATCCAGCGTCGTGTGTGTGTTTGCTGTGCTGATCAGAGAACTGCAGTCTGACCGTCTCTGTTTAAACAGGAAACAAGGAGACGACACTCAAACTCACACACACTCAAACTCAAACTCACACACAGAGGACGTTTCCTGGGTCATTTGTATTTATTTGTGGCCTCACACACACACACACACACACACACACACACACACATTCTTCACATTACTCTTCATTATGGAGGCCGTCCAGGAGGCCCGAGAGTCTCAGAGCATTAGCATGTTAAAAGGCCCGCGGGTTGTCACACACACACACACACACACACACTGGCGCTGTGACCCGCCCCACCCAGCAGGCATTTCTCAGGCTCTGTTGAGGTCGTCATGGCGACTCAGCGCTTAACAAAAGCATTTCTCAGTGGCATTATTCACACGCAAGAGAAAAGACACTGAAAGACATGGAGGAGGGGCGAGAGACACACACACAACAGAGGAGAGAGAGAGTGAAGGTGAACACGAGGAGGTGAAGCTCTGACTGATGACCTCAGAAACACACTCAACACACAGACCAGAGACCGAAACCAGCCTGACCGCCACAAAACCACACCGTAACACGCTAGACGGGCAAACCACAGCAACCGCGATATGATAAAACACAACAGTGATCAGTTATTAACCAAATAAGACCACTCATTACACTAAAGTTACATTCACACCAACAACGACAACTATAACAAAAAATAACTATAATGATCACTACAATAAGCAAAACAACTACTACAATAACAATTACTATAATTATATCATATAATAACTATAACGATAACAATAACTAACATAATTATAATGATAACAATACCCAATCATAACTATAACGATGATTAAAATAACTATAACTACAACAATAACGATACAGAATAGTATAATCCACACCACAACTATAACAATAACTATAACATTAACGATAATAGTCAAAATAATGAAGACAATAACTAATTATAGCTATAATACGATACATTTAATGATACAGTTCAAGAACTACTCTAAAACAATAGGGAAATGCACACAATTGTAATGATAACTATAACATTAACTGTAAAGATAACTATGACAATTAAAATAATTATAACAATAACCATGCAGTTTTAATAATCGCTCTAAGAAAATGGCAAAGTCCACACCACAACTATGACCATTACTGTACTAATAACTATAACGATAACTATACTAATAAACAAAACGCTAAGTATACTAATAACTACAATGATAACTATACAAATAACCATAACGATAAGTATACTAAATAACTATAATCGTAACTATACTGATAACTATAATGATAACTATAACAATAACGATAACTATACTGATAACTATAAGTATACAAATAACTATATAGATAAATATACTAATAATGATAAATATACAAATAACTATAACGATTAGTATACTAATAACTATACTAACAGCCATAACAATAAATATAACTAAAAAACTATAATGATAACTATACTAAAAACTATAACAGTAACTATAATAATAACTATAACGATGACTATTCTAATAACCAAAATAAGTATACTAATAACTACAATGATAACTATACAAATAATCATAACGATAAGTATACTAAATAACTATCATGATAACTATACTAAAAACTATAACAATAAGTGTACTAAATAACTATAATGACTATACTAACGACGATAAGTATACTAATAACGATAACTGTAACGACGAGTATACTAATAACTATAGCAATAACTGTAAAAATGTATATAACCATACAGTTTTAATGATCACTCTAATTTTAGGAGAATAGAGAAATCCACATCACAATTATAACGAAAAGAGTACAGATGACTGTAACAAATGATATTGATGGAATCACTTTCGGAGCGTTTTTTTTTTTTCTTTTTTTTTTTCCAGCTGATGAATGATTAAAACACAGACAGCCAATCAGAATCCATCCTGCTTTAATAAACTTGAGCATTTAAAGTGATTCCAATCACTTTCCAGTCCAGTGAAAACTCAGCGCACTTATAATGAACAGAATATTATCATCTGCTGGTGTGGACACTAATATAGTTATCGACATATTTTTATCATTATTATTACGACTTCAAGCTCATGAAGCAACTTCTTGAGACAACACAATCTGTTTTAGAAACAGATTAAAATTTTCACAAACTAAACTTCTTCTAAATCCTCTGATAACTAACAGCAACATCTACGAGAGCTTAGAAACAAGTGAGTTTCTATCATAAGTGTCACGTTTCTGTGGTTCAAAGCGTTGTGTAGAGAAATCAGGCGGCTTCAGTTACACAAACACACCTGAGCGAACACCAGAACCAGAACCAACCACTGGAACATCTGAAGCTGCCTCAGATATGTGAGAACCTTCAGAGACCTTCTGAGAACTGGGGAGTCCCTAAAGAACTGATTTATGATCTATTCTTTCTGGTGTCTCAGTTCAACGTTCAGAGTCACTCCAAATACAGCGCTGTGGAAAAGTGTTTTTAAGAAAGTTTGGGAAAGCTGTTTGAATTCATAGTAAACTGAGAGACCAGAAGAACACTGAACATTGAAAAACTCAGAATATTTGAAAGCATCTATATGTGTGAACTGAGCAGAGATCAGTGTGACGCTCATGAACACAAATCCCGTCTCAGCATTTCATCAGCGAAGGCTTTACTGCTATTTACTGTGAGGATTTACAGCGGCAGCGAAAAGACAAATCAGCATCTCATAATCTGTCAAACAGATGCTGGAAACATGATCATCTGAACCGCAAACACACACCGAATCTGATCTACACAATACAAAACAACCTGCAGACGCATATAAAGACATCATGAACATTCACAAAAATAAATTCAACACTGCAAACACTGACGTTCAACATTTCAAATCGTTTTTGGTCAAAGTTGAATTAACGTATAGATAGATGTGTGTAAATTATCTACAGGATAAAAAATACTTATTTAAAACTGAATCCTTCTAGTTACTAGAAAATATTATAGTATTTGCTAAGTAGTGCGTCTCAAATCAGACCCCCGACCAGATTAATGAGAACAATCAAAGTGATTCCCATCAGCAGAAAGACAGACGACGAGACTTAAAGTTCATCAGTGTGAAACAAAGATATTTATCATCAAACAGGAAACTACATCCCCGCTGCGCCAATCTGACACACACACACACACACACACACACACCTTTAGTGCAACACAGTCCTCCTCAGCAGTATTTTTATCTCTTTCTCAGCAGGTGTGATGCGAGCGCTGAGCACTGCTCAGTGATTGGCTGAGACATGGCAGCAGCTGTTACTCACGTATGAATCGATCTATAAGCACACACACATGCTCATGTGTCACTAGGGGCTCTTCCTCTTTCATTAAACACACTCTCGGGGCTCAAAGCTAGAAAAACAAAGTCATGGCGCTGGGCTAATGGAAGCTAACCGCTTGTACAGCGCCGTAGAGATGATCCGCACCGGCCGTCTGACCTTTGACCCTCAGAGACACAAAGAGCAGCTGAACTGCACGTAAAGCAGGGCTCAACAATAAGGATGTACTGATGCTCGGCCAAACTGAGAGACACCGGATCCACTGCATCACTTTTTGATGTTTACATAGCCTACAATTTTACACACTTGGTCTTGGATATAAAACTAGATGTTAACGTTTCTGTGAGCACCACTGAAACTCTAGAAAACTGACTATTCCTGCAGTTTTCTCTCCAATTAATTGGCCTATGATGCATCTGTTCTGTCCGAACGAACTGGAAGCGGATAAATGCAGCCGAGCGTGTTTCCCCGGCGGCCGTCCATCAGGCCACAGTCACGCAATCACGTGAAGAGCGACCGCTACGCAATCGTGTGCGCTACACTGGATCTGGTTCAATGTCAAATAACCTGAAGTAAATGGAGACAGATCTGTTAAACCCACATCCGCGTCCCTGCAGCGCTTTCACTCGCTCATTTATTAATACCGAGCCACTGCACACTGGAGCAAAGGTCATGTATTATACATCACCGCTGACCTACAAACACACAGATGTCACGCAAGTCTTACAGAAATGGTTCGTACCTGAGACGGAGATCTTCATGGACGCCTCCAGCGGTCTGTTGTTGTCCAGGGCTCGGCTGAGTCGGATCTCTCCGGTGCTCTGGTTCAGGAGCACCAAATTCAGCTCGTTTCCAGCCTCGAAGCTGTAGTGGAGCTGATCGGAGACATCCGGGTCGTGAGCCGGGATCCGGCCTATCACACCCGAGGGGAAGCTGTTGGTCTTATCGGTTACGTAGTTGTTAAAAATGATCTGGAAGTTCTTAAGGATGGGGATGTTGTCGTTCTTATCAATAAGTTTGATGTGGACCGTGGCTCTGCTGACCAGAGGCGCGGACGTGGCCTGGACCACGATGACGTACTCCGAACGCGTCTCGTAGTCGAGGTCGGTCAGAGCGGTGAGCTCGCCGGAGAAGATGTCCAGTTGGAAGACCTCTGGGATGTTGCCTTCGACGATCTGGTACATGATTTGAGCATTGCTGCCTTCGTCCGGGTCTGACGCAGATACGTGGGCCACCACGAGCCCGATGGGACTGTTCTCCTCCACGAAGATATCAAACTCATCCTTCTCGAACACAGGCGGGTTGTCGTTCACGTCTAAAATGGTCACCTGGATTTCGACCGGCGTCTTGAGCGCCGGAACGCCTTTGTCCACCGCAAAAGCTTGGAGGTTATAAACAGGCGTGTTTTCACGGTCAAGCCGCCGCAGGGTTCGTACTATGCCTGACGTGGACTCGATGATGAAGTCGCCGTCTCCGTCTTCCCCGCCTTGGAAGGTGTAGAAGATGCGCCCGTTGAGTCCCGAGTCTCGATCGGTCGCGGACACTTGCAGAACGCTGGTGAACGTGGGAATGTCCTCCATGACTGAGCCCAAGTAACGATCCCGCAGGAATACAGGCGAGTTGTCGTTCACGTCATTCACCAGGATCTCCAAGTAGGTGGTGTCGGATTTCTGCGGGATGCCGTTGTCTCGAGCTGTGATCGCGAGTGTGTAGGAAACTTGGTCTTCGTAGTCCAGCTCCATTTGCGTGGTCACCGCGCCGCTATCCGAGTCGATGTTAAACTGCGGGATGCTGTCGTCCATGAAGTATGTAATTCGTGCGTTCTCGCCCGTGTCCTCATCCGTCGCGCTGATCACGACTACGGTTGTCCCAACGGGCCGGTCTTCGTTGATGTTGACCGTATAGTGTGAGCTTTGGAAAACCGGCCTGTGCGTGTTGGCGTCCGTGACGTTGACGTACACCTTGGCCGTGTCGAAGCGCATGCCATCGGACGCCGTGACGGTGAGGACGTACTGTCTTTCCAGCTTGTAGTCAAGCGGTAGAGCGAGCGTTATCAAGCCTCCGCCACTCTGGCTGGTGATAGAAAACCGGTTTCTGGTATTCCCGCTCGAGATCTGATACGTCACCACGCTGTTGATATCCTGATCGACGGCGGACACCGTGACGACGCTCGTTCCTACGGCCGCGTCCTCGTTTAGCCGCATGTAGTAGGCCTTTTGCGTGAACTCAGGGTTGTTGTCGTTGACGTCCAGAATAGTCATGCTGATGCTAGCGGACGACGACATGGACGGCGTTCCGTGATCTCGCGCTTCGACTCCGAAGCTGTAGAAGTCCACGCTTTCTCTGTCCAGTTCCGACGCTACTACAATCCAGCCGGTGCTGTTGTTTATGGCGAACGGGAAGTTGGGAGTCGTCTCTGTGAGACGATATTCCAAACGGGAGTTATCGCCAGCATCGGCGTCTACGGCTTGAATGTGGATGACGGAATATCCAACCGGAACGTTCTCCAGCACCGTAGCCTGGAACGGCGTGCTGACGAATATCGGGGCGTTGTCATTAACGTCCAGCACTTGCACCGTGATGAGGCCGCTGATGTTGGAGAGCGGCGGGCGTCCGCCGTCTTGCGCTCGAATGCGAAGCGTGTACTCCTTATTCATCTCGTAATCCAGCTGACTCACCAGGTCTAATTTACCCGTTTGGGCATCGATGTAGAACTGTCCTCGCGTGTTGCCACTCATTATACTAAAATGGACAACGGCGTTGTTTCCACGGTCCTGATCTGTCGCCGTCACCTGCAGGATTTCAGTGTTAGGCGTCAGGTCTTCAGGAACCTGAACGATGTAGCGCTTCTCGCTGAACTGAGGAGCGTTGTCGTTATCGTCCTCTACGACGATGTGGACGGTCGCCGTCGCACTGCGAGGACCGGGATCGCGTCCTTGGTCGTTGGCTTCAACGAGCAGGATGTAGGATTCAACCGTTTCGCGGTCGACCAGTCCTCGTGTGCGAATAACGCCGGAGCGGGAATCGATCTCGAACACGTCGTTAGTCCCGTTGTTGTTCAGCAAATGATAAAGGATATTTCCGTTAACGGGGGCGTCGCCATCCGTCGCCCGCACGGTTAGAACCTCGTAGCCGATTTCCAGATTCTCACGTACGCTTTCTTTATAGTCCTGCTGCTCAAAGACAGGATCGTGATCGTTCGTATCGCTGACGGTCACCGTAAGAGTAGCCATGGCCGTACGCCGTGGCGTTCCGTGATCGACCGCCGTGACCCGAAACACATGCGTGTCCTTTGTTTCTCTGTCTAGAATCTCCACAGTAGAAACGACTCCGTTTGATGGGTCAACGGTGAAGAGATTGTTGGATCGACTATCAAACAGGGCCTCTAAGAAATATTCAAGCCTACCGGCTTCGCCCTCATCGGGGTCAACCGCTTTTAAAACAACAACAAAAGTCCCGGCTGGCTGATTCTCGGGAACGGACACCTGATACATGGGAGGTTGAAACTGAGGGTTATTGTTGACGTTCCTCCTTCTCCTGCTTAGCAGGCCTGAGTTTGAACGCGCGGCCTGCTGCAGCAACTTCCTCAGGTGTGTTTGCGTGAACGGGCCGCGGCCCACGCGCCAATGCGCATGCGCGAAATCGCCCTTTTCGCGTCCCACGCAGCGCAGTTGAAACTCCAGCAGCGAGGCGCGAGTGAGACACAGCGGAGCTGAAGTAAACAGCAGCCCGTTGGAGATATAAAGCGCTGAAGTGCCGGTTATGTTACAGCGCGTCAGGTTGCCCGGTAACACATCAAACACCCGGAAAACAGCAGAGTCCGCTTCGCGGCACTCTGAAGTGTCTGTTAAACTTATAATCTCCACATCCAGCTTTTCTTCCCGCCTGCGTTCCCTTACGCAGTTCTTCCCGTGAACGTGCACATCATACTGGCTGGTTACAAGGTGTCTGAACCCGGACGCGTTATCCGCACAGTCCACGACCGCGTACACGCTGAACGGGTTCAAAAGAACCGAGTCGCAGTTCAAAGCGTCCCAAAGAGTCAGCACGCCCGCATCCGGGCGCAGGAAACTCTCGGCGAAGCGCGGCAGGATGAGCTGGTCCAGCGCGCAAGCGGCGCTTCTTCTCTCCAGATCGGCGATCGCGGTGCCCGGTCCCGCATCCTCACTCACATGCACAACGAAACAATCCACGAGCCACGGGAGTTTGAACCACCCGAAAACAAAGAGCAACAAATCCCGCTTCATCGCTCCTCGGTGCTGCTCTTCCACGGCGAACGAATTAAATCCAGTTTTTGCCCTCAAAGTTGGCGTGTGGAGTCTCCATGCTGATCCACGCACTGCGCTCACGCTCACTCACTCTCTCACACACCTCCGGTGAGCACGGCTCGAGTCCGGGGAGGGGGATCATTAGCATAAACCTGATTCACAGCGCCGAGAGAGAAAGGGAGAGGGGGAGGTGGGGGTGTCCTGTGGACGCAGTGGGGGCAGATCCTAAAAGGGCAACTGCCCCAAAACCCCCGGCCGGTGCTGCGCTTTCAGAGAAAATATCAAGACATTTCACTGAGGGAAGAACTGCAGAAGTAACATTTTTGCTTTCCAGAACCTTCTGAGAACATTATCCTAGAAAAAAAATTAAATAAATAATGTTCTCATTTGGTTCCTAAAATACAACTATGCAGGAAGGAGAATGTTCTGTGTTTGCTGGATTTCTGTTGTTATGAATAGAATTACAATTACAAAGCGCTTTCAAGTTACAGACATACTCCCGCTAGAGATATATGGTGCTTGTGTAATTTAATAAACTGTTGTGTCTGTTTTCCTGAAAGGAGTCTGAAATATGCCTCACAACACTAAATCTCCAAATAATTATAATAACAATAAACTGACTCTTGTGTGTGATTTTCATAGGGTTTTTTTTTTTTTTTTTTGAGTTTTTTGTTCTGCTTGTTCTCATTTCTTAAGTTGTCCATTTTAAAACACACAACAAAACAATAACCCGCTTTTAAAGCATCTCTAAAAGAGGTTATTTGAGGTTAAAGACTGAGTGTTTTGTATGTTATGTGTGACTGACAGAACTCTTGAACTGTTTAAATGCTTTTTAAAAACTCCAAACATGTTTGTTGTTATTTTGGCGCCCTCTGCTGTCCCGAGCGCGTCAGCGCATGCCTTCCTTGCGTTTACCTCAGCTGCGATTTTCATTTTGAATAATGAGTGTTTTACTGTGCTACATAATCGTTTTTAAATTCGAATGCGTTTGTATTTACACACAGCTGTGAAATATGTCGATCTTAAGTGTTTAAATGAACTGCTGCACCTGTTTTGTGAAGTGCGCTTGTATCAGATCACCGCTAGAGGGAGCTGTTCATTCGAATGAAGATGAACAACAACATCTTTTTATGTTACCCTGGAAAAAATGAAACACGTTTCCCAGTAAATTCTCTACTGAACCTACATCGCTGTTAATCAAGGGTGAGAATTTAGTATGGACGCTATGACATGTCCCTACCAATATCCAGCCAGTTGTTTCTAGCAATAATTTTGACCAAACTATATATATATATATATATATATATATATATATATATATATACACGTAACCACTGTTGTTGTAATTTCTGCCGCATCTGAAAAAGGTCATACCATTGATATTACCTGAGAACTTGAGAAAAATGCTAGAAAACTGCACGCTTTCAAGAAATACACGCGTGGAGTAAGAACATATAAGGAGCTGAAGTGTTTCAAACATTCGAGCAAGTTCAGCTGAATAATAAAGTTTACCCTCTTTAACTTTATGTTAAAATGTAGCTTATTAATGTTCATTATACATCCAGTGGAGGGTAATGAGGTAGGTCTATATAAAATATTATTTTAGCATAAAATTATAAAATCATATTTAGACTACCGGTATGTAGTAACGTAGTAACATTAGTTGTAGTTTAGGTTAAACACAGATAAGCACAAAATTATTACATTTATAAATAACGTGGTAAATAAAGTGAAATGTTATGAACAGTGTTGGGAAAAGTTACTTTTAAAAGCAGTGCGTTGCTCCCTGAAAAAGTAGGTAATTGCGTTACTTAATTACTTTTTATGGAAAGTAATGCGTTACGTTACTTTTGCGTTACTTTTTAAAATCTGGGCGGGTCTTGCCTCTTTGTTTTTAATATAAAACACTTCTAATGTAAAAACCCTTTTACACCAAAAGAAAAGTACATTTATGCGGGAGAAGATCACTCTTCAGCTATATAAAAAAGCACAAATGTTAATCTAAAGTAATTTTTGCTTATTAGTATGGTTGAATTGCATCATCAAAGGTCAGCAGCAAAGACACTGGTTAATAAAATGGGATTAAATACATAAAGGATATTTGTTTTACTTAATATATTCTGAGTTTGCGTTTCACTGTTTTTATTCATTTTGAGGAATACTGAATCTGTTTTTTGTGAGTGAGATGAATTAATGCATGTTCACATTTAGTCTAGAATACAGTAACATCATGTTTACTGCCAATTTCCCAACAGGAGACAATCAATAAATGGGGAAAAAAGTAACTGGCGTTACTTATTTGAAAAAGAAACTCAGATATTTTCTTAGAAATTCAAAAGAAATGCGTTACTTTACTAGTTACTAGAAAAAAAGTTATATTACGTAACTTGCGTTACTTGTAATGTGTTACTCCCAACACTGATTACAATATATACTGATAAATGACAGATAGACTTCAGTGGTGTGAGATCCAGCTGATTTTCTATTGAACTGTCAGCAACTGAACTGCAGCTCAAACTATTTCAAATATAGTGAATTAAGCTACAAACTCATCATAATGCACAATGTTTCCATCTAACATGTATTTTGAGCTGCAGCTCGTCATATTAATGCTGTCATAAAAATTCAGAGCCGGTTCGCGAATCACTTCGCAAATGAAATGAGTCACGATCCGCGCTCCGAGTCCTGAGCTGAAATGATGTGGTTTAGATCGGAACTTCGGACCGCGAATCTTTTGATTCAGAACATCGGGCGCGGATTGTAAATCATTTGATTTAGATCTGAACTTTGCAACGGGTTCGCGAATCAATTGACTCAGATCGGAGCTTCAGTGCGGGTTCGCGAATCGATTCAGATCGGAGCTGGGTTCGCGATTCGCGAAACATTTGATTTAGAGTTTTGGGTTCGCGAATGATTTGATTTAGATCGGAGCTTCGGTGCGGGTTCGCGAATCATTTGATTCAGTGCTTCGGGTTCGCGAATCATTTGATTTAGTTTGGAACTTCGGCACGGGTTCGTAAGTCATTTGAGTCAGATCGGAGCTTCGGGTTCGCGAATCGAATCATTTGATTTAGATCGGTGCGGGTTCGCGCATCTTTCTTTCCGATCGTTTTTTATTAAACAGTAGACAATGTCAAACTATTAAGGCAGTACAGTTATAAAAACAAAAGTATACATAAATGCAAATCTATTTAGAAAACCAACTGTGGTTTTACTACAGTAAAAGTGTAGTAATGTTTTTTTTTTTTTTTTTTGTATAACCACAGCACAGATATACTAGACATACAGATATACTTTTTGTAAAGGATGTGTTGTCAGGTTAACAAATAAGTAAATTTACACCTTACACTACTCTTTTGAGTAGTCAAACAATCCAAAGAAAACATCTTTAAACAGAAAGAAAAGTCACTTACAAAATGAGATCAATGAACCTGAATAAATCTGATCAAAACGTCTCTGTGTGTTTCACTGGCAAACGAGTGAATGAATCTTCCTCAGAAGAGACAAAAACAGCAACTCACTTCAATGTCTGACTGATATCATGAATCTGTTGTTTGACCCATAGGACAGAACTATAGTTTACAGTCAGATGTTGTTTGTTATGATTTTCAAGTGTGTAGAATTTAAGAAAGGTGCCATGATGTCTGCAGTTCTGTTAATCTTTTTCAAGAATAGCATGTTAGCATCCAATAATTTCTTTAAAATATTCATTTAGAAGCTGTTTAAATGTCTTCCAGGACAATATAAATGTTACACCAGCCCTCTTAAACCATATCTTTCTCATTTCATCAACAGTGAGCCGTGATCCTGTAAATAAAGACGATAAAGATCGTCTCACTGTACATGTCTAGATCAGTAAATCTGCCCTCAACAACCACTAAAACACTAATGTGATTAATCACTCCATTAAGATTAAATATGATTAAATCAGCAGAGCAGCTGAGAGAGATAAGTGTGTACTTTGTGATAATGACACGGCTACTCAGCACATTCATGCAACACTGATTAGCACGTAACCGATTACGCTGAGACGTGACGTGCGGCGTGAAGAGCCGCTCAATGACCTGAAAGCTTTTCAAACAAACACAAAGCACACGGTTACAGTTTTTCCTGTTTTTATTGTTGCTGGAGGCCCTAATACAACAAATCGTAAGCTTTACAAAAAAACAAAAAAAACAAAAACAGACCAAAAGAAAAAAAAAAAATAAAAAATAACTCAACAAATAATAATCCACCCGAAGAAAACAACAAAACCGTCTGACGCTCCCAGATGGACAGAGAGGAATATGTTTGCCATTTCCTGACACAAACACACGTACGCATCACACGCGCTCGCGCAAACACACACTCGTCTGCGTGGACTCAAGCAGAAAGTTTAATATTAACAGCAAGATAATGGTCATAATACATACACGTGTGTATATTTATATATTTATATATATTTATATAACCACCCGCTCCTCGTTTATTCCTGACGCGCGTACGTGACGGGTGAGACGACGAGAAAACTTGTTCTTCTGATGGCGGGAGAAAAGCTCCGCCCCCCACTGCGATGATGTCACCGAGAGCCAATCAGACGCTGTCTTAATACTACATGATTACAGACCAGAGAGAGAGAGAGAGAGAGAGACGGGTGCGGTGAAACGCGAGCTCAAATACAAAAACAAAAAGCGTAGCCTTTTCTCCTTTTTCATTTGTTTCGCACAGATGGAGACGGACAGCCGTGAGGTGGACAGACAGAGAGAGTGAGACAGACGGAGAGACGGCCAGCTGATCGTCTCTAGCTTTGCTGTTTGCGTTGGCTAAGCGCGTGCATCAGGTCGTTCTTCAGAGCCTCCTGCTTCGATTTATCCGCCAGCGTCTGAACGCTCCTGCAAAACACAGAGAAAACACAGATGAGGAAACGAGACGGATTCAACACATCGCACGCTTTTATTCGTCATCGTACAGAGAACAGGCTTTCTGCAGAAAATGAACACCGCATGCTGTTACAGAACAAACCCATACAAATAAATCAGCAATCTCAGATTCTCTTACTTCATTAGACACACGCGCAACTGTAAAACACAGTAAAATACCCAAGACGTGTTAAAATGGGTTTATGCCCTATATATATATATAAATCAAAGTAGAGGTCTGCTGCTTTAAATGTGAATTTGAATGAAAATCAATAATATCCAGGAAAAAACTATTTTATGCATAATGAGGGATTTTAATTCTAAACAAAACCAAAATACACCGGGACTTTTTGTGTTTCATATACATTTTGAAATGTATATGCTTCACTACTTCAACTGCTCATTCAAAAAGGAGGGAAATATGGGAACCAAAATACTAAGAATAGTAAGGGAATATAAAAACAATTTTACACATAATGAGGGACTTTTTAAATCATAAGTCCAAAATACAGTGGGACTCTTATTTTAAAATGATTAAGTTTTACAGCTCATTCCAAAAAAAAAAAAAAAAAAAAAAAAAAAAAAAGAGGGAAATGGAAATATGGGAACCAAAATACCTATAAAAGTCAGGAAAAAAAAATAAAAAAATATTAGGCATAATAAGGGACTTTTAACAATAAAAAAAAAGCTTGAAATACACTGGGGCTCTTATTTTGAAATGTTTTTGTTTTACTAAAAAAATATTTAAAAAAAAAATATTTTAAAAAATATGGGAACCAAACACAAATGATAGTCGGGAAAAAAACTATTTTATGCATAATGATGCACTTTTAATCATAAGACCGAAATACACTGGGACTCTTATTTTGAAATGCATATGCTTCACTACTTCAGCTGCTCATTCAAAAAGATTTGAAGAATATGGGAACCCTAAACACCAATAACAGTCTTAAAACTTAGTTTTTTTTTTTTTTTTTTATGCATAATGAGTGACTTATAATAATAATAAAAAGATCTTTAAACAAACTGGGGCTCTTATATTGAAATGTCTATACTTCACTACTTTAGTTGCTCATTCAAAAAGGAGGGAAATATGGGAACCAAAATACCAAGAATAGTAATGGGGAAAAAAAACAAACACACTTTACACCTAATGAGGGACTTTTGATCATAAAAAAAAGCCCAAAAATACAGTGGGACTCTTATTTTAAAATGTCTAAAGTTTTACTACTTCAGCACCTCATTCAAATACAATTTTATGCATAATGAGGGACCTTTAATAATAGAAAGCTTGAAATAAACTGGGACTTTTATTTTGAAATGTCTATGCTTTACTACTTCATTTGCTCATTTAAAAAATGAGAAGAATTTGGGACCCAAAACACCAATAATAGTCAGGAAAAAACAATTTTAAGCATAATTAGGAACTTTTAATAATAGAAAAAAAATACACTGGGACTCTTATTTTGAAATGTATATGCTTCACTACTTCAGCTGCTCATTCACGAATATGAGAAATATGGGAACCAAAATACCAAGAATAGTAATGGGGGAAAACAACTTTACACCTAATGAGGGACTTTTAATCATAAAAAAAAAAAACAAAACAAAAAAAAAAAATACAGTGGGACTCTTATTTTAAAATGTCTAAAGCTTTACTACTTTAGCAGCTCATTCAAAAAAAAATAAATTAAAAAAAAGGGGGAAATGAAAATATGGGAACCAAAACACCAATAACAGTAAGGAAAAAACAATTTTAAGCACAATGAGGGACTTTTAATAATAAAAAGCCCAAAATACACTGGGACTTGTATTTTGAAATGTCTACACTTTACTACACCATCATTCAAAAACATAAGAATATGGGAATCAAAACACCAATAATAGTCAGGAAAAAAAACAAACATTTTACGGATAATAGGGGACTTTTAGTAAAAAAAAAAAAAATTTGTAAAAAAAAAAAAAAGGGACTTTTATTTTGAAATGTCTATGCTTTACTGTGAATTGAGCTCATGAGCACTGTATTGAAGTTTAACCCCCATGAGAGCAGTGCGAACACTCGTTAATACTGATGAGCTGTCCCAGAATGCACCTGCATGCAGTTAGTGTGTTTGTTACGGAGGTCAGTGCAGGCGAACACACGCAAACCGCTCTGACCCTAGTCAATGTAGATCTGACGCTGGGTCAGAACCTGAGAGAGCTCCCGCTGCAGCTGACGGTACTTTTGATTATCAGGAAGAGACTCGATAGATCTGGAGCCCCACAGTAACAGACAGACACACAGACAGATGGGTAAAGAGACAGACAGACGGTGAAAATATGAAGAAACACCAACAGAACGAAAGCAGGAAAAGCTCTAGGAATGACAGGAATCAACAAGGAACAAAAGGAATCTGAAACTGTAACACACATGAATCTGGAAGTGAAACTGAAAGTGTAATGAACCTGAATCTGTAGTAAATCTGAAAGTGTAACAAATCTGAATATGTAATAAACCTGTAATGAACCTAAATCAGCAGCGAATCTAAATCTGTAGTGAATCTGAATCTGTATTGAATCTGAATGTGCAGTCAATCAGAAAATACAATGAACCTGAAACTGTAATGAACCTGAATCTGTTAGTGAATCTGAATGTGTACTGAAACTAAATGTGTAATAAACCTGAATCTGCAGTGAATCCATAGCAAGTCTGAATGTTGGACATTCATATGAGAAACATGGAAACTGGGTAAAAGTCAATTTTCTGATTCATAATAAGTAAATGTGTCCATCTATTCAGTATTTTTTTTCACTGGCCGTGCACAATTACACACAACACAACCGGTGTAGTCTGATTCACAAACAAACGACTCCTATGAACCAGTTCATTGAATGATTAATTCAAGACGACTCTAATTCAGAAGTTACTGTTTGAATCAGTTCACTGAATTGTACTCACTGAATCAACTGAAATAATAAACTAACTTGAACTGCAGAGTCTAAAATAAATTCATAAAATAAAAAATAAGAATCATGAATAAAATAAAAACTAAAACAAATAAAATATAAAAAATAAATACTATATAAAATAAAATACGAAAAATGTTAAAATAGAAATCATATCAAAATTAAAATCTTGTGAATCAGAATTGAACTCACTGAATTAATTGTAACTCTAATGAGACAGATTCAAAACTGATTCATTCTGAGTTCAGACAGTGAATCAATCACAGCGCTGATCGGTTCAGTGATTCATCAGACGGATTCTGAATCAGTCAGAGACTGGTTCATTCAAAGAATCATTTACTCATGAATCAGTTGTTGCACACAGCCACTGAAATCAACACTTGTGTAGTTGTGATGCTGCAGGAAACAGTATTTGTGCATGAGCGGAAGAACGCAGCGATCCAGAGAGAAGATCATCTGCTCTAGCGCTCGCGTTTTGAGTCGCGTGACGCACCTCAGGCCGTTGACGATGTCCTTGGTCTTGCCGAAGTAGATCTCGTTGAGAGTGGAGCGGATCTTGTTCTCCATGTCCTGACACACACACACACACACGCACACACGCACACACACACACACACAGAGTTAGAGCACATATGATGACACACATGAGCTAAACTAGCATCTGTGTGTGAGAATCACCTCCACCAGGCGTCCGATGTTAGCGATGTGAGGAGAGGATTCGCTGACCGTCTCATCTTTCTCCATCTGAGGACACACACACACACACACACACACGGGTGAGCGGTAACCCGAGACGGTCACATGATCTAGCGAGCGCTATAAGTAGCGCCGTGGTTAAAGAGACGCCGTTACCTGTCGGGTGAGGCTGCCGCCCAGGTTCATGGTGCCAGAGCCGGTTTTGGTGGTCTGGAGCCACAGCATGACCGTAGACGTGAGCTTATAGTGAGCCGTGCGCCCGCTGGACTTCTCCTGAAACACACACACACACACAACGCTTCACGCTCACATCGAGCTTCATTTACATGAAGACAGTCTGAAACATGAGCACTTTCAACAGAAACTCAGTGAATGGAGCTCCTGAATCGAGGTCAAACGACATGTTTTTAGCGAATTTATTTTACATTTATCTGGTGATTTATAAATTTTGCAGTCAGACATTTTTTTACTAGAAATAAATGTGAAACAGTTCATCATTAATTAATTCGAACAAAGAAATTAATTAAATATTAATACAGTCAAACTAAACATTACAGAACCATTTTAATTAAATAAATAAACAAAAAAATTATATTTATAATTTTAAGAAATTAAAATTTATAAAATAAAAAATAAAAAAAAGTTAAAAATATTGTAAATAATAAAAAAAATCCCTACATAATACACTGTTCTTTTAAATCTGTTTTGCATAATTTATAGTGTTTCTTACAATAATAGAGTCAACAACAACTGGTCAAACTACATACTAGATATGCAGTTTTATTTTTATTTACCTTAAATATTCTTTAAAATAAAATAAAAAAAACTAAGATTTGCCATCGCAGGAAAAAAATGACCTTTTAAATTAATTTCTTCAATTCTCCTGCACATTTATCTTTTTTTAATATTATAAAAGTTCAATAAACAGATAAAGCAAAATAAATGAATAACTAAAAATTATATTTATAATTATAAAAAATTAATTTATAAAGTGAAAAATAATACAGTTTTTTAAATCTGTTTTGAATAATTTATAAAATGTTTCTTACAATAATGTAGTCAACAATAATTGGTCAAACTACATACTATATGAGCCGTTTTATTTTTAATTTTAATCTTAAATATTCTTTACATGACTTTAAACCATGCTTTCAAAATTTGAGACATAAAAACAGTTCACATTGTTATTTACTAGCAATGAACAAATCATCAAAACTAACCAGATAAAAATAAATAAAAAAAAAACTAAAATAAACAAACAAACTCAAAATAAAATAAAATAAAAAATAAAATAAATTGCCATCAGAGGAAAAAAAAACCCTTTTAAATTATTTTCTTTAATTCTTCTGTATCTTTATCCTTTTTTATTATATATCTTAATTATAATAATATTATAAAAGTTCAATAAACAGATTTAGTATAATAAATAAATAAAATTTATATTTATAATTATTGAAAAAAAAAAATTATCAAATGAAGAAAAAATTGTTAAAAATATTGTAAATAATAAAAAATACCCACATTACATTATTTTTTTTTTAAAAATAGATCTAATTTGAATAATCTATAAAATGTTTCTTACAATAATGTAGTCGTCAACAAGAACAACTGGTCAAACTACATTCTATAGGAGCCGTTTTTTTTGTTTTTTTTAATTAATCTTAAATATTTTTTACATTTTTTAAACCATGTTATCAAAATTTGGGACATAAAAACAGTTCACACTGTTATTTACTAGCAATAAACAAAAACAAAAAATAATAAAAACTAACCAGATTAATAATAAATAAATAAATATAAATAAACAAAAACAAAACAAGCTTTGCCATCAGAGGGGAAAAAACATTTAAAATTATTTTTTTCTATTCTTCTATATTTTTATCCTTTTATTATTATTATTATTATTATTATTAAGTTCAATAAACAGGTTAAGCAAAAAAAAAAAAAAACAAAACAAACAAAAAACACTAATTTAATTTTTTCCCCCCAGATAGAATAGAAAAATAGTTATTTTAAATCGCTAAAATATTTCACAATTTGTGATCAAATAAATGCAGCCATGGTGAGCAGAAAAGACTCTGAAAGTGTTTTCCAACATTTTGAAACTTTGTCTGTTGGCTAAAACACCAACGAACACTGCAAAACTGGCTTCCTGTCGTGCCGCCGTTCCAAACGACATCACTTCCTGGATGTGAGCGACCGTCGTCTCTCACCTGCACCTCCACCACGTGGATGGAGTCCCAGCATCCCTTGATCTTCTTGGATCCGTCTCCGGCTTTCTTGATGAGGATGACGCCGGCGAATCCGTGATCCAGATCCCACAGGTAGACGGAGGAAACCCCGCCCTCGAAATACCTGAGAGAGCAGAGCAGAGCGTCAATCGCGGCTCCTGACCAATCAGAGCGCGAGTGGGCGTGTACTCACAGGTCTCTGTACTGGTCGAAGGCGTTGTTGGCCTCCACCTCCAGCTTACGCAGGCGTGCGGACGGCATGGCGCCGTCGTCGATCGGAGGCTCGTATTTGTTACTCCAGGGAGATCTGAGAGAGAGAACGAGAAAGAGAAAGAGAGCCGACAATCACACGTCTGACACCTCCAGTTTCTACAAAACACTCTTTTTAAATGGCCAATTTCTGTTCATTTCCACTTCAAATTCCATTTTAAAAGGCTAAATGAAATGTCAGTAATCATAAAGCAAGTCTAATTCATTGAAATCATAAAAACAAAGACTGCATTTTAAGAGCCCTGTTTTCCCCAAAGTTTTCCTGGATTTTCCATTTTTTTGGATTCCATTTTCCTCTTGTTTTAAATTTCTCTGAACTCTTTTTTTCCCTTTCCGTCCAATTGACTTTTTCTGGTTTTCATACATTTTCCCAGTTGTACGTTTTTCTAAATTCCAGATAGTGGATGATTGTGTGTGTTTGTTTTTGTTTGTTTAGTTTTACCAGATGTATTTTTTATTTTTTTTTGGATTCTGTTTATTTTCCCATTCCCTTTTCTTTTTCCCCCCTCGATTAAATTTTTCTGGATTTTCTTGTCCCCCTGTTCTAAATATTTCTGGATTCCGGTTTTCTTACTGTTTTAGTTTTCCCAAATTAATTTTTTTTCTGGATTCCATTTTTCCCCCTCAATTAATTTTTTTCTGGATTGCAGTTGTGTGTTTATTTGTTTTTGTTTAGTTTTTGAAAATATTTTTTTTTTTCCCCTGGATTCCATTTGTTTTGTTTGTTTCTTTTCCCCCCCTCAATTAATTTTTTTTCTGGACTACTTTTTTCCCTCGTTTGAAATTTTTCTGGATTCCAGTTTTGTGTTTGTGTTTGTTTTTATTTTTAGTTTACCCAATGTTTTTTCTGGATTCCATTTGTGTGTTTTTCTTCTGCTGTTTCCTTTCTTGGATTCCATTTTAATGGTTAAATTTAATTTCAGTAATCAAAAAGCATGTATAATTAAAGGAACTCAAGAAACGTATACATAAAAGTTTACATAAATGTAATTTTTAGGGCTCTGTGAAATCTATTTTACTTTTTCCAGAATTGTGTTTTAAAATTTTTCCCAAATTCAGTTATTTTCTGGTTTGATCTCTCTGGATTCCATTTACTTTTTTTTTTTTTTTTTTTTTTTTTTAAATCATTATATGTTAATGGTTGAATTAAATTTTAGTAACCAAAAACCATGTCTAATTAATGGAGTAATAATTTACACGTTTACAAGTTTAACAAAGGCCTGAAATTCTTTTTTTTTTTTCCCAAATTACGTGTTTCCTTCTTCAGTTTTCCTATTTTCTGTTTTAATGGTCTTTTTATTTATTCATTCATTCATTTATGTATTTATTTACAGTTTAATACAAATTTGCATTGAAAAAACAGTCATATTCAAATGAAGGGATAAAACAATAATGTAACAGATTTATTTATTTATTTTTTTTTATGTAACCAAATGCAAACGTAACACTTCATTTTACTTTTCGGTAAACCAAGACACTGATTGAATGTAAAAGAGCAGCGTGAACGTCTGTCTTAGAGAAGAAGGTGATCTCAGGTGTTCATGTTACCTGTATGAGTCTCCATCACGGTTGTAGTCGCACAGCAGATAGTCTTTACCCACCACTTTATCACGCGCGATCTTCAGCGGCTGATCCACCGACGACAGCAGATCTTCACACAGACTGGGCACCTGAACACACACACACACACACACACACACACACACACACACGTCATTACAGGAAGTGGATTCCTGTCAGACACTCATTATTGACCCGTCACACACCAATAGAGTCACTTCCTCCCGTAAAACCCTGTGAAACATCTGAGCGAACACACCGGCCGCCGCTCCTGCTGCGTGACTGACACACACGCTAATAACTCATAATAACCGCCCAACACACACACACACACACACACACACACACACACACACACACACACACACACACACACACACACACACACAGGTGCTACGAGGTGGACGTGAACAGAATGTGAGAGAAACAGGTGTTTCAAAGATTCAGCTAAAAATCAAGCATTATTACAAATGGAGATATTTAGCGGAACGTTCACGCTGCTCTCTCATGTGTAACTAGATAGTAATGCTCATAGACAAACTTTAAGTTGGCTTGAAAAAGCCTTGCCAGAAAGTCTGAAGTACTTTTAAAAGCTTGAAGTTTGAAGGTTTAGAGTTTTCACTAGTTTGAAGTTTAAAGTAGTTTTAAAGTTAGTTGCTAGGCTACCTGGGGTGGTTGCTAGGGTGTTGCTATGTGGTTACTAAGGCACTCAGGGTAGTTGCTACGGTGTTACTCGCACGTTATATGGTTAGCAAGTTAGTAGCATATTAACAGCATGATTAGAAAATTACTAGCATGTTCTTAACATGATTAGCAAATTAGTAGCATGTTACTAATATGATTAAGTAGTAAGTTGCATTTTATTAGCATGATTAGCAAGTTACTAGTATGTTGTTACCATGATTAGCCAATTAGTAACATGTTATTAGCATGATTAACAAATTACTAACATGTTGTTACCATGATTAGCACATTACTAGCATGTTGGTAACATGTTTGTAACATGCTGATAGCATGATTAACAAGTTACTAACGTTACTAGCATGATTAGCAAGTTATTAGCATGTCGTTTTCATGATTAACAAGTTAATAACATGTTAATAGCATGATTAGCAAGTTACTAGCATGTTGCTAACATGTTTGTAGCATGTTGATAGCATAATTAGGAAGTTACTAACATGTTGCTAAGATGATTAGCAAGTTATTAACCTGTTAGGATGATTAGCTAGTTCCTAACATTTTGTTAACATGATTAGCATATCGCTAGCATGAATAGATAAAAGGGAAGTTTGATTTATTCTCAAGGGATTCTGGGAGTTCAGATTTGAGTTTTGTCAGTTGGAGTTTGAATAGTGTTGCTCCTTTGAACATTCCGTCAATGTAAGTCTATGGGATTTTTGGTGGATTTGATAGTCTGGTTTAGGAAAACCATAAGCTGGATCAGTCTGAAAAGACACGGCAACCCGAGTCAGACCAGTCTGAAGGTCTGGGCCGAGTTTGGTGGTTGTAGCTTTAAAAGTCTAAGGGGAGACACACTTTAAAATTTGATCTCAGAAGTAGTAGTAGTAGTTTAAATAGGATAACAGTAAACTGGCTTTTTCAAGCTAACTTAATGACAGCAAAATAACGTAAATGAAAGCTAAAATATAAAAACAGTAAGCTAAATGACTAATGAAAGCTAATTATGATTCAGTGCTACTGAGAGCAGCGTGAACATTCAGCTAAACGTCTCGTGTGTGTTGGGCCGAATGAAGCGAGTCACTGAGACGGATCCGCTGTAGACGAGTGAGAGTAATTTTTAGCTGAGCTTTCATTCAGACACCACAGTGGGAATGAAGGAGAGTCACTAACGATGCGTTTACGAGCCAACGGTCCGGATCTGACCGAACGCTGCGGAACAAGCGACGAAAGCGATCACACACACGTCTCGGATGCTTCCACAACCACAACAAACACATGACACACACTGACCAGGTCGATGAGGTCGCTGAGGTTCTTCTCGATCTGCTGCGGAGGCAAACGCCTCATCAGGTCCAGCGCACAGTCCAACTGCTGCTCGTTCTGCACACAAGACAGATTAAGAACACGTTAATCAACACTTCTGCTTCACATCAGTGCTGCTCTTGATCAGCGGTGAATCATGAAATATCAAATGTGTCACTGTGCAGCACAACTGTTTTCAACATTGCTAATAATCTGAATTTTTATTTAATTATTATTACCCGCTAATAATCACTCTTGGTGTGTTTCTGTAGTAAAATACCACTTTATAAATTACAATAAAAATTTTTTGTCAATTTCGCTCAAATGTGTCCTTTCAAAACTGGAAATTTTGCCATAGCATAAAATGTGTTCACAAGCTAAAATTACAAAAACTATTCACATTTTTTAAAATGTTTAAAACTTGAAACAAAAACTGAAATAAAATATGTTTAAGTGCTAGAATTACAAAAACTACACTTACGCTTGAATGTAAATTAGAAATGAAAACTAGAATGAAAAAAATAATTTGTTCAAGGTTTTGTTTTGTTTAAGTTTTCTACGGTTTTTCATCTTTATTTCAATGAATGAAAAAAGTAGTTTTAGTCAATAATTAAACTTTTTATAACATTATTTTTTACAACTTTTTTTGTTCAAGTTTAAGTACTAAATTTTTATATCAAGTTTATTTCAATTTTAAGTACTAAAATTAATTAAATATTCACTTTTTTTCTTTCATTGAAATATATATTTAAAAAAATATATTAGATAGAAAAACCTTTTACATTTTGAATTATGTTGCAATGTCAAATAACAGAAATGCAATGTTTAAACACTAAAATTACTAAAACTACTTCGTTTTTTTCATTAACAAAAATACAAATATTTGATGAAAAACTTAAATTTAAACTTAAATTTGAAATTAAAAAGAATGAAACAAACATTCATTTTTGTTCAAGTTTTCATCTTTGTTTTAATGAATGAAAAAACCTCAGTAGTTTTAGTTAATACTTAAAAACTTAAACTTAAGTGTTTTCATTTTTGTTCAAGGTTAAGGCTGAAGTACTAAAACTAATATAACTACTGACATGTATGTCATTAATTCACAAAGTTTACAAATGTATATCTTAAGATAAATAAAAAAATAAAATAAACACTTAAAACAAGCATTAGAATTATGTTGCCAAATAGCTTAAGACATGTTTAAATACTACAATGACTAAAACTACTCAGGTTTTTTCATTAATTTGAAAAAGTAAAGGTAAACAAACAAATATTAGATTAAAAACTTGCACTTGAACATAAATTAGAAAACAAAAAATTCAAAAGAATATTCAAGGTTTATAAGATTTCTCATCTATTTCAATTAATACAAAACTGAGTTTTAGTTAATACTTCAAGTTTTGAATTAACATTTTTTGTTCAATTAAGTACTTAAATTAATAAAGCTATTTACATTTTTTCATTCATTGAAATAAAGTTTAAAAATATATATATATTTGATGAGAAAAAAACTTGAAGCAGAAAATTTAAATTATGTTGCCAAATAGGTGAAATAAAAAAAGTACTGAAATTACTAAAACTACTCAAGTTTTCATTAATTAAAAAAATAAAGATGAACAAACAAATACTGGAAAACCTTGCACTTGACTGAAAAAAAGAAACATTTAACTTTTTTTTTCAAGCTTTTGTGCAAGTTTTATAAACTTTTCATTTTATTTCACTGAATGAAAAAAAAAAAAAAAAAAAAAAAGTAGTTTTAGTTAACACTTCAACATTTTATTTTTTGTTCAATGTTATGTTTGAAGCATTAAAATTACTAAAACGATTCACATTTCTTACATTCAGTAATATAAAGATAGAATAAAATTAAGCACATTATACATGAAAAATCAGAAATGTCACCTTGTTTTAGTTACAGAATTGCACAGTTAATTAATCTCAGCAGGGATGATCAGTGTTTAGTTAATGCAGTACTGCCATCGTTATAATAATCTCCTGAAACCCCAGTCTGGGAAACTCTAATTTAGGCCAAGAATAACAAATGTCCTCTTCCTGTTTGTCATCTGCTCAGCATTAACGCATGACTGGCTATTTCTAGTTTCCCATCCCAGTGTAAACATCAAAAAACTTGTTCATACCGCTGGACAAACACAAAATGCCTCGAGAACTCAGAGAACATCACATGACACCCGAACGCAGCGGCTCCGCGTCAGCGCCACCTCCGGCTCCTGACGCCGCATTTACACTCAGTGTGCGTGTGAGGGGTCAAAGGTCGCAGGCAGACGCGACCCCTGAGCCAAAACACCTGCTCCGGGCCGTTTGAGAGCGTCTGCTCCAGCAGAACATCTAAACACGCTGATGGAAACCACGGCTTCGCTCACGAACGCTCGCTGCTAAAGCCTAAAGCTGCTAGTAAACACCAGTCACGGTAAAGCGTGAGTTTCTCAGATAGACGGATCTGCACTTCAATCACATGTAAAATGAACGTTGGGAGTTTCTCTCCATACATATCCAACCTCAAACTCCATCTGTCAAAAATACTGAAACGCTAAAACTCTCAAACCAAACAAACCAGCACTGAACACACAAACTACAGGAGATTCAATGAGAGCAGACTGACCGACCATTAAATACTCTTATTAACATGAATGACAGCAAATGCAATACACCAAAATTAATGAACACTTATTTTGAGTTTAGAACCAACATAAACAACTGCCTCTGTTAATAATGATGATGATTTACAGATTGATCTATCACTAACTAAAACCCTCAAACACTAAACCAACCAATAGTAAACAGCTAAAACACCACCTAAAACCCTCGAACACTAGCATTCCCAACAAAACACCAAATGCACCCCTAAAACAGCAAATACCCCAAATACTAAAGTCAAGAAAACCTAAACAAATACTAAAACCTCAAACACTGACCCAGAAAATAAACACCAAAATATTAAACAAACCCCAAATCTAATACTAAAAGCCTCAAACACTAAACCAACAAACATTAAACCCTTAAAATGCCACCTTAAACCATCAAACACTAAACTCTCAATCACTGAAAACAGCAAACACCAGAAGCAAAAACAAACCCCAAACACTACACAATCCCCCCCCAAAAAAAACACTCAACCCATCAAACACTAAACTCTGACAGTTAAACTCAAACATAAATACTAAAACCTTAAATACTACTCCAGTATTTAACCTCCAAAATATTAAACTCCCAACCCCCAAGTCTCCAAGTCTAATACTAAAACCCTCAAACACTAAACCGACTAGCATTAACTCCGAAATACCACCTTGAACCAAAACATTAACACTTTAACCAAAAACATACACCTTCAAACATTAAACTCCCTTAAATACTAAATTCAAGAAAATCAAAACAAATACTCAACCCAAACACTAAACTCAAACATAAACACTAAACCCTCAAACAATGACCACAAAATAAACCCTTAAATATTAAACTCTCAAACTCCTAAAAAATCTAATACTAAAACCTTTAAACACCAACACCCCCCAACAAAACATCCAAAACATCTAAACCAAAAAACTTCAAATACTAAACATGAAACCAAACAAATACTGAACCCAATCACTAATTTCCCTCTGACAGTTAAATACAAATGTAAATACTACACACTCAAACACTGATCCAGAAAATAAGCCTCAAAATATTAAAAACCAAACCCCAAGTCCAATACTAAAGCCCTCAAACACTAAACCAACAAACATTAAACCCCTTAAATAACACCTTAAACCATCAAACACTAACACCATAAACCTTCAACCAGTAAACTACGTCAAATACTCAATTCAAGAAAACCCAAACAAATACTCATCAAATCTCAAACGCTAAACTCTAATGGTTAAACTAAAACAAATACTAAACCCTCAAATACTGAGCCACAAAATAAGCCCATAAATATTAAACCCTCAAAACCTAAGTCTAATACTAAAACCCTTAAACACTAACACTCCAAAAACAACATCCAAAACACCCCAAAACAGAAAAAACCTTCAAACACTAAAAACACAAAATTAAACCAAACCTTCAGTCAAACTCAAAAATCAGATACATAAATACGCAAATATGGACTCAAGCCTAGAGACAACTAAAAAAAAAATAAACATCATAATATTAAAGCCCCAAACACCAAAGTCCTAACACTTAAACTTTCAAACATCCTCAAACCAGCCCTGAACATTGAAACTAGTAGTAGTTTTAATGAACAGATGACTGATTGTCATTGTGATAATCGCTTTTACGATTTAATGATGCATAATGTGACACATTAAACTGCTGAAGTGAAATAAACTGTTTCTATACACAATATATTCATAAGCTTAAAATGCAAATGACCTTGTTAACCAGCCAAATGGAAATGAAGATATACATATTGATCCATTACTGACTAACACTAACCAATATTAAAACCCCCAAAACACCACTTAAAACCCTCAAACACCAACACCAGCAACAAACCATCCAAAAGAGCAAACATCTAAACCAAAAACAAAAACCCAAACACTAAATAAAAAAAAAACATTAAAGCAACAATACTCAATAGTCAAACATCAAATATAAACACTAACCTCAAAAACACTGACCCCGATAACAAACCCCAAAATATGTTTGACAGTTAGTCAAACATCATATACATAAATACTAAACCATCAAATACTGACACTAACAAACACCAAACTTTTAATATTAAACCCAAAATTTACACCGAAAAAACACCTCCCAAAAACAAACAACGCCAACAAAACATCCAAAAAACCTAAAATAGCAAACACTTAAACCAAAAACAACAAACCACAAACTGCAAAACCACCATAAATACTAAATCCAAGAAAACCCAAACAAACACTAAAATTAGATACATCAACACTAAAACCTCAAATTCTTACAATAAAAACAAACTCAATTTCAAAAGGCCTAATACTAAAATATTCAAACACTAAACTACCTCAAACACTAAATCCAGGAAAGCCCAACATTAAACCAAATAAATACTCAACCCAAATAACAGTAACAGTAAACCCATCTGACAACTAAACTTGAATATCAGATACATTAATACTAAACTCTCAAATACTGACACCAAAAACAAACACCAAACGTCTACTATTAAACCAAAAAAAAAACCAAACCCCAAAAATACCACCCAAAACCCTCAAACACCAACAATGCCAACAAAACAAAAAAAAAAATCTAAAACAGCAATCACTTAAACCAAAAACAACAAACCCCGAACATTAAATTGCCATTAATACTAAATCCAAGAAAACCCAATATTAAACCAAACAATTAAATTAAACAACAAAAACCCCACTAAAAACCTATCAGAGAGTTAAACACAAACATTAGATACAGTAATACTAAACCTTTAAATACTGACACCAAAAACCATAACCACCTTCAAATCAGTCCTGAACACCTAAACTAGAGGAAGTTTCAAAGAGAGTAAACGACTGACTGCCAATGAACTGTGACATGGAAATAAACACTTACATATAATATTGTCAGTAGAGTTTAAAACTGACACACTTCTGTTAACATACCAGACAAACATGGCAATGATGGTACACATTTCAGTCTAGTACTAACTAAAACCCTTAAACACTAAAAACCAATATCAAACCCCAAAAATACCAGCCCTAAAACACCCAAACACTAAACTCTGACTGTTAAACTCAAACATCAGATATAAAAACACTAAACCCACCAAGTACTCAAATAGTAAATCAAGAAAACCATATTTAAAAAACAAACAAACAAACAAACAAACTAAAAACCCACCTAACTGTTAAACAGTAACATCAGATACACAAATACTAAACACTGCTAAACCCCTACATCTAAATAGATTGGTCTATTACTAACTAACACCCTGAAACACTAAACCAAACAATAGTAAACACCCAAAATACATCCTAAAACCCTCAGACACCTCCAATAAAAACATCCCGAACGCTGAAAACAGCAAACACCGGAACCAAAAACAAACTCCAAACACTAAATTACCTCATATAGCAAATTCAACGACACCCAAACAAATACTCAAATTATCAAACATTAAACTCTGACACTTAAACAAAATCCTAAACCCTCAAATACTAATCCAGTATTTAAATCCCAATATATTAAATGTCCAAAGCTCAAGTCTAAAACTCAAACACTAAACCAACAAATGTTAAACCCCCTGAAATACCACCTTAAACCAAACACTAACACCTTAACCAGAAAGCTAAACTTTCAAACACTAAATTCAAGAAAACCCAAACAAACACTAAACTCTGACAAATAAACTCAGACACCAGATATATAAACACTAAACCCTAAAGTAATGGCCCCAAAATATTAAAGTCCCAAACACAAAAGTCTAAAACATTCAAACACTAAACTACCTTAATTACTAAATCCAAGAAACCCAATATTAAACCAAACACTTATTCAAACCAAACACTAAAAACCCATCAGATATACAAATACTAAACACTGTTAAACCTCCAAAACATCTAGACAACTTCAAATTAAACGCCATGATATAAAAGGCACATGAATATATAAACCCTCAAACCAACTATAAACACGGGCTGGCAATTAAATACTGACAATTTAACAACAGAGATGTGACATAAAAATACTGAAATAAACACTTATTTCCCACAGTATTGGAACTGACACAAAGGGACATAAATATGATTATGATTATGAACATCACATAGTGTTCTATTACTATAGAAAAAAAAAAAAAAACTTTGAACACCATACCAACAAACATTAAACTCCCATTTATAAATACTACAAATATAAATAAGATGTATAAACATTAAAACCTCAAATACTGGCCCACCAAACAACTCCTAAACAAATCACTAACAACACTAAATAATACTAAAACATGTAAACACTAAACTGCCATGAATAATAACCCCAAGAACACCCAAAACCAAATACTCAACCCATCTTATAAACACTAAACCCTGAAATACTGACCCCAAAATATTAATCTCAAACCCCTAAATATTTAGTCTAAAAGACTAAATATTTAAAACACTAAACTACCTCAAATACTAAATCCAGGAAACCCAATATTAAACCAAACAATCATTCAAACAAAACACTAAAAACCCATGACATACACAAATACTAAATACTGCTAAACCCCCAAAACATCTAAACAACTCTTCAAATTCTTCAAACACCATATTATGGTGATGGTATGACCCTAAAAATGGCCAAAACTTAAATCCACCAACCAAGTATAAACACTCAAATTACAGGACTGGCTGACAATAAACTAACAATTTAATGACAGAAATGTGATGTATAAAAATGGTGAAATAAACACTGATTTTGCACATTATTGGAACTGACACAAAGGGACATGAAGATGATTATGATGATATACATCACATAATGTTCTATTACTATCAAAAACCATCGAACACCACACCAACAAACATTAAACTCATATTTATAGAGGCTATAAATACAAATAAGATAATATAGATACTACAACCATCAACTGATTCAATCCTGGCCCACCAAACGACTCTAACAAGCCTAAAAATAAACGCAAGGTCCCCATAGTCTAACACTGAAGTTTTCACACACTAAACCCAAAATCGTTAACATTAAACCCAAACAAACACCAAACCCCTCAAAAGAGTGTCTGACACCAAAACCCACAAACACTGAACTCAGTTCAGCCTGAACTCAAAGGCTCGACCGAACGAAAACACAATCCTCGAGCAAACTCCAGCCCTCGGTGTTCGTGCTGTGCTGTTCGCGGTGGGCTCGGGCCGCGTTTATTCGGGGTGTTTCAGTGTGTATCGTAGTGTGTACTGTAGTGCTATAATAATAGTGGGCTTGTGCTCGGCTCTCGGCTCAGATTCTGGGAGGCGCTGCGCGTCTCTCTTCCTAAAACGGGCATCGGCTCAAGGCGCGGCGGCGGCGGCTCTTACCATGTCTGCGGCGCTCGGTCGCGGTCTCTGCGGGACTGAAGGAGGCGGCGGCGGCGGGTTCGGTTCGCTGTGCGGCTCTGTTTGCGTGTGTCTGGACGCGGTTCGGCTTCGACTCTCTGACGGAACCCAGCCCTGTCAGCGCTGCAACTTCCTCATCCGGGATCCTGCGGGGGAGGGGCACGACGCACAGCGCGCTTACATATCCGGGTCATTCCGCTCCGCTGCCGCGCGGGCCAATCACAGACGCTTCAGTAAGGCATGGCCAAATATAGAAGAACAGGGGCGTGGCGGAAGCGAGGAGGGCGGAGCGCGGGGCGGGCGGTAGAGGGCGTCCGAGAGCAATACATAATAATAGACAATAACATTAGACAAGAATAACTCGGAAGAAACGCTCATATATATTCACTTTTGTAATACTTATCTGCACTTTGAGATCATTTCAATCATGTGAACACGAAACAAGAAACAATATATTTTTGCTTGCTCTTATTTTTTATTTTACATATTCTGAACTGTGCAACAATGCTTTATATTTCTGTTTTTGCACTGTATTTGACTATGATTTCAGTAAAATATAATACAAGTAGCATTACACAACATAAGCTCAAAACCAAGTGAATGAAAGCACCACTACCATTGTCATCATTTTTTAGATAAAATAAACAATAAATAAAACAGTAAATTGTTTACATTTTATTTATTTTATTAATCTTTAATCACCATTAGTCTAAATGTCAAAATTCATAATTTTTTTTCCACAAATAAATACATGATTTTTTTGGGGAAAAAAGAATAAATAAAACAATTAATTATTTACATTTCATTTCTTCTATTTTAGTCACTATTAGCTTCATATATTGTCTAAACTTTTTTTTTTTTTCATAAATAAATACATGATTTTTGAGAAAAAATAAACAATAGATAAAACAATGATTTATAATTGTTTCATACATTGTGTAAATTCCTAACTTTTTTCATAAATAAATACATATTTTTTTAGACAAAATAAAAAATAAACAAAACAGTGAATTATTTACATTTTTTTTATTTACATTTTTTTCATAAATAAATACATGAATTTTGAGGGGAAAAAAACATTTGAACAATTTTTCATATTTTTATTTATTACATTTATAATATATATTACATATATTTATTTACATTTTATTTACATTCTGTTTATTTTATTAACTTTTAATTACTATTAGCTTCGTATATTGTCAAAATTCATAACCTTTTCCCATAAATAAATACATGGCTTTTGTGAGACAATAAACAATAAATTATTTATATTTCATTTATTTTATTCACTTTTAATTACCATTAGTCTAATCTATTGTCAAAATGCAGAACTTTTTCATAAATAAATGCATTATTTTTAGATAAAATAAACAATAAATAAAACATTAAATTATTTACATTTTATTTCTTTTATTAACTTTTAATCACTATTAGCTTCAAATATTGCCAACATGTATAGCCTTTTTTCATAAATAAATGCATTATTTTTTAGATAAAATAAACAATAAATAAAAAGTAAATTATTTACATTTAATTTATTCTATTAACGTTTAGTCACTATTAGCTTCATATATTGTCAAAATTCACAACCTTTTTCATAAATAAATACATGATTTTTTTTTTAAATATTTAATAGATAAAACAATAAATAATTTATATTTTTCTTAACTGTTTCAGTCATGTTTAGCTTAATATATGGTCAAAACTGCATTTTTTTGAATAAAAATAACTTAATATGAATGTATTCACATTTTTCTGAATTATTGGACTGTTGGAGGGACTTAAATAATAATAACAAAACCCAGCATTCTTCAAATTAACACATAAAGACGATTACATTAATATATGAACGTCTTGATGGCTTGTAACAGTCATAACTAAATTAAAAATCTAAAATTAACTTGTCAGCGTGTATTAGTAATGCTTCATATTTTATAAAACTAGTTTTATCAGGAGCAGAAGATGATCTGAGAATCCTGTCAGAGTGCCGCTTTACATTCTCGCGAGATCTGTAGTACTCCCAGCTACATACAAACGAAGACTCGAAACTCTCGCGATATCGGCAGAGCGGCGCGATGGCGGATGATGTCGTGTGTCAGTTGGGCCGCTGCCTGGATGACAGCGCGGTCAAAACGGGTAACAGTCCACGAAACACGTTATAAACCAGCATTTCCCCCTTAAACTACATAAATAACAGGTGAAAAGTTTACTGACTGGACCGAGACGCGTCTGGGAAATTACATCGACACTTCTGGAGCCGCAAATAAATATGAATGTGGTAATTTATTTACATTTTCATGATTATATCAAATAATTTAGTAATATAAACATTCATAGATACTATCTTTCTCATGAGAACCCCAGACAAACTATAAAATAGTAAATAAAATCCAGATCTTGGCTATAATATCACCATTAATAACCTGTGCTTCACTACAGTGGTGAATTTTTAACTTCTTTAACTGAAAAACAATATTTGCCCATCAGAACGAATGTGATTTCGTTTATTTGTATTAGTATAATCCTCTGATATGTGATTCAAGTCATGTAAACTCCTCAGCACAGAACCTGAAATGTTTCCTGGCCATTTGAGTCGGTTATAAACATGAATATTTCCAGTAAAATGGGATCGAGTGATTAATCCAGGGCCGTCTGGATCCGTCCGGGCACGTCTGCTGTAATTAAAACCCTGAGCCGCTTCATTCCACTCCTCTGTTCAGTAACTCTGTAAAGTTGATGTCTCATGACATGGGGTTTTATCTCGTTTCTGTGTTATGAATGCACGTGTCAGTCAAACTACCGCAGCTCACACAAACAAACTCAGCGGCTTCACCTTCAGGCCTCGACGCAGGAGCGCAGCCGTGCATGTTTAGCGTGCGCTCTTGCAGTAAACCGCAGTACTCAAGGGGGCGATAGAGTTCCCTCGAGTTGCGGCGAACGATGCGACAATGCTAAGAATGCGGCGCATTATGAATTGTGGTCTTTTTTTGTGTGTAGCTAGTTTGTTTCGGGCCTCGCTGCGCTTTCGGTGTGTGCGCTGGCGCGCCGGGGTCAGACCCACACGTGTTTTTAATGTGTTTGATTTAACTTCTCTGTCCTGGACCAGATTGAATCGTAAAACATCTCGAGCAAAAAAGACGAGAAGTGAAAAAAGATGGCAGACTGATAATATGAACTGGACGGATGGAGAAATGAAGGATTAGAGAGCGGTTTCACCCTCAGGGCTGCTGCTCGCGTGTGTGTGTGTGTGTTTTTAGACTCGCGTTCTGCCAAACTGCAATCTTGAAGCTCTTACGCTCTGAGTTTTGGGTTCAGAGAGACACTGAAACTGAGCAAATTATTTGACAGAACTACAGCATTCCTGTTCAAATCATTCAGTTTATCTGCTTCTCCCATTTGCTCTTTTACACTGACTATCACTCTATACAGACTAATACAATCAATCATTTCTGAAACATTCATTACAGTATATACTAGAAAAATGTAAGGTTGACTTCAGTGGTATGAGATGACTGGATGCTTTCAACTGATTTTCTATTGAACTGTCAACAACTGAACTGCAGCTCAAACTATTTCAAATATAGTGAATTAAGCTACAAACACCATCATAATGCACAATGTTTCCATCTAACATGTATTTTGGGCTGCAGCTCGTCATATTAATGGAGTGTTTCACTAGTTAGCAGTAAACCAGTTACCTCACCTCAATAGGGAGTAGATTTGTGTTGGATGCTTTATTTGGAATGGAAATATAAATATTTAATTTGTAAACATCATACTTTTTTTATCTTATATTTCAGTTAATGTCATAAAACTAAAGAGCTAAGTCAGTAGTAGTACTGACAGTGTCGTGTAAACATGACTGAAGACGCGAAAAGCGGAAGAACGGACAAACCGAATCAATTGAGTGAATCATTCACGCTGGAACTGCTCCGATTGATTCAAACGCGTGATTTCGTTCATTCAGATCAAGCGATTCACAAGCAAAAACCGGTTTAAAAGAGCTTTTCGTTTTAGAATTTCGACATCACTTGTAATGATGTTTAAAAGCACACACAGAAATGGGTGAAACGGGGCTTTTTAAAAGTCCGAATCAGTTACACCATTGCGTCGCAAAATGATTCACTCTTGCAAAGCGCTCCAATCAGATCATGAATCGCGAATCATTTGTTTTATATCGGAACTTCGAACGCGGATCGCGAATCATTTGATTCGGAACTTCGAGCACGGATCGCGAATCATTTGATTTAGATCGGGACTTTGGTCCGGGTTTGCGAATCACTTGTTTCAGATCGGATCTTCAGAGCGCGGATCATTTGATTTAGATCAGCTTTTTTTTTTTTTTTTTTAATTAATGTGTACAATTTACAATTCAAATACAAACTTTAGCGGCACATTTCAATAACTGAACACATATTGTTAGTGTTGATACAGCAAATTGAAAAAAAAACAGAAAGAAAAAATGCAATAAAACAGGAAAACAAAACAAAACAAAAAGAAGAAGGGTCTCATTCTAACAACAGAAACCAGTTCAAATTATTTAGGAGTTTCTGGACGTTTTTGTCCGTCATGTAATCAAGAGACTTCACAATTATCTTCAGGTCATTCTTCCATCCGCTGAAGTGGGGTTTAACCTTTAAATAGATCGTCATTTCGAGCGCAGATCGCGAATCGTTTGATTTAGATCGGGACTTTGGCGCGGGTTTGCGAATCACTTGTTTCAGATCGGATCTTCAGAGCGCGAATCATTTGATTTAGATCGGCATTTCGAGCGCGGATCGCGAATCATTTGATTTAGATCGGAACTTCGAGTGCGGATCGCGAATCATTTGATTTAGATCGGAACTTCGAACGCGGATCGCGAATCATTTGATTCGGAACTTTGAGCGCGGATCGCGATCGGGACTTTGGTCTGGGTTTGCGAATCACTTGTTTCAGATCGGATCTTCAGAGCGCAAATCATTTGATTCGGAACTTCGAGCGCGGATCGCGAATCATGTGATTTAGATCGGGATTTTGGTGCGGGTTTGCGAATCACTTGTTTCAGATCGGATCTTCAGAGCGCGGATCATCTGATTTAGATCGGAACTTCGAACGCGGATCGCGAATCATTTGATTTAGATCGGAACTTCAGTGCGGGTTCGCGAATCATTTGTTTAAAATTGGAACATCAAACCATTAAGAAAGTACAGGTAAAAAAATAAAACAAAGAAAAAAGAAAGCACGTGTGCACAAATACAAATATTTTAAGAAAATTAACCATGGTTTTATTATAGCAAAAGTGTATGAGTATAGAGATGCAGTTTTTTCAAGATGAACAGAACTTTGTATAGTTTCCATGTACTTGTCTAGATCAACTTTGAATAAAGAAAAGAGAGTTTTAGAGACAGATTTGTATTTATGCATGTGAAATTTAGCTAACTGGAAACACAATGTTCTCTTTTGAATAGTCAAACAATCCATAGACATCTTTAAAACAGAAAGTCACTTACAAAACGATCAGATGAACAGGAATGAATCTGATCAAAATGTCTCTGTGAGGTTCACTGGCAAACAAGTGAATGAATCTTCCTCAGAAGAGACAAAAACAGCAACTCACTTCAATGTCTGACTCATAATTACGTGAAATGTGGATGAACTCATGAATCTGTTGTTTGATGTCTTCAGGAGAGAACTATAGTTTCTAAAATTGGACATTGCTTGTTATGACTTTCAAGGGTGTAGAATTTAGAATATCCACACGCTACTAAATTGACCCTAGCAATAATTTTGATCAAACAATTGCCTTTATTTCTTGGATAAAAATAAGGAGGATAATGATGTCTGCTGCGGTCACTTAATGTTTTTGAAGTATGTGTGCAGTGTGTAGTTGTTGGTTCGAGACGCAGCCGAGGATCCGGTGAGTTTGGTGGTATTTCCCTCACTAATGAAGTGGAGGGGATGTTGTTTGGTGTTTTGTGGTTTTGTTTGACATTTGTAAGTTGTGTAATCGGCGCAGCAGCAGGACGCCGCGCTCAGCGACTCTGAATCCAATTAGCGGAGAGAGAGAGTTTCTGGGCGCGGCTCTGCTGCCAGGCTTCATGTTCGGACTGAGCTCTTCATCACGGCTTTACTGTGGTGATACTGCGGTACTTTCATATTTACCACAGGACTGAATGATTAACATGCTCGTGCTAAACAAATGTGGTACGGTCTCCAAGAAAACATGGTATTTTCATTCCAAAATGGATTTTTCTTCTACAAAATGCTGTAAAATTAATTTCATGCATTTGTTATTAAGTAAAAACTGTCTTCTGTGAATTGTGAGGTCACGCTGCTGACAGCCTTACCTTCACTCTCCTTCGGGAGCGGCGTATGGCTGACATGTGCTGTTTACAGGTTTAGAGGTCAGAGGTCACTACCAGACCCCCCCCCCCCCCCACACACACACACACGTCATTAAAACATGCTGACCAAGATATGTGTGTGAGACAGTGTACTATTATAGTATTTAAAATACTTTGAGCCTTTACTTTTACATTTTCAGTTTTAGTTTTGGTTTTAAAAGTGTTAGTAGATCCCAACTTCGAGAGAGTTTCCATTAGTGTCATGTTTTCATCTCTGCATCATTCCCAGACTTACATGTGTGTGATTTCAGAGTTTCGTCATCAGTTGATGTATATGTTTATGTGTTTATCTGTCTGTCTCACAGAACCAGTAGACGAGTCTCTTCATCATCACCATCATCATCATCGCTGCTGGTTTTCATCACTTCCATCTGCTGAATGAACGCTGTGAGTCTGACAGGCGGGCAGACGTCGTGTTTGAGCGCATGATGAAGTGCTTACAGTGTGTGTGTGTGTGTGTGTGTGTGTGTGTGTGTGTTTTGTGTGCTAATGAGTGTGTGAGCTGGACTCCCGCTGCTCTGGAATAAGAGCCAGATTCAGCACCTGCAGGAGAGAGAGAAAGAGAGAAAGAGAGAAAGACGGCTGAAACCCTCCTGATGAAGAGATTACAGAAATCAAACACTAGTCAGCCATATTAACACTGCAACACGACCGCAAACACACACTATACACACCGCTGCGGGCTCTGATACGCTGCCATGATTATCTTCACAGGAGTGTGTGTGTGAGAGAGAGAGGTTATATATTATGTAAGAGTGTGTGTGTGTGTGTGTGTGCGTGTGTGTGTGTGTGTGTATCTACTTGTTTTTGCTACATTATGGGGACCTAATGTACCTAATATATATGTGTGTGTGTTTATTAATTTGTGATTAATGTGTCTGTGTGTGTGTGTTTGTTATGTGTATTTATAAATTATGTGTAAATAATGTGTCTGTGTGTGTTTATATATTTTGTGTGTGTTTATATTGTTTATATATTGTGTGTGTATGTGTGTTTATATATTGTATGTGTGTTTTTATATATTATATGATATGTGTGTGCATTTATATATATTGTGTGTGTGTGTTTATATATATATTTGTGTGTGTGTGTGTGTGTGCGTTTATATACTATATGTGTGTGTGGGTTTATATATTATGTGTATGTTATGTGTGTTTATAAATTATGTGTGAGTAATGTGTATGTGTGTGTTAATATATTTTGTGTGTGTGTTTATATATTGTGTGTGTGTGCATTTATATATATTGTGTGTGTATTTATATTATCTGTTTATAAATTATATGTGAGTAATGAGTCTGTGTGTGTTTATATATTATATGTGTGTTTATATACTATATGTGTGTGTGCGTTTATATTGTGTGTGTGTTTATGTTATGTGTGTTTATAAGTTATGGGTGAGTAATGTGTCTGTGTGTGTCAATATGTTGTGTGTGTGTTTATATATTGTGTGTTTGTGTTTATATATTGTGTGTGTGTGTGTGTTTATATTATCTGTTTATAAATTATGTGTGAGTAATGTGTCTGTGTGTGTTTATATATTTTGTGTGTGTTTATATAGTATATGTGGGTGCGTTTATATACATATATTGTGTGTGTGTGTGTTTGTTTAGAAATTATGTGTGAGTAATGTGTCTGTGTGTTTATATATTTTTGTGTGTTTATGTTATTTGCGTTTATAAATTACGTGTGTGTAATGGGGCTGTGTACGCGTTTATATATTATATGTGCGTGTGTGTGCGCGTCTATATATTTTTTTGTGTGTGTGTGTTCTCACCCCCCCCCCCCCCCCCCCCGTGCAGCAGAATGCCAGGAATGTTCTAGAATGCCAGTTGCAGTCGGAGCTCAGAACTTATTACTAACAGGTGAGAGAACATGAACGTCTGCTGCTGCCAGAGCCTCACCTGCAGAGAGACACACAGGTGAACGTGTTGCTGCCTGTCTGACAGATTCTGCTGGAGCACGTTAATCCCTCACACACACACACACACACACGTCATGACAGCGCAGGAATTCAAAACGTTCACGCATCACAGGAGCTGAGAAGCTGCTCCACACACATCGGTTGATTTGAATCTTAAAGAGACAGTTCAGATAAAACACGATCGTTCTGTCATTATTTATAGCCCACATGATGTTTCAAAGCAAGTTTGATTTCCTTTCCTCTGAGGAGGATATTTAGCTGAATGTTCACGCTGCTCTTGCACATATGTGACCTTGGACTACAAAACCAGTCATAAGGGCTGATTTTTAAAAATAAGCTTTCCATTGATGTATGGACAATATCTGGCTGAGATACAACTATTTGAAAATTGGAATCTGAGGGTGCAAAAAATCAAAATATTGAGAAAATCACCTTTAAAGTCCAACTGAAGTTCTTAGCAAAGCATATTACTAATCAAAAATTAAGTTTCGATATATTTACGGTAGGAAATGTACAAAATATCTTCATGGAACATGATCTTTACGTAATATCCTAACGATTTTGACCCATACTGTGTATTTTTGGCTATTGCTACAAATATAGCCGTGATACTTATAAGTACTTAAAGATAAACATATTTCAAATCCAGTTGTGTTATATTCAAAGTGTTCTGAAGTCATTTGATGCGATTTTTCAGTACACATTACTGCTCTTCCATGCAACAGATGAGTTTGATCGTTGCGTTTCCTGCATCTCGCACATGATTTGGCGTACTAAAAATGCATTGCTGAAATTAAATAAAAAAACAATGTATATCTTGCATTTTGTTCACATTTCTCTAGCTTTTTTAAATGCAAAATGATCTTTATGATGCTTTTAGTTGTTTAAAGACACACAATATTAAGTAAAATCAACAAATTTTGCCATACTTGAAACTATTAAATAAAAAACACTGAATAATTTTACTTAATGAAACTATCATTTTAAAGTTGAAATTATGATTAAAATTAATCCTGAATTGGAAGAATGTTGCGAGACTGACACTGCTTCAAAAGTGCAGCGTGAACATTCATCTAAACATCTCCTTTTGTGCTCCACCGAAGAGGGAAAACGACACGTTTCAAGTTATAATTCCATTTGAAACTCAATAAAGGCCTCCTTTTTAAAGTGCTGCGATGGTATCAGACGGCAGAAACGTGGTGGTTTTGTCCTCGCGGAGGCTCAGATCACTTTAAAACCATGAGACAGGGATCACATACTGAGAGTTTGAGTTTGTTCTGGATGCTGGTGAAGATTCAGATCAGATTGCAGGAGATTCTGACCTGCCAAATCCACCAGCATCATCATCTGCCCGCCTACACACACACACACACACACACACACACCTCGCGTCTGACCCGCCCCCAAAACACACACACATACACACTCGCACTCGGCGCTGGGCAGCGACTGCAGCGAACGGCTCCGCTGGCTGTGTGTTTGAAAGACACGGACCGACACATCACGTTTCTTCTGACTCTCTCTCTCTCTCTCTCTCTCTCTCTCTGTGTGTGTGTGAGTGTGTGTGTGTTGGTGATGTAATTGTTTAACTCCAGCAGGTCATAACAGGGCGAATCGTCCGTTAATCACCATATGAGATCCGTCAGCGGGACATCAGACACAGAGACGCTCGAGAAACCGTAAGTTTGTGTCAGATCTCCTCACTGAACTCTGTAGAAGTGTTTGCCTTCCTCAGGTCACGATAACCGACTTGTTCTTGAAGTTTGAGAAGTTGAGAAGTAGTTTTAATGTCACGTAAGCAAAGGAGACCATTCGTGTTTGTCTCTCTCTCCCGATTTCTCTTTGAAATGGAATATCGGATCCGCCGGGAGTGTTTTTATTTATGAAAGCGGAGCTTTTGGTTTCTTGTGGACGTGCTGTTTTAACTGCGCCTGTTCGCTTTGGCATAAAACAGAGGAGGCATTTAAGACGCATGCTTTATTAGAGTCAGGTGGTATCAGAGTCTGTCTCTCTCTCTCTGCCTGTCTCTCTCTCGCTCTCTCTGGTGTTCTGGACCGAGTGAACCACATTGTTCCTGTGCCTCGTTCTGTGATTGTGCGCCAGTTTCTGGCCATGCGAAGAGTTGATTGCTCTCCATCGGTGCGAAACCGGCCAGAGCGAGTCCAGAACGCTCGGCGGAGAGCGCTGCGCTAATAAAACAAGATAAATGAGGTTTAGAAAAGTGGCGGGCGCATTCCTCTGAGCTTTGATTTCTGATTATTTAACGATGTGTTTTCAGGTTTCCGCGATGTGGCCGCGCGTTCTGCTCGCGTGTTTGCTGCTGGAGTTGTGCGGCGCGGCTCCGCACGCTCACATCAACCGCCTCGCGCTCTTCCCCGACAAAAGCGCCTGGTGCGAAGCCAAAAACATCACGCAGATCGTCGGACACACGGGCTGCACGCCACGATCCATCCAAAACAGGTCACACGCACACGCTGTTGTCCAGTTTGGGGAATTCTTGAATGTTGCTCTGCGTTCCTTTGACCAAAACAAACGCTCAGCTGTTTAATATTGCGACAGTCGATTGTCGTTTGTTCTAACGGTGCCGCGTTGTGTTTTTCAGGGCCTGTCTGGGTCAGTGTTTCAGCTACAGTGTGCCCAACACCTTCCCACAATCCACCGAGTCTCTGGTCCATTGCGACTCCTGCATGCCGGCGCAGACGCAGTGGGAGGTGGTGAGTGTGTCGCCGTTAAACTCGCTGGGTGAACTACAAACACGTTTATGAGAGGGGCTTTAAAATGTTCACACCATACGGTGGCGTACGGTACGATGCAGCAGTGAAAGCAGCAGATATATTGTGCCCGAATTCTCACACTCAAGCTGTAGAAATACTGAGAATAAATGATAATATTTGTGCTGCAGTAGTGAAAACTGCAAAAATACTGCATGCAATTTGTCACTTTTGTTGCAATACTGAAAAAAAAAAAAAAACTTTGGGAATATTCTGAGTGAACGATAACATTTGTGCTTAAGTAGTGAAAACTGCAGAAATACTGTGTCCAAATTGTCACTTTTGTTGCAATAGTGAAAATGACACACTACAGAAATAGTGTGAGTAAATAATAAAATTAGTGCTGCAGTAGTGAAAACTGCAGAAATACTGTCCAATTTGTCACTTTTGCTGCAGTAGTGAAAAATACTGTGGTCAAACGTCATATTTGTTCTGCAACAGTGAAAATTACAGATTTTAAAATTGCACACTGCACATGTCTGAATTGCAGATTTCTAAACTGTCATATTTGTGTTGCAATAGTAACGACAGAAAAAGTACTGCATCCAAATTCTCACTTTGTAGGAAAAGTGAAACAGTAAACTTCACAAATATTGCAACTAAATTATTTCATTTGTGCTGCAGCCGTAAAAACTGCAGAAATACTGTCCAAATTATCACTTTTGTAGCAGACATACAAATGGCAAACTGCAGAAATATTACAAGTAGTGAAAACCGTCAACCTGCTATGTCCAAACTGTCATATTTGTGCTACAATAGTGAAAGTTGTAGAAATATTGAATCTAAATTGTCACTTTTGCTGCAATAGTGAAAATGATAACATTTGTGCTGCAGTAGTGTAAACTGCAGAAATAGTGTCCAAATTGTCACTTTTGTTGTAATCATGCAAATAGCAAACTAAAGAAATTTAGTTAAGAAAACTGCAAATAAATGATAAGACTTGTGCTACAGTAGTGAAAACCATCAAACTGCTGTGTCCAAACTGTTGTATTTGTGCTACAATAGTGAGTTGCAGAAGTATTGAATCTAAATTGTCACTTTTGCTGCAATAGTGAAAAATACAAACTTAAGAAATCTTGTGAGTGAACAATAACATTTGTGCTGCAGTAGTGAAAATGGCAAAAATACCGCAATCAAATTGTCATATTTGTTCTGCAATAGTGAAAATTGCGTATCTCAGATGTCTGAATTGCAGATTTCTAAACTGTCATATCTGTGTTGCAATAATAACAACACCAAAGGCACTTTGTAGAAATAGTGAAAATGGTAAACTTTCACAAATATTGCAAACTAAATTATCATATTTGTGCAGCAGTTGTGAAAACAGCAGAAATACTGCCCTTTTCCTGCAATAGTTAAGATGGGAAAGTTCAGGAACGTTTCAAGTAAATGATAACATTTGTGCTGCAGTTGTAAAAAAAACTGCAGAAATACTGTGTCCAAATTGTCACTTTTGCTGCAATAGTGAAAAATACAAACTTAAGAAATACTGCTGCAATAGTAAAAAAAAAAAAAAAAACTGCAAAAACCTACAGAAAATATTGTGAGTAAATGATAAACTGCAAGTAAATGATAAAAAAAAAAAAATTGCGAGTAAATGATACTTGTGCTACAATAGGAAAAACCGTTAAAATGTTGCGTCCAAATTGTGATGTTTGTGTTACAATAGTGACAGTTGCAGAAACACTGTGTTCAAACTGTCACTTTTGTTGCAATAGTGAAAAATACAAAATACAATCTTGTGAGTGAACGATAACATTCGTGCTTAAGCAGTGAAAACTGCAGAAACGCTGCATCCATTTTTCCACTTTTGTTGCAGTAATGAAAATGACAGAAATATTGTGAGATAAATGACGCAGTTAGAGCTGCAATGGTGAAAACAGCAAAAACATTTCATGTAAATTGACTTACGCACTAATCAAAACTGCAGTAATACTGTGACTCAAGTGATTTGTGGGTTGTTTTGTGCGATTCTCTGGCATGACAGCGAATTCTTACAGTCAAAACACGTGGACGTGCGTTTGAGAACACGTCACGCGCAGATACTCTTTGGGCCGGAGTGATGAATGCGTCCGGCCGCATGCCGCGTGTCTTGTCGTGTGGTGTGGTGTGCTGTAACAACCGAGAGCTGCGAGCAAACCGCAATACCTATTTAACATCCAGCGCGGTGATTGATGGACTCGCAGAGAAGGTTGAGTGACTCTTTATGAGGCATGTTGAAAGACAACAAACACACTCATCTGTCTTGCGCAGAGAACACGGCGTGTTTTAACTGTCATGCGTGAGCTTGTGTTGATTTTGTGTATTTACAGTATTTCGCGGTGGGCTTCAGCTCTGGCCGCCCTCTAGTGTTGGAGTTTATTTTGCTTTGCCTGGCAGAAGACGGGAATGTTTGACCACCGGCAGAACGGCGCGAGGGCGGCGCGGGAAGTGTGTGCGAGATATCAACATATGAAAATAATCACTTTGTTTGGCCTCCTTCTCACCCGTCGGGATCCGAGAACGGTCGTATCGGCGATAACTGACCGTCGTGAAGCACGAGGAATGTTGAGGGTTTAGTCCGACTTGAAAAGGTTTTGCTGTATTTACGCAGAAACATCATGTTCTGTTTGCGAGAGCTCTCGTAGCATTAGCCGCCGACTCAAAGGGGCCGCTCTCTGCTACTTATTATGCTCTTTTATACAATCTGGCTTTAATAGAAAGCAGCTCACGTTTGGTAAATAAAACAGACTCGGGCTTGTGTTGACAAAGACCTGCAGTAATGTGACAGCAACCTGATCTGACCCGCAGTACCAACACTCGCTTACCGTAGACAAACATTAGACTAACGTTACACAGCGTCCTGACCAGACGCCGTGTGGCTTTCCAGCGTAATTTCAAGAAAAACAAAATCACGGCCAATCAGAACATGTTTGGCTTTCATTTTAGACCATAGAGATTTTCCCCTTAAAAAAGCTTAGAGGAGCTTTCGCAGCAACAAAGCAACCAAATGTCATTTTTTCCATGAGAGTTGCTGATTTTGAGGTGTGTTGTTGGTTTAGAGTGAGTTTTACCAACAGTCAGTGTTTACCCGTTTAGCGTAGTCCGCTTAACAACATCATTATTCAGGCGATGAGCGTGTTTCTCTATAGATGGCCACTCAAAAGTGTGTTCTGACAACTTTTTTCCAAGTAGTGCATTAACATAAAAGGACTCTTAAATGATGAAATAGACATGTTTTTCTCCTCATTTGCATTTCATTTACATATATTCATTTAGCAGACGCTTTTATCCAAAGTGAGTTGCAAATAAGGAATATCTCAAGCATTTTGTCACGGTATTTGCAGTACGTAAGGTTTCAAGAGGCATTACGGCCCAGTTATGACCTGTTTGGTTACATCACACCGCTGCGTATTTGCATAATGCATCGCTGCAGCAGCAGCACTCGCTAAAGCTCATGTCGCAAATCTATAATCTTTCACTGAAATTAATGTCCTTAAGGTTTCTTTGTTGTTACAGATTGCTTTCCTTAAAGTAGAAAAGACTGTTTCTTGCTTGTCACATTACTCCATCGCAGTATATACTATGAGAATAAAGTCAAAATACTACAAGAATAATGTTAAAATACTACGAAAATGAAGTCGAAATATTACAAGAAAAAAGTCGAAATATTATGAGAATAAAGTCGAAATATTATGAGAATAAAGTTGAAATACTACAAGAATAAAGTCGAAATGCTATGAGAATTAAGTCGAAAAACAATGAGAATAAAGTCGAAATACTACAAGAATAACGTTAAAATACTACGAAAATGAAGTCGAAATATTACAAGAAAAAAGTCGAAATATTACAAGAAAAAAGTCGAAATATTACAAGAATAAAGTCGAAATATTATGAGAATAAAGTCGAAACGATTTGAGAATAAAGTTGAAATACTACAAGAATAAAGTCGAAATGCTATGAGAATTAAGTCGAAAAACAATGAGAATAAAGTCGAAATACTACAAGAATAAAGTCATAATACTACGAGAATAAAGTCGAAATATTACAAGAATAAAGTTAAAATACTACAAAAATGAAGTCGAAATATTACAAGAAAAAAGTCGAAATATTACAAGAAAAAAGTCGAAATATTACAAGAATAAAGTCGAAATATTATGAGAATAAAGTCGAAACGATTTGAGAATAAAGTTGAAATACTACAAGAATAAAGTCGAAATGCTATGAGAATTAAGTCGAAAAACAATGAGAATAAAGTCGAAATACTACAAGAATAAAGTCATAATACTACGAGAATAAAGTCGAAATATTACAAGAAAAAAGTCGAAATATTATGAGAATAAAGTCGAAATGATTCGAGAATAAAGTCAAAATGTTACGAGAATAAAGACTAAATACTATGAGAATAAAGTCGAAATACTATGAAAATAAAGTCAAAATACTACAAGAGTAAAGTTAAAATACTATGAAAATAAAGTCGAAATATTACGAGAATAAAGTTGAATATTACGAGAATAAAGTTGAAATGTTACGAGAATAAAAAGTTTAAATACTACAAGAATAAAGTTAAAATACTACGAAAATAAAGTTAAAATATTACAAGAACAAAGTCGAAAAACTACGAGAATAAAGTTGAAATACTACGAGAATAAAGTTGAAATATTACGAGAATAAAGTCGAAATGTTTTGAGAATAAAGTCGAAATGTTTCGAGAATAAAGTCGAAATGTTTTGAGAATAAAGTCGAAATGTTTCGAGAATAAAGTCGAAATGTTTCGAGAATAAAGTCGAAATGTTTCGAGAATAAAGTCGAAATGTTACGAGAATAAAGTCGAAATGCTATGAGAATTAAGTCGAAAAACAATGAGAATAAAGTCGAAATACTACAAGAATAACGTTAAAATACTACGAAAATGAAGTCGAAATATTACAAGAAAAAAGTCGAAATATTACAAGAAAAAAGTCGAAATATTACAAGAATAAAGTCGAAATATTATGAGAATAAAGTCGAAACGATTTGAGAATAAAGTTGAAATACTACAAGAATAAAGTCGAAATGCTATGAGAATTAAGTCGAAAAACAATGAGAATAAAGTCGAAATACTACAAGAATAAAGTTAAAAAATACTATGAAAATAAAGTTGAAATGTTACGAGAATAAAGTCTAAATGATTTGAGAATAAAGTCGAAATACTACAAGAATAAAGTCATAATACTACGAGAATAAAGTCGAAATATTACAAGAATAAAGTTAAAATACTACAAAAATAAAGTCGAAATATTACAAGAAAAAAGTCGAAATATTATGAGAATAAAGTCGAAATGATTCGAGAATAAAGTCAAAATGTTACGAGAATAAAGTTAAAATACTATGAAAATAAAGTCGAAATATTACGAGAATAAAGTTGAATATTACGAGAATAAAGTTGAAATGTTACGAGAATAAAAAGTTTAAATACTACAAGAATAAAGTTAAAATACTACGAAAATAAAGTTAAAATATTACAAGAACAAAGTCGAAAAACTACGAGAATAAAGTTGAAATACTACGAGAATAAAGTTGAAATATTACGAGAATAAAGTCGAAATGTTTTGAGAATAAAGTCGAAATGTTTCGAGAATAAAGTCGAAATGTTACGAGAATAAAGTCGAAATGATTTGAGAATAAAGTTGAAATACTACAAGAATAAAGTCGAAATACTATGAGAATTAAGTCAAAAAACTACGAGAAATAAAGTCGAAATACTACAAGAATAACGTTAAAATACTACGAAAATGAAGTCGAAATATTACAAGAAAAAAGTCGAAATATTACGAGAATAAAGTTGAAATGTTATGACAATAAAGTCGAAATGATTTGAGAATAAAGTCAAAATGTTACGAGAATAAAGACTAAATACTATGAAAATAAAGTCGAAATACTACAAGAATAAGGTTGAAATGTTTTGAGAATAAAGTTGAAATATTACGAGAATAAAAAGTTTAAATACTACAAGAATAAAGTTAAAATACTACAAAAATAAAGTTAAAATATTACAAAAACAAAGTCGAAAAACTACGAGAATAAAGTTGAAATATTACGAGAATAAAGTCGAAGTGTTTTGAGAATAAAGTCGAAATGTTTCGAGAATAAGGTCGAAATGTTTCGAGAATAAAGTCGAAATGTTACGAGAATAAAGTTGAAATACTACGAGAATAAAGTCGAAATACAACAAGAAGGAAGTTGAAATGTTTTGAGAATAAAGTCGAAATGTTTCGAGAATAAAGTTGAAATGTTACGAGAATAAAGTCGAAATACTACAAGAATAAAGTTAAAATACTACGAAAATAAAGTCAAAATATTATAAGAATAAAGTCGAAAAACTACGAGAATAAAGTCGAAATGTTTCAAGAATATAGTCAAAATGTTACGAGAATAAAGTTGAAATGATTTGAGAATAAAGTTGAAATACTACAAGAATAAAGTTGAAATACTATGAGAACAAAGTCGAAAAACTACGAGAATAAAGTTGAAATACTACAAGAATAAAGTTTAAAATACTATGAAAATAAAGTCGAAATATTACGAGAATAAAGTTGAAATATTACAGAAATAAAGTCGAAATACTACAAGAATAAAGTCGAAATACTATGAGAATAAAGTTAAAATGCTATGAAAATAAAGTTGAAATGATTTGAGAATAAAGTCGAAATGATTTGAGAATAAAGTCAAAATACTATGAGAATAAAGTCTATATGTTACAAGAATAAAGTTGAAATGATTCGAGAATAAAGTTAAAATACTACGAGAATAAAGTTGAAATACTACGAGAATAAACTACAGTTCAGTTTAAGTGGCATGTAAGTCAATCATCTTTCTGATTCATCATTTCGACTTTTCTTGAAATTTCAACTTTATTCTTGAAACATTTCGACTGTATTCTTGATACATTTTGTCTTTGTTCTTGAAACATTTCGACTTTATTCTCGAAACATATTACTGCGTCGCAGCATGTTAGTGAACAGCGTTGCAATCACAAGCAAGTCACAGTATTTGCAGTACTTAAGGTTTTAAGAGCCATTATGGCGCAGGTATGATCTCTTTGGTTGCGTTGCGCCACTGCACGTTTGCATAATCCATCGCTGCAGCAGCAACACACTCTGAAGCTCATGTCGCAAATCTCACATCTCCAGCCTTAACTGAAACGAAAGTCCTCTGATTGCTTTGTTGCAGAAGTTTTTCTGTTTCTTGCTTGTCGCATGTTTGTGAACGGTGCTCAAACTGACCGTGTGCATCTGTGTTTGCAGGTGACTCTGGACTGCTCGGGCAGCGACGAAGCCCCGCGTGTGGATAAGTTAGTGGAGCGCATCCTCCACTGCAGCTGCCAGTCGTGCAGTAAAGAGAGCAGCCAGGAGGGGGCGCTGCTGCAGCTGTACCCGTCAGAGGGAGCGCTGGAGACGCCTTCGCTGTCGGACGCTACGCACACGCAGCACGCTCACATGCACGCCGACGCGCACGTAGACATACACGCGCCCGAGGCCGGGTGACGCGCGCGCGCGCTCACGTTACGCTTTCCAGCCTACTGAACTCTCTGTCTCCCTCTCTGTCTGTCTAAAGCACTTTTTCACATAGAAATCACGACACTAATCAAGACTTTATCACAGTCACTGAAGCTTCAGTCAGCTCTGTGAATAAATGCGCACACACACGCACGCACACACGAAACTATATATTACTGACGCATTCGCACACACGTCCAGATCTATATATCTGTAACATAGCCTGCAGGAACACGTACAGTCAGACTGTGTGTCACTCGTGTAATATTAATCACAATAAAACGTGAAATCATCTTTGTGTCTGAAGATTTATTCTTTAATCCTTAGAGTTGCATATGGCTCTGTCACCACGTAGGGGACATTTTAGACACTAAAAGTAAACAGAAACAAAACTTACCTTATTTCAGCTAATTCACGCTTCAGGTGTCCCGAGTTCGAATCCCACCCCGTAGACCTTTCCCGATCCTGCCCCCTCTCTCTTCCACTTGCTTCCTGTCATATCTTCCCTGTCCTATCAAGAAAAATGCAAACACACCCCCAAAAAAGAAATGACTTTATTTTTTACCCAATTTTTGACTAATATTTTTCCACATTTTTATGTATATTTACACTTACTTACACTATGCAAACTCATTCCCCATCTACAGTGTTTAAAATGTCCAGTTTAACTACAGTATGATGCTTTCTTAGAAGTGTGCTGCCTATCTCAAAACATTTCGACTTTATTCTTGTAATTTAAACTTTATTCTTGAAACATTTTGACTTTATTCTCGTAATTTCTACTTTATTTTCGAAATATTTTGACTTTATTCTTGAAATACTTTGGCTTTATTCTCAAAATATTATGACTTTGATCCCGTAATTTTAGATTTTTTAATTTTTTAACTTGGCACTAAAACACCATCACAGCGTTGCATTCGAAGGCATTTTGTAGCAGTATTTTCAATATTTATTTTTTACAATATTCTTGACTAATATTTTTATCTATGTTTACACTTATTTGCACTATACAAACTTATTCCCCATCTAGAGTGTTTAAAATCTTGCAAGTTTCTATTTTAACTACAGTATGATGCCTTCTTAAAAGTGTGCTGCCTATGTGGACAGTCTACTAGTGTTTTGAAATGGAGCCGCGTCTGTATTATTTATACTCCACTTTTCACAGTAATTTTGCTGCAGCTTTGCAGGAAATCATCCTTTAATGCCCCAGCGAACAAGACTGTCTTGACTATCGCGAGGTAAGCGCTTTGTGAGTAATGGCACATGTATATTTCTTCCTAATTGTCGCGGGTCACGCTCGCCGTGTGTGATGTGGAGTAGAGCAGCATCGCGCTGTCTGTCTGTCATCGGTACAGTGATTTTCAGATGAAAAGGCCGTGTGGACGTCAAGTGGTCCACGAATGTGTTTGCCATGGTAACCATCGGGGACAGTCTGTGATTATCGCCGGTGACCGATGTGTGTGTGTGTGTGTGTGTGTGTGTGTCCTGAAACGTTCGTTCGGCAGGTCACGTGACACCCGTTCAGCCTGATTGCGTCCAGAAGAGAAATGGGACGCGTTCAGACCCACATTCAGAAGGAAGCTACAGGAAAAACAACAGTTTGTTTGTGTAGTTATGAAGTGATTATGTGATTATTTTTAATTTTAGGTGTTTACACAAGCACAAATTTGTATACATTATATTACTTGAAACGTGAAGTCAGGCTACTGAATGGCCTCATGACTAAAGTTGACCAGCAGGTGGCGCCGTAAGCACGTGTGTGTTTCTTCGAGCTTCTGACTTTTTTTTTTTTTTACTTTTCACCTAATTTTGTGTTTTCTGTCTGCTCTGCGTTTTTTTTTTTTTTTTTTAACAAAAAATTATATTACAAAAGAATTACTCGATTACCCAAAAATGGCCCGTGATTAATGATTTAATTATCCATCATGCTTTGTTTCCAGTGCTTTATCTGTCCATCGCTGATGAGCTGAACGGATGTGTCTCTTTATCTCTCCAGCACAGGACTCTGGGAAGGGATGGAGCTCATCAATTTCATTATCAACTCATCTTTGATTAATCACGTCAGTGAGAGCTCATGCTGCTTCAGTTATCCTTCAGTTTTCTGCTCGGGGTAAAATGTTGCGATAAGACTGTAATTCTTGATTTATAAAAAATATGCATAAAACAACTGACTAATTTTTCACTTTTTGCTTATTGCTTATAGATTGCTAGCTAGGCTAGTCTACAAACTGAATAATGAGGTGTATTTCCTGTCAAGCTTCTTCAACAGCTGCACACAACATGCTTACTAACTGAACTGCATTCGGCGATTTGTGATCAGCACTAATTAGCTTCCACCATTAGCAATTAGCTGCCACACAGCCAACTTAGAAAGTCACGACTCAGAAAATCGTGAGTTTACCCACTGATAATTACGTTCATGTGAAGGCGGCAAGAGTCTTCGACTTGTTTTTTTCTTCCAGAGTTTATTTAGTTTATTTTCCTTGGAGTTAAACTAAAGCCCTGAATAATCCTGATGGGTTTAAGGGCTGTGATGATGAACAGACTCGTAAACCACCATGATTGTCAAAAATTTACAACAGTTTACTTAGCAGTACCCCGCCTAATAATCTACAGTTACTGTTTCTACAGTAAAATTTGACATTAACTTTATATGTCACCTCTGTCAGGGCAATGATAAATTCAACTAAGAAGAATTGTTGAAGCGTCATAACATTGATTTTACTCCATGGGATTTTGCAATCCACGTCCTCAGATAGACCTCAGCCTCTCTCTCTCTCTCTCTCTCTCTCTCTCTCTCTCTCTCTCTCTCTCTCTCTCTGTCAGTGTGATGTTTGTATCCTCTGGATAACGGAATAAAATCTCTGCAGCTCTACAGCAGGTAAGACACTGAAAACTTTATCCTGTAATCATGTAAAGAGTTTGTTTTTTGTCCTTATTAGTTCTTCACACGATTCTGTCATTATTAGCAATTATTCCGACAATACCGATCCAGAGAATATGCGGGTCCAAACAGACCTGGGCTGTGTCTCAATAGTTAGTGAGAATCTCGAGCGCGAAAAGCCGTTGATGCGGAACGCGCCAAAAAAGCCATTGAAGTGAAGCGCGCGAAAAATGCGGACTAGCTCAGTAGGTTGAAAACAGACACGGTCTGTTTAGTTTATTCAGCTCTGCTCTGATTATCAAGTGTTTGTTCTGGGAACTGTCCGGACTGACTGGAGGAAGATGAATTGAGCTGAAAATAATCGACCCTTCATTCAATGAATCGATTCGGTCGCTCTCGCGACAAAACAGTTTACATGTAACAGGTTATAATAATATCGACAGGTTATAATATTATCGAAAAGCTTAGAGTTTTTATTGGAATATATTGTTTGTACTGCAATATAGTGTTTATTGTTATGATGAAATCAGTGAATACTTCAATTAGTAAAGGCAGACTTTGTTCTGATCTCATATTTTATGACTTTTGGTGAGGTAACGCCCTAAAGTCAAAGCTTGGAAAAGATTAATAAATTATGTATTTGTGTTGTGTTGTATTGTGTTTGTGTTTCATGAAGATGAAACAGAACATTCAGTTCACTATAATCATCTTCATTTCCATAAAACTAAAAGCACCTCAGGCTATATTCCCTCTCTGTCTGTCTGTCTCTCTCTCTTTCTGCCTCTTTTGTTTGACTGTGTTATATTAAAGGGCTTTTATTTCATATCTGGTATTCATCTCTCCTCTGAAGGCATTTAACCACTTTATTGTCGTATTTAGTGATGTATCTGACTCATATCTGTTTAGTTGTTTGTCGTCTGCAAAAGAAATCTCATAAAATTTTACAGCTTCAATCCAAACGACATTAATTTGTGATTAAAATGTGTATCTATGAACAGTCTATAGCTAGATACCGGATTTTGACTGTCTCAACGAAAAAAAATTCAATTTCATTACTTCCAAAACAAAGTCTGCAGTGTGAACAGTCTTTGAAACTGATGCATGTGAAGTGTGAGTCAAGTCAATTCAAATCAGCTTCAATAATGTATGTATATTCAATATTTATTATATTTACTACATCTTATCAAATTTATAATGTGCTTGTTTAGGATGTGTGGTATGACGGTGCTTTTAGATGATGGTGGAGGCGATGAAGACTTTGACGTGGGTGATGGGATCCGGATGCTGCCTCCTCCTCCGGCTCAGTGTGACGGTGGGGTTTGGGGGGCCCGGCGGGGCCACTGCGGGTGTGTATTGTGGACGCTGGTGCTGCTTCTGTGGAATGTCCTGCTGCTCCTGGTGTGTGTGGGGCTGATGTTCCTGATCTTCAGCCTCATTCTGCTGCCTGCCGCCCTGCTGCTGTACGCCGGCTTCCTGTGCCACTCACGGGTAGATACGCCCACAAACACATGCACACCCACAAGCACACAGATACACCCACAAACAAGCATACATTTACAAACAAGCATACGCCCACAAACACAGATTCACCCACAAATGCCCGTATATGGCTGCAAATATGTACACCCACAAACACCTACAAATCACGGATATACCCAAACACCAGCAAAAGCATGCATATGCCTACAAACACAGATATGCCCACATATATCCATAAACGATATGCATATGCCTACAAGTAACTACACACACCCACAAATACGCACACGTCCACAAACACCAGCAAAAACCTGCGTACGCCCACAAACACCTGCAAAAACACGCATACACCCACGAACACATGTATATGCCCACAGACACCTGCAAAAAAACGCATACGCCTTCAAACAACCGCATACACCCACAAACACACAGATATGCCCACAAACACATGCATATGCCCTCGAACACCCACAAAGACATGCATACGCCCAGAAACACCCGCCAAAACATGCATACACCCACAAACACCCGCATACATCCACAAACACAGAGATATGCCTACAAACACATGCATATGCCCACAAACACCCGCAAAAACACGCATACGCCCACAAACACTCGCAAAAACATGCATACGCCCAGAAACGCCTGCAAAAACATTCATATGCCCACAAACACCCGCAAAAACACACATATGCCCACAAACACCCGCAAAAACACGCATATGCCCAGAAACACCTGCACACACCTGTAAAAACACACATGTCCACAAACACCCGCAAAAACACGCATATGCCCACAAACACCCGTAAAAACACGCATACGCCCACAAACACCCGCAAAAACACCACACGCCCACAAACACCCGCGAAAACACGCATACGCCCACAAACACCCGTAAAAACACCATACGCCCACAAACACCCGCAAAAAACACCATACGCCCACAAACACTCGCAAAAACATGCATACGCCCAGAAACGCCTGCAAAAACATTCATATGCCCACAAACACCCGCAAAAACACACATATGCCCACAAACACCCGCAAAAACACGCATATGTCCAGAAACACCTGCACACACCTGTAAAAACACACGTCCACAAACACCCGCAAAAACACCACACGCCCACAAACACCCGCGAAAACACGCATACGCCCACAAACACCCGTAAAAACCCCATACGCCCACAAACACCCGCAAAAAACACCATACGCCCACAAACACCCGTAAAAACACGCATACGCCCAGAAACACCTGCATACACCTACAAACACCTGTAAAAACACGGATATGCCCACAAACACCCGCAAAAGCATGCATGTGCCCACAAATACCTGCAAAAACACGCATTCGCCCAGAAACACCTGCATACACCTACAAACACCTGTAAAAACACGCATATGCCCACAAACACCCGCAAAAACACGCATATGCTCACAAACACCCGTAAAAACAAGCATACGCCCACAAACACCCGCAAAAACACCATACGCCCACAAACACCCGCGAAAACGCGCATTTGCCCACAAACACCCGTAAAAACGTGCATACGCCCACAAACACCCGTAAAAACACCATACGCCCACAAACAACCGCAAAAACACCATACGCCCACAAACACCCATAAAAACACGCATACGCCCAGAAACACCTGCATACACCTACAAACACCTGTAAAAACACGCATATGCCCACAAACACCCGTAAAAACGCGCATACGCCCACAAACACCCGTAAAAACACGCATATGCCCACAAACACCAGTAAAAACACCATACGCCCACAAACACCCGTAAAAACGCGCATACGCCCACAAACACCCGCAAAAAACATCATACGCCCACAAACACCCGTAAAAACACGCATACGCCCAGAAACACCTGTAAAAACACGCATATGCCCACAAACACCCGCAAAGACACCATACGCCCACAAACACCCGTAAAAACACACACATACGCCCAGAAACACCTGCATACACCTACAGACATCTGTAAAAACACGGATATGCCCACAAACACCAGCAAAAGCACGCATGTGCCCACAAATACCTGCAAAAACATGCATTCGCCCAGAAACACCTGCATACACCTACAAACACCTGTAAAAACACGCATATGCTCACAAACACCCGTAAAAACAAGCATATGCCCACAAACACCCGCAAAGACACCATACGCCCACAAACACCCGCAAAAACACCATACGCCCACAAACACCCGCGAAAACGCGCATTTGCCCACAAACACCCGTAAAAACGCGCATACGCCCACAAACACCCGTAAAAACACCATACGCCCACAAACACCCGTAAAAACGCGCATACGCCCACAAACACCCGCAAAAACACCATACGCCCACAAACACCCGTAAAAACATGCATACGCCCAGAAACACCTGCATACACCTACAAACACCTGTAAAAACACGCGTATGACCACAAACGCAGATATGCACACAGACACAATATTCTAATGTTCATATTCTGTTTCTACAGGTTGTGGCTTCACAGGCCGCTTTCTGCCGTTACCTTGACGACAACAGCTGCTCTGCCCTCATCATCCTGGGCTTTGTCATGATGTCTCCGCTGGTCGTTGTTGCTGCGGCGACGTTCTGCGCTCTCCTCAGGCGGCTTCACCTTCTCTTATATTTTCAGCCAATCACAGAAGCACGGTATAAAGGCCGGGGGTTGGGCTGGAGGCGGGACATCCACGCCTGGGTTTGACGGACAGACACGCCCGCTCTTCTCAGGTCAGCATCCAGGGCGACCTCGAGCAACATTTACAGTGTGAAGATCAAAGGGTGAGTGATGTCACGGGACTGTAACGTTACAGAAACACAATCATGTGTAACACGATGTATATAATGTATCCCTGAATGACCTAAATGTCACTCTGGTAATGTTTTTCAGAAAATCCTGTTTCAGCCAATTCATTCTTTGCACATGATGGAGAAATTGATGCAAAATTGAAAAATAAGTGTTACTGTATATTTCAGTTGTAAATGTGTTACCATATTACATTTTATGATTACTTTGTTTCCGCACACGCTAGCTGCGTTAAGTCTGTTTGCGTGCAATATTATGACGATGCTCTGTACAAAACAGTCACACAAATGTACATCATCACAACACAATTGCAATGAAAAATATCTCTTTGTTCTGAAGAAAGCTTAGATGTAACCAAACTGCTGTTTCGATGGTTTACGAATAAGTGTAGTAGTCTAGAGATGTGTTTAGTCGCTCATGACGATGTTTATATTGCAGAAATGTGAATAAATCGACTGAAATCAAATCTGTGGCTGGACTTCATTTTGGAAAGTCTTGGTGAAATCTGAAGTGCGCATTTAGATCAGACATGTCCCATAAGCCAGCGCTGTAAAAATATCTCGCAATTATAAATTCATGAGGCTCAGAAATATTCTTCTTATATAGAGCACAAGAGAGGACGCTCAATCATCCACAAACTCCAGAAACGTCAGCTTTAAACATCATACTGTGATGGAAGGTAATTCGATTGAACACATGTAATGTTTATAACATTCAGCATAATGATCACCATAACTACTTAAGTTGTTTGGAGGAGCTGGAGCTCACAGACGCTGGTTTGTCCTCGTGACGGTTGAGCTGATGTTTGAGGTCAGACTGTTTGTGGTTTAAAGATCAACTCTTACTCCGGGTCAGTTTGACCCGCACACTCTCAGTGTGTGATTTGCATATGCAAAACTCTTAATGCCTACCCCCAACCCCCCCACGCACTGTGATTTATCACCATGACAACAGGCAGCAGCTGGACCTTTGCCATAGCAACATAATGGGACGAGAGAGGGTTGAGCTAATGACAAATAATGACAACCAGCGCAGAGACGAACGTATAGAGAGAGAGAGAAAGTTGGACGTGCTCGAGTTTCTCACAGTGTTATATTTCACTAATAACTTGAGAAAAACCTAGCCTGAAAGTTTAAAGCAGTTATAAAAGTTGGAAAATTTGTTGATAACATGTTTCTAGCATGATTAGCAAGTTGCTAGCATGAGTTTATATATAAATATAAATAAATATAGAAATAAAACCAAACACCTTGTAAACACTGTTGACTTTGCTTACATGATGAAATATCATACATCTCACAAGTATTTTGCCAAAAAATGACATGTAACTAAATTCAAGATTATTTGGTCTAGAAGTGGGTTACAAATAGCCGGACTATATCGGGTCTATAGTTAAACCAGACGTTGAAATCACGACTATTGCTTGCTGGGATGTTTCTACCATGATTAGCATATAGTTAGCATGTTACTAGCATGTTGTTAGGATGATTAAAAGTTACTAGCATGATTCTAGCTTGATTGACATGTTATTAGCATGTTGCTAGCATGATTTTTAAGTTACTAGCATGTTTCTATCATGGTTAGCATGTTACTAGCATTTTGCTAGCTTGTTTGTAACATAAGTAAGTTACTAGCATGTCGTTAGCATGATTCTAACATTTCTCAAGCCAACCTAATGATAATTGCATCATTGTGTGATCACCTCATGATGTTCCACACACATGCTGATATTTGTATGTGGGAAAACAGATCTTCATGTTCAGTTTTCATTTTTAAAAAGTTTTTTATAGTCTCAAACTCAAAACAGTGTGACAGCAGCATCAGCTGGTTGTGAATTGAGTCTACGTTGTCCGATGACGACTGTGGTGCTGTTGAGGTGTCGGGTTCCTCCTTTGTGTCTGTGGGATCTTCAGCTGTTTTTCTGAGATCAGACTGAATCTCCAGCTGCTCTGGAGTGTTTTGTTGTGCCGTTTCTCATCTGACCCCTGTGACTCTCATTACTGTCTCTTATTCACTGACGATGAGGAGCTTTTGTGCATGAGCCGATCTTCATCATGGACCTGTGTGACGACGTCCACTTGACCCGACACTCCTGGTCCTCACTGAGCACGGACACAAACACCTTATTTACTAACCTCAACATGAAGCGGCTCACAGCCCTGTTGCACTGCCATCATGTGACACGAATCAGAGAGAAATCACTTATTTGAACAAATGCAAAGGAGATGTAGTCTGCTGCTGCTGTTCACGTGTGTGTCAGTGTGTGTGTGACAGTCTGCAGCGTTAATTAGCTCAAGACTTCGCAGGCCCAAACGAGCGCTCGAGTCGATCTTCCCGTCCGCCCACCGCGAGCGCCGATGATCTAAATGACCCTCCACACCGCTGCTCTCATCCCATAATGCACCGCTCCGTCTCTTATCGTGCGACCCGCCGCGAGCTCTTATCGCCGCTCGACTCTCTTCAGCTGGAAAATTGCGGCTCGGCGGCGGCCGGAATCCTGATTAGAGTCGAGCGCTCGGCTCTTTAATGCGATCCTCTGGCGCGTGATTAACGCCTCGCTGCCGTCGGCCGTTTGTCAGAGTTTAGGGCGTGTGTAGATGCTGATTTGTGAGATCTGTGTGCGTTTATGAACTCCTGCACTGCAGTGGTTGTTTATCATGATCCACACACCGGAATCAGTCACAGATCGGCCACATCTTCATCACTGAGTCTCATCACTGTGACTCCTCTGTCAAACCCTGAGCTTCAAACACGGAACGATTAATGAAACTATAGTTCTCTCCTTAAATATGAAGAGATCAAACAACAGATTCATGAGCTCGTCCAGATCTCACAAAAAAGCTTGTAGAGGTAATTAGTATAAGTCAGACACTGAAGTTGCTGTTTTTGTCTCTTCTGAGGAAGATTCATTCACTCATTTGCCAATGAACCTCACAGAGACATTTTGATCAGATTTATTCATGTTCATCTGTTCACATTTTGTAAATTACTGTTCTTTCTGTTTTAAAGATGTTTTCTTTGGATTGTTTGACTACTCAAAAGAGAATATAGGGAAATTAAACTTAATACATTCGTTTCCTATAGCTAAATTTCACATACATTAACAAAAATCTGGCTGATCTCTCTTTTCTTTATTCAGAGTTGATCTAGACAAGCACATGAAAACTATGCAAAGCTCTGTTCATCCTAAACTAGTGACTATAGTCACTATAGTAACCACAAACTAACCATGATTTTGCTACGCTGACCATAGTTTAACTATGGTGTTTGTAGTAAAACAGTGATTATACAAAACAAAAACAACAAAACAAATGGTTGTTTTGTGTACTATTTACTTTTTATGTATTATTTGTATTTATGTATTCTCTGTTTCGTTTTTCCCAGTGGGCAATCGATATCAAACTGACGTCAAATTGACATCAAACATTGACGTCAAAAAACATGTCAAAAACGTAAATCAAATTGACGTCAAAAACTTGATGTCAAATTGACATCAAAAGTTAATGTCAAATTGACGTCAAGAAACAGGTCAAAAACGTAAATCAAATTGACGTCAAAAACTTGACGCCAGATTGACATAAAAACTTAATGTCAAATTGACATCAAAACTTAATGTCAAATTCACATCAAACACTGACGTCAAAAAACAGGTCAAAAACGTAAATCAAATTGACATCAAAAATTAACGTCAATTACTTCCACACATTTATGTCCTATTCTAGACAACCAAAATAATGACACAACAGTAATAAATGTAAGAACTCTTTTATTTATCAAGATACAATTCCAATATACAAATGTGAACTGGATTTTATCTCGTGAAGGGACTACAGTAAATGTAACAATGTAAATCAAAAGCATAAAAAAGGCCAATTAACAGCATACTGTAGATAGACTATGTAGATACACTACCAGTCAAATGGTTCTGAATAGTAAGATTTTTAATGTTTTTTTAAATAATTTTCTTCTGCTCACTAAGCCTGCATTTATTTGATCCAAGTACAGCAAACACAATAAAATTTTCAAATATTTGTACTATTTAAAATAGCTGTTTTCTCTTTGAATATATTTTAAAATGTAATTTATTTCTGTGATTTCAAAGCTGAATTTTTAGCATCATTACTCCAGTCTTAAGTGTCACATTATCCTTCAGAAATCATTCTAATTTTATGATTTGTTGCTCATAAACATATTATTATTATTATTATTATTATTATATTATGCTGAAAACAGCAAAGTAGATTTTATTCAGGTTTCTTTGATGAATAGAAAGTTCAGAAGAAAAGCATTTATCTGAAATAGAAATAATCTTTTGTAACATTATGTCTTTGTCATCACTTTGGACCAATTCAATGCATCCTTGCTAAATAAAAGTATTATTTTCTATAATATAATATAATATAATATAAATATATATATATATATATATATATATATATATATATATATATATATATATGACTCCAAGCTTTTGAATGGTGTAGTGTATAATGTTACAAAAGCTTTTTATTTTACATAAATTATATTTCAGATCTTTGGATCTTTCTATTCAACAGAAAATCCAGAAAAAAGTACTCAACTGTTTTTAATATTGATAATAATAATAATAATAATAATAAACGTTTCTTGAACAGAAAATCAGTATTTTCAGAATGATTTCTGAAAGATCATGCGACACTGAAGACTGGAGTAATAATGCTGAAAATTCAGCTTTAATCACAGGAATAAATTACATTTTAAAATAGTAAAATTCCTAAATAGTAGAAATTCTTAAAAAAAAAAAACATTAAAAATCTTTCGGTTCATAAACTTTTGACTGGTAGTGTAAATGCTAGCTTGTACCTATTCAGAATCAGAACACAGATCAATCGCTGTCTGGCTCTTTCGGCGTCTCATACCCCCACATCTGTCGGGAGCAGACCGGAGATAATTCCGCATTAATTTTTTAATGTCAGCCTCTGACGATGATGGTTTTGACTGCTGTACAGCACCTGAATGAAGATAGAGACACTTGTATCACTCATTTTAAAATACAGTATACATTTTCAACTAACCATCACTCATACTAACATAACAATCCACAAAGTAATTAAAACTCTTTAAATAAGCATGGATAACCAACTAGTGGCTCAGTGATCCTCACTATTATTTCCAAGTAAGCTGCACCAGCAGGACAAAGTCAACATAGTCCAATTTTAAAATGTCCTATTTTTCAGATGCAAAATTGAACTGACAAGTGCTACATGGACCCGATTCGACTAAAATTGGCACTACACAAAATAGAATTCACATATTTTACAAGGTGTTTTTCTATATTCTCTGATAATTCCAGTATAAACACTTGCTTAAGTACATCTCATCCATACTCAAAAGCCTACTTTTAGAGAAGTGTTATTTCAGTTTGGGACTCTGGCAACTGCAACAACTTACTTAAGATAACTTAATCATTCTCTGAATGTGTTGCATGCAATCTACATAAGGGGAGCATTCTTTCTAATGAAACAATCTGTTATTTTAATGAAATAATAGTGAAAAGGTATGTTTCTGCTTATTAATCGCAGTTTGAACAAGAAGAAACCGCATTTTCCGTATTTAATTTCTGGGATAAATAACGAAAAAATGAATGGACTCACAAATACACGGACCCCCGTGAAAGCAGGGAGATGTTCGTAGATTCAAATAATTAACGCGGAGCTCTAGTCCGAACACAAACGGTTAACGCATCATCCCCTTGACATTTCAAAATCATTTCAAAATCATTAATGTTAGACTTACAATACAATGCTTATAGTCATATTTTATAGACCATTTCGCTAGATGTAAACAACACTGGTCCAGAAGTATGGAGTCAAAATAGGGTCATATATATATATATATCTATGACCCTATTTTGACTCCATACAGAAGCTTCTTGTTTTTTTTTTTTTTTTCCACATATACAAATACATCTTAAAGGTGCTAATGTAACATTTTCATCCGTCAAATGTTATGTTGGTTGTATTTTTTTGTGATGTTTGTGTAAAGTAAAAAAAAAGTGTATATCGGGACCAGTATGTTTACATCTAGCGAAACAGTCTATATGTTCACATAGCCAAAGCTTCAACCACACTGGTAACGTTAATATACAGGCCACATACTGGCGGGAAATTCGAATACACACACACGTTGCAGTTGCATTGCAAGTCATAGTTCATTCTAACACAACCTTATAAGTGTTAACAGTTACCCAATATAACTTGTTTTATATTTCATAAGATAACACATTTACTCACCTGATAAAACGTGTCAGAGATCCGTTTTCTGGAAGCTTCGACTTCAGAATGGACCAATTTTCACAAGGCAGTGATGACGCGTTTCAACGGAAACCCGGAAATGAGTAAAAGAGCACCATCTACAGGTGTGTTAACAGCAGAGAATGCCATTATGGCCCTACATTTTTCATAATTCCAGAAAATTATTGGAAAACACAAATTGAATTTGAGAAAATAAAATGCACGTTTCATAGAGCCAAAAAAAAAAAATGTATTTTTTTGTTAAACTTTTAATAACTTTTTAAATAAATTACTGTTAAATTACTTTTTTCATGATTTCAATTAATTAGACATACTTTTTATTATTAATATATATTTTTTATTTGTCTGTTGGAGTCAAGAAAAATTAAAAATAAAAAAAAAATGGAAAAAATAAAAATTGATTTTATAGGGTCATACATTACATCTTGGTCAATTAAGGAAATCTGAATAATTTTAAAATCTGAAGGGAAGCCTTTTTTTGTTCACCATGAAGTCAAGTGAAAATTTACGTGAAAATGGCCTAATGCAAATTTTACAATAATTAATAATTGTTGTTGTAATACTGTAGATGCTGGTTTTACAATTATATCGTAATAACAGCAAATGGTAATTCCATGCAAAAGTCAACCTTACCATGAAAAAATAACGTTTTTACCAAAGTTTTTTTCTATACTGACAGCACAGATGTGAACATTTGGTGGTACAAATACCCATGACCCAGGTCTCTCTTAAGGTTTTTAAAACATTTTTTTTTTTTTTTTTTAGTGCATGATTTTCCATAGTCTGGTAAGTGCTATTTTCAGGCTTGTCACATCCATAACAGTACATATTTATCAAAATTAAAATAACATTATTCTTTGAAGAGCCATCGCCTCTCTGTTTGTTGGGTATTATTGCATCTGGTTTGTGCATTTTAATTTGAAGAAATCCTACAAAGTATAGACCTATTCTCTCAAAAACGGTGTCCTTTTTTTGTCACATCCATAACACATGATTATTTCTCTTTTTTAACATAGAAAACTATATAGACTGATATTTTTCTGATGTTTAAACTCTATCAACAAGGGTTTATTAAAATATAAGCAGATGGTTTAGTATATTGGTAACACATACATATTCAAGAATTTATGTCACATCCTTAACACAAAATGTCACATCTATAATGCTGTATTTGCCAGTATACAGTATTATGATAGCACTATAAATAAAAATAAAGAAATAAATAAGTATTTTTGGTAAATTTAATAATCACTTGACTGTTTACCTTCAATTTCAGCATGAGTAAAAAAAAAAAAAATAATAATAATAATAATGACAATAAATTTCTAGTTGAAGTTACAAGTCCACATACAGCAGTTGTGTTCCATGCACAAATCCAACACATCATGGTTCAAAAGATGACATGGATGTGTTTCAAAACCTCACTTAAGAAAAAAAAAATGCTATTTAAACTTAATCAAGCTAATGACAAATTCATAGTACACCATAACTTTACATAAATCCTGATTAAACATACTAATCATTGATGTCAATATGACGTCGATATGACATCAATTAAACGTTTAAAACTTGACGTTGAATTGACGTACATTGAACGTCAAACATATTGGCCTACATTTATATTAAACCAATTTCAGTGCAGGATAACCTCCTATTTTTACATAATTAACCACCAGAAGAAATTGGCATCCAAGCTGAAATTAAAATTATGCTATAAAGCATCTTGGTCAAATCTTGACTAATATTTGACGTCAAATTGACATCAAGGTGCCCGCTGGGTTCTTTCTTTCTTTTTTCTTTGTTTTGTTTTTATAACTGTATACTGTCTTAATGGTTTGACGTTTTGCTTGATAAAAAAAAAGAATCACGAAAAATTATTCGCGATCCGCGATCCAAAGTCCCGATCGGAATCAAATGATTCGCGAACCGCACTGAAGTCCCGACCTGAATCAAATGATTCGCGATCCGAAATCTCGAAAAGAAATCAAATGATTCGCGAACCACACATAAGTTCTCGACCTGAATCACATGATTCGCAATCCGCGATCCAAAGTCCCGACCTGAATCAAATAATTTGCGATCCGAAGTCCCGATCTCAATCAAATGATTCGCGAACAGCACCGAAGTCCCGAAATGAATCAAATTATTTGCGACCCCGTGTCCCGAAATGAATCAAATGATTCGCGATCCGAAGTCCCGGAATGAATCAAATGAATCGCAATCCGCGATTCGAAGTCCCAAAATGAATCAAATGATTCGCGAACCGAAGTCCCGACCTGAATCAAATAATTTGCCATCCGAAGTCCCGATCTCAATCAAATGATTCGCAAAAAGCACCTAAGTCCCGAAATGAA
>JAMKFB010000035.1:0-23899 GCA_036247105.1 Cirrhinus mrigala | reverse complement strand
TGTTAAATTATTACATCTCAGGCATATGATAAAGAGTTAACAAAATAATGTTTATTAAAATTCTACATTTGATGTTACATCAGGAATAGACTTGAATAGTCTTTGGTTTGGTTCTTCTCCCTCATGCAGAGGAAAACAATGACACCAGAAAAGAAACGTTCATGATTCTGCTTATAAAAATACAGTTTAATATTAGAAACAAATGCTTTCATTTTGAGTGACTACATACATATCAGATGTTTTAAATATTGTATGTTATTAAATAATATATTTTATTTAATTAATCAATAATAAATTAAAAAACATGAAAGCTCAAATATAAGTTCATTATATTTAATGCACCATTTCTGATGCTAAATCTTGTGTTTTCCTGTTTTGTGTTTAAGGACTTTTATGTTGAAGTTTTTTCTGTCCCCATTGTTTCTGTGTTCACTTCCTGTGTTTAGTTTCAGTTTCCCTTTTTGCATTGCTTGCTTTGTTTGTTTCCATAGTTACAGTCATCTGTTACCATGGCTACTCATTGCCTATGTAACGGAGTGAAAAGATGTTAAATTATTATATAAATGGGGACAGCGCCATCTATGTGGTGCGTGATGTGATTTAGCGTGTGGTGTAGGGACCGCCCACAGCAGAGTTAATGAAGCATTGCTGTGGGTAAGTTGCACGTTTCTCGCGATCTGAGAATTAACATATATAAGTGTTCAAAACACACAGATATTTGCATTGTCACTTTATCTTTCTATGAATATGTTGGGACGCTGTTAAGTCACGTTTGGCGTCGAGTGAGTTGCTCAATGTTGAGATATAATGTGTTTAAATGTTACGAGACTTGATTGTGATCAATTTGTGTGTTCCTTGTGTTTTATGTAGAAATTGTTTATTCTCTTTCAAAATCCGTGAAACCCTATTCACACACGCTGTCTCCATTGTACAGGTATGTTGCTAAATGTGTTAAATGTTAAATTGTTTGATTCAAAATGAGTTGCTCAAGTTCTCCGCTAGGTGGGGATGTTTCCCTGTTGCTGTGTGTTTAATTGTATTGCTCTGTATTTCATCAAGGAACTTCATTCATCTTTTGTGATGCATAATTAATTGAAAGTGTATCTCAGCTATGTTGAATGTGTTGACTTTTACATCTGAAACACTATACGATCACAAAGTTAAAAAGTGACAGAATTAAAAAAAAAAGAGAACTGTTTTAAAATAAACAGCAGAGTTAATGAAGCATTGCTGTGGAAATTGTTTATTCTCTTTCAAAATCCGTGAAACCCTATTCACACACGCTGTCTCCATTGTACAGAGACGCCGCCCAGGCAAGACCGTCACATTGGTGCCGTGAAGTTGTGATGCCGCTGTGTTGCCATGGGTCGTGTTTTCAAGCAAGCTGAGAGAGATCACCGTATTGCCGCGTAAGGACTGGAAGCATCCATCATCGGTTGAACAGTTCGTCATCGATCCACAGCCTTTCGTGATTGCGGGACTCATTGACTTTATCCTTTTTCGCTCTATTGGACTTTTCTCGCTCTGCCCTTTGATACAGAGTTAATGCTTGTGTGAACTGTAGCATATTACATTGCCCAAAATGAGTAACATCAATAGATACATACCTGATCAATGTACTCCTGGACCAGTGGGTAGAGGCAGAGGGGTTTTAGGTTTTCCAATTCCCTTTTCGGTGGACAGCCCCGATACTGGCAATAGTGATAGTAGACCTGGTGTCACAAGAGGGGTGTGTTCTGTACGAGAGTACGATACAGCAAACATGCAGTCAAATGTCAGTCATGGGTTTACAGAGGCTAGCACCTCAACGCCTCATGCTGTACATGGTGTGCCTGATATGTTAGGGCAGATGACTTCAATTGTCCATCAGATTGGTCAACAATTAGCAGACAACATTATGTCACATCTTAGTCCTAGCTTGGACACTGACACGCCAAATAGACAACACCCTGGTGATCATAAGGCTAATAGCCCTTCGAACTTGTTAAATGTGTCACAAAGTCAAGTGATTCAGCACAGAAAAGTCAAGGAGCCACCTTCCTTCAGAGGGGATGGCTCTGACACAATTGACATTGAAGAATGGGAAGATCTCATGAGGACATTTGTTAAAAAGAGCAATATGACTGCTGATGAACATGTAGAGGAAATCCTGGTGCACCTACGTGGTAAGGCAAAAGATGTAGTCAAATTCTGGATCAGGAACTGTGATTCTGCCACCACTGTCTGCCCAAATTCTGTCTACAGCCTGCTACGCAAACATTTCAGTTGTAACCATTACTCACCTGTGCCTCTTGCCGACTTTTACACAACCTTGCCTGATGAGGACGAAAACCCATACGACTACTGGCTGAGACTCAACAAAGCTGCAGATGTTGCCTCTGAATGTCTGCGAGAGCAAGGTAAAACACTTGACAAGCCCAGTGTGGAAATTGTTCACATGTTTATCAGACACTGTCCGAGTAAAGACTTGGCTTTAACCTTCAGATCTAAACCGATTGACAAGTGGTCAGCCCATGAAGTACAGGCAGTGCTTAACGACTATCAGTCTGACTTAACGTTTAAGACCAACAGTACAGTGCATCGCAACCAAAGTGAAAAAGTCTCAGTTAACAAGATTGATGTTAATACAGTTCCAGTGCCTGCTCCCTCAGTGTGCGAACAACAACAGAAAAGTACCGATTTCTCTGCTCTTGAGAAGGTCATCGACATGCTTGAAAAAGTCCTGCTGACCAATACTAACAGAGCTCAGTCCCGTCCTAAACAGCAGCCTTATAGCAGACTTCCTAGGATTGAAGGTTTTGATGCCTTACCATGTGCTGTCTGTAACGATGCTGCCCACTCTGCCTTAACTCATTGTCGTGAGCACAGACTATGTTTTCAGTGTCAGTCTCCTGGTCACTCCAGACGATTCTGCCCTAGATGGAGTAGACAGTCGCCTCAGCCCAATCAGGAAAACTGACAGGTCTGTGCGTGAGGGAGGTTAGTACAGACCAGATTGATAACCCTCCCATATTCGTCACACAGGATTATGAGTCTATCTATGAGAAGAACAAACCCAGTGTCTCACCTGAGAAAACTGCTGTCTTTCAAGGAATACAACGAGTTCCTAGAGCTGATTCATTATTTTACACCACTGTGTCCGTAGAAAATGGCCCGTCTTTCACTGCATTACTGGACAGTGGTTCAATGGCCTGCACTCTCAGTGAGGCAGCTGAAGCTAAGTTGTTGGCAAGTGCTTCTATATTGTCAAAGAGTTCTGCAGATGATGTTGTGATTATTGGATGTGGTGGTCATCGAGTCACACCAACAGCAATGTATGATTTGTCCGTCTGTGTTTACGGATGTAAAATGATAATACCTGTGCTGATCGTTCCAGGCCAGACAGACGAGATGATCTTGGGCAGTAATGCCATCAGGAGCCTGCTCACTATCCTGAAGAATACTGATGACTACTGGAGACTGATTTCACTGCCAAATGGTAATGGAGAGAACGAGAGTTTAGAGTTCATTTCTTTGCTGTCTAACACACAGAGATGGAGGGGCGATCACGTACCTGACAAAGTAGGTACCGTTAAACTCAAGCACAGTGTGATGCTTCAACCCCAGAGTGAACATCTTGTGTGGGGCAAACTTCCCGTTGGCACTGCGACATCTGTGGGAAGCACAGTGCTTGTGGAACCTACCCAATCCAAATGTAGCCCTAAGCAGATCATGGTTGGTCGAGTCATTACACCTCTATGGGGCGATGGCTGGATACCTGTGAAAGTTATAAATCCCACAAACAGTGTGTTGACTTTAAGAAGAAATGCAAAGATTGCAGATGTTTCTCCATGCATCGCTGTTGAAGATCTTTCAGAGAGTGACTTTATTAAGTCTCAAGTTCAACACTTCCAACATGAGGATGGCTCCAAGGAATCTGAGGATGAGTTGTTGCAGATCTTGAATGACTTGGGATTGAGAGACTTGGATCTAACAGCATGCGAAGTGTCTTCAACATGGAAAATGAAATTACTCCATCTTGTCAAGCAATATGAGTCCATATTTTCAAGGGACAAAATGGACTGTGGTGAGGCCAAAGATTTTGTACATCGGATCCGCCTAGTAGATGACAAACCCTTTCGTCTCCCCTACCGTCGTGTACCTCCAAGCCATTATGAGAAACTGAGAGTAGCGCTGGATGAAATGGAAGAAAAGGGCATTATCAGAAAATCAAAAAGTGAGTACGCTTCCCCCCTCGTCCTGGTGTGGAAAAAGAACGGTGACTTGAGGATTTGTACTGATTTTCGATGTTTAAACGCCAGAACTGTAAAAGATGCCCATCCTCTGCCACATCAGTCAGACGCTTTAGCTGCTCTTGGAGGAAATGCTTTCTTCTCGACCATGGACCTTACCTCAGGCTTCTATAATGTTCCGTTACACGAGGACGATAGGAAATATACTGCTTTCTCATCGCCATTTGGGCTGCATGAATATAACAGGATGCCGCAGGGCCTCTGCAATAGTCCGGCTACGTTTATGCGTATGATGATGTCAATCTTTGGTGACAAGAATTTCACAAGTTTGCTATGCTATCTTGATGATCTCATGGTCTTTGCCCCCAACGAGAATGTTGCACTTGAAAGGCTGGAGATGGTGTTCTCGAGACTCAAGGCCCACAGTCTCAAACTTTCTCCTAAAAAATGCCATTTCTTAAGAAAATCAGTTAAGTTTCTTGGCCATGTTATTTGTGAAGATGGTGTCAAAACAGACCCTGGAAAAATAAAGGCCATCACAGATGTTAAAGCAGTTGACTTGATGGACTCTGACGGACTCATTCCGTGCCACAAGAAAATCAGATCTTTCTTAGGAATGGTATTATACTACCAACATTTTATAGAGCGATGTTCTGCCAAAGCCAAGCCTTTGTTTAATCTCATCTCAAAAACAGACACTAGAGGTTCTAGAGGCAGGAGGAGGAAGCTTAACTCAAAAGTTACGTGCACCAAGCTTTCACCTACAGACTGGACTGATAAATGCCAGGAGGCGTTTGACACTTTGAAGGAGGACCTTCTCACAAGCGTCACACTGGCACACCCTGACTTCAACCGTGAATTCATATTAGCTATAGATGCCTCATTTGATGGCTTGGGAGCCGTTGTTTCCCAAATCCCTGAGGGTGGCACTATGGCCAGACCAGTGGCATTTGCCAGCAAGACACTGTCTCGTTCCCAGATGAATTACCCGGCTCACAGGCTAGAATTCCTTGCACTCAAGTGGGCGGTATGTGACAAGTTCCATCATTGGTTGAAGGGCCGTCATTTTACAGCTTGGACGGATAATAATCCCCTCACCTACATACTCACCAAGCCAAGACTCGATGCCTGTGAGCAACGCTGGGTTGCTAAATTAGCCTCCTTCAACTTCGACTTGAAGTATATACCTGGTTCCAAGAACATTGTTGCCGACGCATTGAGCAGGGAACCTTTTGTCCAGTCTAGTGTAAGCCATCGACTTGTCACAGAACCTTACCTCTCTTTGCTCAATCAGGTTAATGGAGTTGTAGATCAAGTCATTCAAGATTCTTTCCGACTTACTACTAACTGTCAAGTACTAAGTCCTGTTGATGATCCTTCTGATGAGACTGGAATTAGTGGCCAAGGTCAGTTGACGGCAGGTGCTTTAAGTTCACAAGATGTAGCTGCAGTGTTAGACGCACATTGTTCTGGAGGTGTAGGATGGATGATGGGCGTGGAATCCATTCCACACTTAGTCAATGTGGACCAGACTACTGCACTCAATGTGAGCACTCTATCAACTGCACAAGAACAGGACAACACTGTGAGCAGAGCACTCTTTTATGTTCAACGACACCGACGTCCTGACAAGCATGAGCGTTCCAGTGAGTCTCGCCCTGTCATAAGACTTCTTAAGCATTGGAATAAACTTACCATCAGAGATGGCATGCTTTTCAGAGTCAAGAGAGACAATCACATGAATAAAAAGCTACATCAATTCATCGTCCCAGATGCTCTGAAACAACAAGTGCTTCATGGTCTGCATGATGCAGCTGGTCATCAAGGTCGCTCCAGGACGCTTTTGTTGGCTAGACAAAGGTTTTTTTGGACAGGCATGGAACGTGACATAGCGAATTATGTGAGGAATTGTATGCGATGTATCGTAGGCAAAACTCCTGAACCGAAGGATTGCGCTCCTCTTGAGAACATTCATACTTCTAAGCCGATGGAACTCATCTGCATCGATTTCTGGACAGCGGAGCAGGGTGATAAGAGTGTTGATGTTCTGGTAGCTACAGACCATTTCACCAAATTAGCCTACGCTTTCCCCTGTAAGAACCAGTCCGCAAAGCAGGTTGCTTATCATTTATGGAACGGTCTCTTCTGTGTTTACGGTTTCCCTAGGCGTGTGCATTCGGATCAAGGTCCGAGTTTTGAGAGCAAATTGATGAAGGAGTTGCTGGATATGGCAGGTATTAGGAAATCACATACCACTCCTTACCACCCTATGGGAAATGGAATCACCGAACGCTTTAACAGAACCCTAGGGAACATGATAAGATCCTTACCTCCCCAGTCCAAAGCCAAGTGGCCACAGTCTTTGCAGATGCTGACATTCTGTTATAACTGCACCATTCACGAGACCACAGGCTTTGCGCCTTTCTATCTTATGTTCGGGAGAGTCCCGCGTCTTCCCATCGATGTGATGTTCCAGCATGTTCTCAGAGATGATACTGTTGTGAGATATTCAGATTTCGTATCCAGGCTCAAATGTGACCTTAGCGAAGCTGCAAAAATTGCACAGAAGCACAGTTCTACCGAGCAAGCTCGGCATGCAAGGATCTACAATCGGAAAGTGAAAGGATCACCTTTGACTGTCGGTGACAGAGTCCTTCTGGCGAATCGTGGTGAGCGTGGCAAACGAAAAATCGCAGATAAGTGGGAGTCTAATCTCTACGAGGTAATGTCTGTGAGGTCACCCATTAATGTCTATCGGATAAGAGACACAGAAACAGGCAGAGAAAAGACTGTGCACAGGAATCTCTTACTCCCTGTTAACTTTCTTTACAAAGATGAAGTCGATTTACCATCTCATTCAGTTGATTCAACCTCAGACTTGCCTGATCATCCCGACAGTGATACGAGAACAGCTCACTGGGTTATGCAGTCTGATCAACCCAACTGCCATGAAAATGACTCAAGTGACTCAAGTGCTTTGTCTGGAGTTCAATGTTCTCTGGATGTTCAGAATTCCGACTCTGGTACCTGTAACAGCTCAGTGTCCGCTGACCAGGGAAGTAACATGGAAGTTGATGTTCCACATTTGTTGGATGAAAGACTGGTCTCTGATGAGGAGTTAGGCCAGAGTTCCTCACAGCATTCTTTGACACTGCCAGTCTTTCCACCTTCACAAGTAGTGAATAACCCTGTTCTGGATACAGTTAACCCTGTAATTTGCACTCAACCAGAACACATTCAAACAGACACAGTTAGAACTAGGGCTGGTAGGACCATTAAACCTCCACAAAGATTGATCTGTGAGATGAATAATCAGTTTGTGCATGATTCGTCACCATCTGTGATTTCTCTTTTTGATGTGGTGAAGAACCTTTTTCATGGGTGAATTATAAATTAATCCAATAAGTTGGATTTTGTTGTTTTGAGCTAAGATTTTTAATTTAAGTAGTTTGATTTTTCAATCCTTGAACTGTGTATACAAAGTGAGGTGTATAGGGCATCCCTTTAGTCTGTGTTTAGTCTGGATTTTGGTACCGGTCCATTCTAGCATACCTTTTATGGAGGAATTTTGTAATTGATATTTACGCTGAAGTGTGTCAAGGACATTAACACAGTCATTTTCTTGTTTTCTTTACCTTTTTCTAGTTCTTGTGTTGTTACATTTTCCTACTGTACAGGCGCTTCCCCAGTTTAGCATAATTTAAGGGGGGTGCATGTAACGGAGTGAAAAGATGTTAAATTATTATATAAATGGGGACAGCGCCATCTATGTGGTGCGTGATGTGATTTAGCGTGTGGTGTAGGGACCGCCCACAGCAGAGTTAATGAAGCATTGCTGTGGGTAAGTTGCACGTTTCTCGCGATCTGAGAATTAACATATATAAGTGTTCAAAACACACAGATATTTGCATTGTCACTTTATCTTTCTATGAATATGTTGGGACGCTGTTAAGTCACGTTTGGCGTCGAGTGAGTTGCTCAATGTTGAGATATAATGTGTTTAAATGTTACGAGACTTGATTGTGATCAATTTGTGTGTTCCTTGTGTTTTATGTAGAAATTGTTTATTCTCTTTCAAAATCCGTGAAACCCTATTCACACACGCTGTCTCCATTGTACAGGTATGTTGCTAAATGTGTTAAATGTTAAATTGTTTGATTCAAAATGAGTTGCTCAAGTTCTCCGCTAGGTGGGGATGTTTCCCTGTTGCTGTGTGTTTAATTGTATTGCTCTGTATTTCATCAAGGAACTTCATTCATCTTTTGTGATGCATAATTAATTGAAAGTGTATCTCAGCTATGTTGAATGTGTTGACTTTTACATCTGAAACACTATACGATCACAAAGTTAAAAAGTGACAGAATTAAAAAAAAAAGAGAACTGTTTTAAAATAAACAGCAGAGTTAATGAAGCATTGCTGTGGAAATTGTTTATTCTCTTTCAAAATCCGTGAAACCCTATTCACACACGCTGTCTCCATTGTACAGAGACGCCGCCCAGGCAAGACCGTCACACCTACACCTGTCCCTTCTTATCTATATAATCTCCAGTGTTTCTTTTGTTTATTGTCTGGTTCTACATGGATGTATTGTGTTCGTTTATTTCAGTTCCTGTATTTGGTTTATCTTGTTCACTGCTTAATTTACTTTTGTTGTCTTGATTAAATAAGTTTTAAACTGTACTTGGATCAAACTTTCTGTTTTATTGAAACAGCCACGTTACAGAACAACACACTCATTTATCCTGCAGTCACATTAATTCAGCTGAATCAACAACCTGTTACAATCCACACTGATCTGTGATGATCCTCGAGGATCAATGAGTGAGTTCCTACATTATGACACTCTTACACCCTTTGTGTAACACTGATGTTATAGAGGAGAGATGTGGAGAGTGATGGTCTCTCCTCTTTCTGATTCACTACAGGTTTAATGTGATTCAACATCAGATCATCTGAAACAATCATTAGACTTGCAGTGAGTGTGCTATTTTTTGTTCCGCTAAATTTAATATTATTTTATATTACACAGGGAAGCTCGTAGAGTCAGTGTCACATCTAAATCTCATTTTCATGAAATAGAGTGAGTTTAGTAGGACAATGATATTCAACTCACCCATCACAGTGAGATAAAGAGAGCTGAAATATGATGATTGTGGTCTTTCATCTCTCTGTCCTTTACACCAGTAATGATCCTGATCAGATGAAATAGCCTTTACAATACTGAGAGTGTCTCCATTTACAGACATCTGTAACATTACTCTGTTGTTTGTGTTGCCTTTATACCACTCATATCTCCAGTCACTGTGATCAGACTTTATCACACACTTCAGATTGACTGTCTCTCCAGTGAATACAGGATTGTTTGGTGTCACAGTCACTGTAGATGTGGGTAAATCTGTGAACAGAAGAAAACAGACTCTTGAAAACTGAATATGTGACTTAATGTAGTTGATAGTGATACAGTAATGAGTAAAATGTGATATATTATGACAAAAGTTGTGATGCATTTATTTTATTTTATTTCACTTTATTTATTTATTTATTGTTTGTTTGTTTGGTTATTTTATTTGTCAAATTAACTGGATTTTGAAATGAGAAAGTTATTAAAACATTATTAAACAGTTCCTGTTCTGGCCAGTAGGTGGATCTGTTTTCAGTCTGAGGTTGCACATTTATTAAACATGAGGACATACTGTATAAGCCTAGAATTTTTAATCTTTGTATATGTATATTATCAACTATATAAACTAACTTCACAACTTTCACTGACCAACTTTCTCTGTCTACAGAGTTTATGGAGCGTGTGCACATGAAAATGTGACATCATCAGTGAAGAGCCAATCACACGCCTTGAAACTGATTCATTTCTCATGAGTGCCAATCACTGCCAAAGATTAAAAGACTGAAAAATATGAAGAATTTAGACACATTTACATAGAAAGATGAAATGAGCTGTCAAAAAGCTGTCCTCATGCAGCTGGTCTTGAGAGATTGAATGTCTTCTTCATATAAAGCTGTTAGTCAGTTGTTAGTAACAGTCAGTCAGTTTCTGTTAACAGCAGGTGTTTGTCACTAATGACACTCAGTGTCTGAATTCACTAAATTCATTTTTATTGGGGTGGACTATAGTAAACCCATGTAGAGAAGAGTGAAACAAACATACATGTATTTATTCATTTGTTTGTTTTTCTAAGGCTTTGGTTCTCTCACTTTTGACATTGCTGCTAAAGATCATTAATTATTTGTAAAAAACACAAAACAATCAAAATACAGATAAATGTCAGGAATAAAAAAAAATAGAAGCAAGTGGAAACTATTTTAAATGCTGAAGTTAATGTGAGGTTTTGAGGCTTGAACCTTATATTTATCTTAAAATACTTCTAAAAATATATTGCGAGTATCTGATTACTAATGTAGATTCAATGTGCACATTAATGCAGACAAAACATTTTATATGGAATCTCATTTACTAAAATGAATATAAAATCGAGGTCTTTTTTTTTTCTTTTTTTGTTTGTTTTTTGTTTTTTTGTTTTTCTGTCTCTAAACTGAAACACCACTGTGGTAAAATAAGTTAAATGCTGCAGACAATACAGTGTTAAGAAAAACAAACAATGATTCTGTTGAAGAACAAATGAACACACTCACCTGATACTGTCAGTTTAACTTCATCACTGAACTCTGAGTGATGTGAATGCTGAGATCCTCTACAGCTGTACACACCACTATGAGACCAATCCACAGATGAGATTATATAGTTCTGGTCTTGTTCTGCACTAATAACATGATATCCGTCTTTATACCAGTTGTACCACCAGTCTCCTGTCTGCTGTACGTGACATGTGAAAGTGACTTTCTCTCCTCTGAACACATTTTCATGAGGATGAACACGAACTACAGGTTTGGGTTTCACTGTGAAATGATCAAACAACACACTTCATGTGTTAAAACTCAAAATGAGGTTTTCACTTTCAGTCAGCAGTACAGTATCTGTTCTGACCAGCAGGTGGAACTATTTTCATCCACAGATTTCAACAAACTATTATTTATTTATAGCCGATGAGGCAATAATGGGCTACAACACAATCAAACTGAAAAATGATGTCTGTGTCTGTTCTCTTTCATCTCTTACACATTTTCATAACAAAACCATATTGAATGAATAACACTACAGATAGTAGATGCACAAGATCTTACAGACACACAGTCATTCATTACAGTGAAAATTGTTGCATTAATCTAGCTTGCTCTTCTAAATTTAACATTCATTATTAAAATAAAATAAAATAGTAAAACTTTATTTGAAGGACCGATTTTCACTATTAATTAGCTGTTTATTAGCATATTGGCTGTTTATAAGTACTTATAAAGCATGTAATAATGCTAAATAGGAAGGAAAGGAACGGAAAGGACGTGATGTGTGGCCAAGTATGGTGACCCATACTCAGAATTTGTGCTCTGCATTTAACCCATCCAAGTGCACACACACAGTAGTGAGTAGTGAACAAACAGGCACACACACACCCGGAGCAGTGGGCAGCCATACTGCTATCGCAGCGGCGCCCGGGGAGCAGTTGGGGGAACGGTGCTAGTCGTGGTATTGAGGGTGGAGAGGGTGCTGGTTATTCACTCCCTCCATCTTCAATCCCTGCCAGACCTGGGACTCGAACCCGCAACCTTTCTATTACAAGCCCGACTCCCTAACAATTAAGCCACGGCTGCCCCCATTTAATAAAAAATTTAAGCAAATTAAGGAATGGGGAAAAATACAGAATACTATATATATATATATATATAAATCATTTCTTTTTATTCTATTTTTTCATTAATTATTTTTTATTAAATATATTTATTAATTTAATATATTCACTTCATTATTTATAATAATTTAATAATAAAAAAATAAGTAATGAAAAATAAACAGAATAAATTTAATAGAAAATAAATAACTAAATTAACATAAAATTAGTGAATAAATGCATTTAATAAGAACTTTTTTATCAATACATTTTACTTGCATTTGAAAATGCATTTGCTAAATGCATTTGTTCATATTTGAAATCAATGTCTGACTAAACTTTTACTGTATCTAGGTGAAAAAAGTGCAGTAAAATACACTTTACTTCAGTACACTTCCATAATGTACTTAAAGTGCTGTATTTCCACGCACTAACTTTGTACTTAACATACTAAAAATTATTTAGTACTTCTTAAGATAATCTTAAGAACATCTATGTGTACTCAACTGCACTATTTTGGGACACCATGAGTTTGAACTAAAATGTGCTTTTAACATACCTTCTCTGTAAAAAATAAATAATAAAAAAGTGAATTTTGGTACACTACATCTAAACACATTCTAAAATTTACAGCTACTGTGTAGTCACTTCATGAAGCTGTTGTTTTCCAACTTGTCAGACCAACAGAATTACTGTGATGTAAAGAGCTCATCTTTTAACAGCTGTTGATTGTGAGTTTGTTTTCTCAACTTTTTTTTAGAAATATTTATGTCACAGACTCACACACACACATACACTATGCAGGATGAAACGAGAGATGAGTAACAGTTCAATCCAGTCGTTTATTAAAACGATCTTCACAGAATAACACAATGGTATGAAAAACATGAAGCCTTAACTGTCGTGTGTGAGTCAGATCAACGTCTATACGAGAGCCACGCCACAGCGGAGGGTAAGCACATGTAGCAAACACAGGATCCAGGAAAGAATACACAGCGTGTGAACAGTAGACCAGACAAAGTGTGTGTGTGAGCAAGGTCCTTAAATAGGGCGTGGCTCTACGAGGTGCAGGTGAAGACAATCAGTATTCGGGTGATGATGAACGTGTGGGTGGTGCTTGAGGGGGTGTGTCAGATGGAGGTGGCTGTGGTGAATGCCTGACAATTTTAATATATTTGAACTAAAATCAATTAAATTTAAACTTATGATGACTATATAAAAGTGTACTAACATTGAACACATTTTTAAATCATTTGAAGCACACCTTTAAGAAATACAGTAAAGCCATCTGTATATTTTTTGCTGTAATACATTTTATTTCAATGTACTAAAATCAGTTTAAATATCAGTGGTATTTAGTATATTTTTGCAATTGCACTGAAGTAGAAATATACTTTTAATTAGTGTATTTACAGTGTATTGTAACGGGACTCTTCTGAAGCGTGATAGATTCAAATGTGAGCTTTGTTAAACAGATCATGGTCAAGACAGGCAGGGTCAGACACCAGCAAACAGTAACATCCAGGGCAAGACAGAAGCGTGATCCAATAAACAGGCAGAGCAGGGAGCCATGGCAGGACAGGCAAAGCAGGCAGAACAGGGAGTCATGGCGGGGCAGACAGTGCAGGCAGAGCAGACAGAGCAGACAGGAGCAAAGATACCCACAGTGGAACAAATGACATCCATAGCAGAGCAGAGAGTTCATGGACGATTTCCTTGGCCTCCTTGGCTGTGACATGACAGGCAGAGAGTTCATGATAGGCCTCCTTGGCCGTGACATGATGGGCAGAGAGTTCATAGGAGGACGCCGCCCCCTGAGGAGGTTCTGCAGTCGAAGCCGCCACCTCCGGGGGCATTGGCACAGATTCGGTGACAAGCGAGGCCCCTGGTACAGACTCGTGGACAGACGAGACCTCTGGAGCAGATTTGTGGACATACGAGGCAGTGAGTTCATGAATGGACGCCCCCTCCTTGGGAGGTTCCAAAGCATACATTGACACCTCTGGAGGCACTGGCACAAACTCGTGGACAGGAGAGGCCTTTAGCACCGACTTGTGGTCAGACGAGGCCTCTGGAGCACAGTGTGTAGCCCACACGCTTAAAATGGTGATCGCCATGACAGGCAGCACAGAAGAGAGTGGGATGCCTGCTGGGCTTGAGGGTGTGCAGGCTGTGGGATTAGAGAGCGTGGGCTCGGCGTGGCTTGGGAGATGAGACGAGACCTGGTGAGGCTCTGGAAGGACGGCTAAGACCTGACAAGGCTCTGGGATGTCAGCTGAGACATGACGAGGCTCTGGGGGGTCAGCTGAGACGTGACAAGGCTCTGGGGGGTCTGCCGTGACTTGACTCGAATCATGAAGACCAGCTGTGACTTGAATTGGCTCATGAGTGTCCCCTTGACTTGGCTTGGTTCATGAAGATCAGCTGTGGCTTGTTTTGGCTCAGGAGCAACAGCAGTAACTTGACTTGGCTCATTAAGATCTGCTGTAACTTGTCTTAACATAGACAACCCAGCTTTAAACTGACTTGACTCAGGAACAACAGCTGTAATGTGGCTTGACTCAGGGACAACAGCTGTAATGTGGCTTGACTCAAGGACAACAGCTGTAATTTGGCTTGACTCAAGGACAACAGCTGTGACGTGGCTTGACTCGGGGACAACAGCTGTAATTTGGCTTGACTTAAGGACAACAGCTGTGACGTGGCTTGACTCAAGGACAACAGCTGTAATGTGGCTTGACTCAAGGACAACAGCTGTAATTTGGCTTGACTCAAGGACAACAGCTGTGACGTGGCTTGACTCAGGGACAACAGCTGTAATTTGGCTTGACTCAAGGACAACAGCTGTAATGTGGCTTGACTCAAGGACAACAGCTGTAATTTGGCTTGACTCAAGGACAACAGCTGTGACGTGGCTTGACTCAGGGACAACAGCTGTAATTTGGCTTGACTTAAGGACAACAGCTGTGACGTGGCTTGACTCAAGGGCAACAGCTGTAACATGACATGGCACTGAAAGTGAAGCTCTGACCTGACTTGACATCGGAGGATCAGCCATCACTTGATTTTCTTTGGGTATGGCAGACATGATGGGATGAGATTCGGACGAGATGATTTTGGCATGATGAGGCTCAGGCGTAGCAGCCATCTTGGCCGGGGACTCAGAGGAGGCGGCCATTTTGTGGACTGGCTCAGAGATGGCGGCCATCTTGTGGACTGGCTCGGGGATGGCAGTTATGTCGTGAGCAGGCTGTGGCTTGGCAGACGTGACAAGTGCCGGCCTTGGCTTGGCAGACATGATGTGAGCAGGTTGTGGTATGGGGGTTACTGCAGGATTGCGGGGTCCCTCGTCCACAATCCCAACAATAAAAGGTGATCCACTTAACAGCAGAGCATAATCAATATATTGTTCGAGAGACCAGTGAATTTTTCCTCCAGGTAGGTAGGAACGAATGGGTTCGTTTAATCCGTGGCAGAAAATGTCCTTAAATGCCACGTCATTAAAAGTCACCAAATAGCACAGCTCACAAAAATCAGTGACATAATTTTAATAGGCTCTACCAAAACACTTGGTAGAGTCCACAGAGACAAAACAATTTATGATTTTTTTTTTTTTATTTCAAGATTAATTTAATAAATAGCATGTACTGTACCTTGAGTGAATCCAGAGATGAAGGACGTCAACACTACAAGCAGATATGAAACACAGCAGAAACACAGATATGAAGTATTTCCATATATTCAACAATGCAAATCACACGCTGACATGTCTAAAGTAAATGTAATGTACACTTTATGTATAAAAGACTTACACATGCAAAAACATTAGAAGTAAATATTAAAGTTAATGTGGTTAATGTTTCACACCACTGATTCTTCACTGGAACAAAACAAACTATAGAAGTCCAAACCACATTAGGTCAAAGTGTTTGAGAAACACACAGACTCACTTCCCGTTTGACGCTGACAGGTTGACTTAATTGTGACTTTATAGTGGCCAAAAGAATCTGAACACTTAGAGTGTTTTCAGAAAATATTTTAAATGAACCAAACCTAGTTTAGTTAAAGTCTGCATGAACCGCAAGTTGCTACTGACTTTATTTCAGAATAGTGATGTATTTCCAACTGAAACAGAATATTGAATAGAGGACCGGTTTTATTTTAGTGCTCCTCCTCTCTGTCTCTCACTCATGGCAACATAACAGTTTGAAGGCTGTAAAGGATGTTCTGCACAATCTGTCAAACTGACGTCATCAGAGAAGGAATGTCATTACAGAGCAGAAGCAAATGTTCAGATTTGGATTAAAGATGCATATATATATATATATATATATATATATATATATATATATATATATATATATATATATATATATTCACCTCAATGCCGGCAATGTGTGCTAAGTAAATAAAGTCCATTTTGATTTTATTAGGACATTAAAGTAAACCAAAAAGGAAACTGTGAATGATCTCAGTGCTTTTGATATTTGCAATCTAAAAGGGACCAAGTCAAAACAAGTAGCCTTTAAGAAATGTGACACAAGCAGTTTTCACCCAAAACATTTCACAAAATTAAGTTATGAAACAAATGTTGTTCAAAATAAAAAGCAAATTAACTTTTTGATTGTCAAACAATAGTGGAACATGTTTAAATGTTAATGTGATGAACTACAGCTGTGTACACTGTTAGACATTTCTGTAATTTCTACAGTTATTAACTGTATATCACCCAGTATAATACCGCAAATTCCCTTTGCAGTAAATTACTGTAAAACCATTGCATCACGGGAATTTTCTGTGACATCAGACCCCACACACAGAGACTTACTGTATGTTTTAAAATTGCTGTATACTACTCTATTTGCTGTATCGGCCTCATTGGCGTCGTTCTATTGAGGTCGTTTTATTTTCCTCATTTATTATATTTGGATTGACACGATTTGCCCTACACCATGTTTACAACGCCGCAACAGCTTGGGACGGACTACACTGGATGTGTTGCATCACTTGTAATGATTGGAAAATCCGTTTGTCCTTCATGTCAGACACAGCGCAAGCGCTTGAAGTACATCTGTAAGTTAGAAATATACCGGGGCATTACTTTACTGTAAGCATCCACTGTAGATAGCATATTTAATGGGTTCTATATTGTCTTTTGTCAAGTCGCGCTGTGACCGCCACGCAGAACCTGATTTTACCAAGTACAACATGTTCCTGGATCAACATCTTTGTTGACCCTGGAACAACATTGTGATTAACCAATCAGATTTGAAAAAAAAAAAAAAAAAACAGTTTATAGTTTTTGTGAAGTTTAGGCTTACAATCAGTGTTTGGTGCTTGTACATCAGTGTCATTCATCTATTAGTGAAAGAGTTCCAGAGAACATCTACCCTGTGTGTCGATGCAAGTTATAAGAGATTATGACCAGCAAGTAAGGTAAAAATATATACACGTTTGTCTGAATGTTTGTCAGATTTTTGCACACCAGTTTAACCCACTAATATTTACCCGTCAACATGGCGGTTACAAACTTTACTATAGTAAACTGCGCTGTCATTTCAAACGGCTTTTGTGAGCTTATTAAATTAAGTTACTGAATTAAAATTATTTTTAATAATTATTATGTTACATAATTATGTTAGTAGTTAATGTTTGCCAGTAGCCTACTGAGAAAACAAAATCATATGTTAGCTAGGTTAGAGAAGTTATATGGCTAACTGTTAGCTGCCTTTCTAGTTTTAGAATTAGTTTGTTATAATTATGAATGGAATTTAAGATTTACTGCATTTTGTGTGTGTGTGTTTTAAAGGCAACTGCAATGAAGCATCAAGAAAGACATGAGCATGCCAGTCACCCTGAGACTGATAGTTCATGGTAAGAGAACAACTATGGTTTTGAGAAGTTTGTGTATTCTGTGTGGGGTTTTCCTTTTAAAAGTGTGCCATTTCTACTTCTTGTTTTTCAGAGAAGACATTCCTGTGACTAACAAAGTGGATGGTGAGCAAAGGTGGTGGCCATGTTTTGGAGCAGCACCTGGGTTTTGCAGATGGCTGTGTATTCTTTGGCTGCATGTCTTTTTCTCCATTATGTTTCTGTTTCCTATAGATTCTTTGTGAGGATAAATCTAGAAGATAAAACATAATGCACTGCAAAATGTCCTAAGACAGAAGAAATGGTGAAGATGCACTGTTCCAGCAGTGGAAGACTGTATATTTAAGTGTTATACATGCATTGTTTTAAATAAAGTATTTGATATTTTGTAATTATTGTGTCTGTTTTAAATGAATGCCAGTAGTATCTGTCACAAATCTGGTCGGTGACCTGCGGTCCGCTCACCACCAGATGTCGCTCTCGTTCCATTATTACACACAGACTGTTGCACTACACCCCGGACTGCATCTCCCACTATCCACCACGCTGATTGCGCCATACATACGGTGGCCGAGAGAGCTCAACGCGCTGCAACTTAAGAAAACACATGCAAACAGAAAAAAACGACAACAAATTAAGAAAACATCTTCATCAGTTTGACAACACAGGCGCTGCAAATCCTCGCAACGCAAACACAAATACGGAAACGCGCTGCAAATTCTCACAACACAACCAAACACAGAAACGCGCTGCAAATAGCACGGATCACAACGGAAATTTTTCAGGGGGACCTCAAAAAGTGACGGACCCAGCTGAGACATGATTATTATTATTATTATTATTCCGTTTCATCATCGAACAAAAAAACAAGGCAACATTTCAAATTGCAAATTCAACTGCAAAAAAATAAATAACAGCAGAAAAAGAAAACACCCAAACTGAACACAAACATACCAAAAGAAAGAAAGAAAGAAAGAAAGAAAGAAAGAAAAAGGAAATTCCAGGGCAGTTACATACATTTGAAAAAATTTAAAATTTGTTTTGTTTTTATGAGCTTCTTATTTTGAGATCTCATAATAGAGAGGGTAATGAGATAATGGTTTCTTCTGACTTACTTTTAACTTGTGAATATAAAACTTTGCTAAGATAATTAAGAGATTTACAATATAAACCTGTTTATCAGAAAAAGAGGGGTTTTGAAAACAAAGTAAAATATCATGAAAATCTAAATTAAGGGGTTTGCTTAATTTCTTTGTTATGTCTATTTTAAAGCCAGTCCAAAATGAAATAGCATAAGGGCAATAGAAAAATAAATGTTCAATATCTGGACCTGATTATTTTGTTTAACATACTGATCATAGATTCATTGGTCTTTTGGATATTAGACTAATCTGACGAATTACACACTTAACTGTGAAACGTTATTAACTTAATTGCAAATAAATAAATACATGCAAATAAATATAACGTTCAAAGTTCACGAAAAAAATGCAACGCTTTATTAATGGATAAAATCAGGTCAAAATTCAGGTCCCAGCCGGGTCCGTCACTTTTTGAGGTCCCCCTGAAACATTTCCGTTGTGGTCCGTGATATTTGCAGCGCGTTTCTTTGTTTGGTTGTGTTGTGAGAATTTGCAGCGCGTTTCCGTATTTGTGTTTGCGTTGCGAGGATTTGCAGCGCCTGTGTTGTCAAACTGATGAAGATGTTTTCTTAATTTGTTGTCGTTTTTTTCTGTTTGCATGTGTTTTCTTAAGTTGCAGCGTGTTGAGCTCTCTCGGCCACCGTACATACACCTGTGGCCAATCAGCAACCCTATAAAAGCCCCGGACTCTCACTCGGCAGGCGCCGTGTATTGTGGAGATTATCAGTCGCGTTTAGCGCTCTCCTAGTGCTAGCACTGTTTCCTGAGTTCCAAGTTCCCTGAGTTTCCTGCGTTTCGTATTCTCGCCTGGCCATCTCGTTTCGTCTGTCTCGCCGCCTGCCTTTCTGGACTCTCGCTCGTTTTAAGGATTATTCTCCTGTCGCACGTTATGGACTATGTTCGCCATTGATCGACCCACGCCAGCCTCAGAGACTTCTCTTGTGCCTCCCTCCGTTATACCTGTTTGCTGTTGTTTTGACCCTGCCTGTCTGACCATGTCTTTGCCTCGTCCATTAAATAAAAGCTCGCATTTGGATCCCCTCGCCTCTCGTCTCCCTCTCCACGTTACAGTATCTATGTAGAGTAAGAATAAAATAAATTTAAATGAATTCAATATAAACGTTATGAATCTACCGAAATCTATATTAAAATGAATGAATTACAGTAGTATATTGATGAATTTGACTTTGTTTTTTATAGTATTTGACTGTAAAACAGTACAGTTTGCAGCTGTAAATTAAATACGGTTTGCTACTGTAAATTTTAATTACAGTAACTTACTGGCAACAGTGTTGCCCTTTGATATGTCTAACAGTGTAGTTTTCTGTGCAAAGAAAGTGAGGAGAACAGACTTACTGACACACGTGCTAAAATGACACTGAGACAAACTGGATAAAAATCGTTTAAAAAGTGTCTCAGAAAACAAAAGTTAGTTCAGAGAAAGCTTGTGCATCATTTGTTGGTGGATGCCATTTTTGTGATATATTGTGATTGATGCAATGAGATTTAGACATTGGTCAGTGTGATTTAAGCATCCGAATTGTTTTTTAAATGTATGTTTGTATGTATGTATGTATTATTATTATTATTATTATTTTGGGCCACTATGTGGACAAAATTTATTTTCGATAAGAGGGGTGAAGAGAATGAAAAGTAATGTTTGTTCAGTGTTCTCAAACTCTCTAAGTCTATTTAAAGATACAGTATCATACAACACCAAACCTATATTAACACAAATTCGCTGATTTTATATCTGAGCTGGTGTTGGCTACAGATAAGGTCTTAATAGTAGGTGACTTTAACATCCATGTTGATATTGAAAATGATGCACTGGCAGCTGCATTTACAGACATTCTAAATTCTATTGGAGTTAGACAACACGTGTCAGGTCCCACTCATTGTCGAAATCATACTCTAGACTTAATACTGTCACATGGAATTGATGTCAATGCCGTTGAGATTCTGCAGCAAAGTGATGATATCTCTGATCATTATCTAGTCTCGTGTATACTCCAGATAACTAAAACTGTAAATTCAACTCCTTATTACAAGTATGGTAGAACCATCACTTCTACTACAAAAGATTGCTTTCTAAGTAATCTTCCTGATTTATCTGAATTCCTCAGCATGTCCAATAGCTCAGAAAAACTTGATGATGTAACAGAAACTATTGACTCTCTCTTTTCCAGGACTCTAGATACGGTCGCTCCTCTGCGCCTAAGGAAGATTAAGGAAAACTGTCCGACCCCGTGGTATAACGAGCACACTCGCGCCCTAAAGAGAGCAGCCCGGAAAATGGAGCGCAGCTGGAGGAAAACAAAATTAGAGGTTTTTCGTACTGCTTGGCGGGAATGTACCCTATCGTACAGAAAAGCGTTAAAATCGGCCAGATCTGATTACTTTTCGACTCTTTTAGAAGAAAACAAACATAACCCTAGGTATTTATTCAATACAGTGGCTAAGTTAACAAAAAATAAAGAACCAACAGGCACTGACTGTGCCCATCAGCATAGCAGTAATGACTTCATGAACTACTTTACTTCTAAGATCGATACAATTAGAGACAAAATTGTCACCATGCAGCCGTCAATTACAGTGTCGCATCAGATAGTGCGCTATAGATTTCCTGGGGAACAATTCCACTCATTCTCTACTATAGGTCAGGAAGAATTGTATAAACTTGTTAAATCATCTAAACCAACAACTTGTATGCTAGACCCTATTCCATCTAGGCTACTAAAAGACTTGCTTCCAGATCTCATAGATCCTCTGCTAAATATTATTAATTCATCACTGTCATTAGGATATGTCCCCAAAACCTTCAAACTGGCTGCTATTAAGCCTCTAATTAAAAAACCACAACTTGACCCCAACGAATTGACTAATTACAGACCTATCTCGAATCTCCCATTTCTATCAAAGATATTAGAAAAGGTTGTATCCTCACAATTATCTTCCTTCCTACAGAAATATGATATCTGTGAGGATTTTCAGTCAGGTTTTAGACCATACCATAGTACTGAGACTGCTCTTATTAGAGTTACAAATGATCTACTCTTGTCATCTGATCGTGGTTGTATCTCTCTGTTAGTGCTACTGGATCTTAGTGCTGCGTTTGATACTGTTGACCACAACATTCTCTTGAATAGACTTGAGAATTATGTTGGCATTAGTGGTAGTGCATTGGCATGGTTCAAATCGTACCTATCTGACCGCCATCAATTCGTGGTAGTAAATGAAAAGGTATCATATCGATCACAAGTGCAGTATGGAGTACCGCAAGGCTCAGTACTAGGGCCATTACTCTTTACGCTTTACATGTTACCCCTGGGTGATATCATCAGGAAATATGGTGTTAGCTTTCACTGCTACGCTGATGATACCCAGCTCTATATTTCTTCGCGGCCCGGCGAAACGTACCAATTTGAAAAACTAATGGATTGTGTAGTTGAGTTAAAAAATTGGATGACAAGTAATTTCTTACTGCTAAATTCTGAAAAAACAGAGGTGTTAATTATTGGGCCTAAAACCTCAGCGTGTAATAACCTACAACACTGTCTAATACTGGATGGCTGCTCTGTCAATTCTTCGTCATCAGTTAGGAACCTAGGTGTGCTATTTGATGGTAATCTTTCCTTTGAAAACCACATCTCTAGTATTTGCAAAACTGCATTTTTCCATCTCAAAAATATATCTAAACTACGACCTATGCTATCAATGTCAAATGCTGAAACATTAATTCATGCATTTATGACCTCACGGTTAGATTATTGTAATGCTTTATTGGGTGGTTGTTCTGCTCGCTTAATAAACAAACTCCAGCTGGTCCAAAATGCAGCAGCTAGAGTTCTTACTAGAACCAAAAAGTATGATCATATTAGCCCGGTTCTGTCTACACTGCACTGGCTCCCTATTAAACATCGTATAGATTTTAAAATCTTGCTAATTACTTACAAAGCCCTTAATGGTTTAGCTCCTCAGTACCTGAGCGAGCTCCTATCACATTATAGTCCCTCACGTCCGCTGCGTTCTCAAAACTCTGGCAATTTGATAATACCTAGAATATCAAAATCAACCGCGGGCGGGAGATCATTTTCTTATCTAGCGCCCAAACTCTGGAACAATCTACCCTACAATGTTCGGGACGCAGACACACTCTGTCAGTTTAAATCTAGATTAAAGACCCATCTCTTTAACCTTGCTTACACATAACACATCAACATATTCTTATAATTCAAATCCGTTAAAGGATTGTTAGGCTGCATTAATTAGGTCAACCGGAACCGGGAACACTTCCCATAACACCCGATGTACTCAGTGCATCGTCAGAAGAATGGCATCTACGCTAATATTAGTCTGTTTCTCTCTTATCCCGAGGTCACATTAACCACCAGATCCAGTCCGTATCCAGATCAGATGGTCACTGCAGTCCCCCGGATCCAGTCCGAACCCAGCCCAGATGGTGGATCAGCACCTAGTGACGACCTCTACAGCCCTGAATGTCATCGGAGTCCACATCAACTAGATGAGCCCCAGAGACGGATCCACAGTGAAGACCTCGTCACCTAGACGGCTGTCGGCACAAGACCACGGGACCTTTGGCCAGAGGAGAACTGGCCCCCCGACTGAGCCTGGTTTCTCCCAAGGTTTTTTTCTCCATTTCTCACCGATGGAGTTTTGGTTCCTTGCCGCTGTCGCCTCTGGCTTGCTTAGTTGGGGACACTTTCTCTCAACACAATATTGCATTTTATTTTATTGTTTTTGATTAACTACCTTTACCTAAAATGTGAGTGTTTACTGTTGCCTTTGGCATTGTTGATGTACTGTTTCCTATCTAATACTGTACAGCCGCCTTGTCACAATTCTGTATTGTTAAAGGCGGTATATAAATAAAGGTGACTTGACTTGACTTGA
>JAMKFB010000034.1:0-44333 GCA_036247105.1 Cirrhinus mrigala | reverse complement strand
ATGCAAAAATACACTACGTGGGGATTTTCCTTACTAAAGATAGATTGTCTCGTCAACATCTTAATGTTTCTCCTAAAATAAGGAAAACTAGAACAATTTTTAATTCTTGGCTTCAACGAGATCTGTCCATTTATGGCAGAGTTCTTATTTCTAAAGCAGAGGGTTTGTCCCGTTGTGTTTACCCTGCTTTATCTTTATTTGTTAGTGACAAAATTGCTGATGATATAAATAAAATGTTACTGAATTTTATTTGGAAGAATAAGTCCCATAAAATTAGGAAATCTGTTTTGTCTAATAGGCGTGCTGAGGGTGGACTGGAAGTTTTGGATTTCAAAGAATTAGTTCATTTAGAATTAGTTGGTTAAAAAAATGTCTCTGTAGTAATGATTCAGTTTGGTACTATATCCCCAAAACTATATTTCATAGATTAGGTGGTTTAGATTTTCTTTTAAAATGCAATTTCACCCCTTCTAAATTGCCGATTTCTCTCTCTAATTTTTACCAACAAGCTCTACTTGCTTGGAAATTGTGTTATGTGCACAACTTTTCTCCCCACAAACAAATTCTGTGGAATAAATCATGTATTTTAATTCGTGGAAAATCTTTTTTTATTGACAAGTGGTATGACAGAGGTATTGTTTTTGTTTTGGATTTATTTAAAGATGATGGTACTATACTGGAATATGAAGAATTTATGATTTTGTGCAATCTTCCTCTGTCAGCAAGATCTTTCAATTCTGTCATCAAAAGTTTGTCTCCAAGTTATGTGCATCTATTTAAAACATACCTTTGCTTTAAAGAGAGAAAAACAACTATGCCCAAACTTTTATTAGATGGAGTTTGTCTTCTTGATAAAAAATGTAATGGTAAGTTTATAAAGCGAATGTTACACTATTCAGTATATACATCTCCTAGATGTAAATTTTTCTGGACTAATTTTGTTGACTGTATACATTGGAAGAAAGCATGGTTACTTCCTGAAAAATTTTGCATTTCTAATAAAATCAGAGAGATACATTTTAAGATTTTGCATAATGTCTACCCAACAAACTCCCAAATTGCTTATTTTTTTGATATTTCTAATTTATATGTATTCTGTAAAGTTGAAGAAACTTTACTTCATTTATTCTATCATTGCGATCAGGTTAAATTTCTTTGGGAGAACTTAAGATGTTATCTATCTTCCTTTATAAAATTTACGCTAAAATAAATATTTCTATATTTTTCTAGTAGTGACCATGCTACTGAACTTGTTGTTAATTTTTTTGTTTTGCATTGTAAATTTTTCTTAATATGTTACCTAGATTTGATGTCTTTCTCGCAGAGATTTTGCTTATTGTTCATTCTCTTAAACTTATTGATGATAACAAGAACAACAAGTTTCTTAAGGCATATGACGATCTTTTTCCTACTGATTGAGGTGCTGTTTTTTTTTTTTTTCTTTTTCTTTTTCTTTCCTTCTTTTATGTTATTGTATTGCTATGCAGTGCTGTTTATTGTTGTTTTCCTTTTTGTCTTGCAATAAAAAAAAAAAAAAAAAAAAAAAAAAAAAGTATGCAAAAATACACTTGAATACGATCAAAATGATCGATTTTTCTTTTATGCCAAAAATCATTTGGATATTAAGTAAAGATCATGTTCCATGAAGACATTTTGTAAATTTCCTACCGTAAATATATCAAAACTTAATTTCTGATTAGTAATATACATTGCTAATGTAGTACTGAACACTCTGGCTAAGCAGGGAGGGGAGAGGAACCTTGCTTTATTTAGACACATACTGTACACTAGGGATGCAACAATACAGTTAGTCCACAGTTTAATATGTACCTCGGTTTTTATCCACGGTTTTCGGTTCGGTTCGGTTCTGATATCTTGCCATTTCTTTGCGACAAATTAACAAAATACTCCCGTAAACCTATGCACTCTGGAAAAGGCGTGGGTGCTTATTTTTTCTTTTGAGAGAGGTATTATTTTTTCAAATTTTACGCAAAATAAAATAGGTTTCATTCATACTGGACGCCAGAGGGCGCCCTTGTGCATAAAATCAAAGAAGTAGCGCTGATACGTTCTGTTCCAGCTTCTCTAATATGGATAAAAGCATCGCTGTTGCTGTAACTGATTAAAACCAAAATATAACGTTAAACGTTTTGAATGATGAAATGTAAGGACAATAAACACTCGTCTGCATTAATATATGGTTTATCTGTGTTCTTCAAGCCATCGTGTGTTTTCATAAGCCAATGCTAATCGACATACATAGAATATGAGTATAGAATTTATTGTCTGCCTCATTCTGTGATGAGAATCCACATCAGATCACATAAGGAAGTTATTTCAAACACTGGACAAATGTTGTGAATTAAAAACAAGGTATAATGTTTTTTTATAACTTTTGTTTTCATAACTCTTTTGTTGGACAACAGGTTTAGAAAGGCTTATGGTTGAATGTCATTATAATGGAAGATGCTCTGCGTGTGTTGCTTTTTCAAATACAAGCGGGGAAGCGTTTCCTCATCTCAGCATGTGAAATCGCGGCAAACATACAACAAATTCCGAGAGAAATGAAACAAGGAAATTATTTAAATGCAAAACCGAAAAACCGCAATTCACAAGCGCCGTATTGAACCGTGGATGTCGTACCGAACGGTTCGATATTATATTGAGTATTGTGACATCCCTACTGTACACGCATGGAATAAATTAAGTGATGCACAGAACCAAAAATTTGGTGAGAATGCCACACAGAGAGGGTGATCGGGTGAGTTAAATGTATTTATCAGGGCCTTTTTGTGTGACAACGAGAATATTGTGCACGGGTTTAAATACGTGTGTTTATACAGTTGGTGTGTCTCCTGAGAACCTCACCAACCAGAGTAGCTAAATTTGAATATTGCTCTTAACAGTTACGAAGTGTATTTGAAGTTATTTTTGAACGATTCAGATGTCTGATTTAATTTTGATGGGAATATTGTGTATGGGTTGAAATATTTATATTTGTAGATTTGGTGTATTTCCTGAGAACCTCAATGAAATTGTTAGAATGGAATATTGCGGTGTTATTTTTGAAGAATTATTAAAGGAAATTGTTTCAAACATGCTTTATGTGATTTGACTTTGTCATAAGGGTATTTTTTTTTTTTTTTTAAACTGAGATTTATACATCACCTGAACTTATTCACCAAGCTGGATAAATAAGCTTTCCATTTATGTATGGTTTGTTTTTTATTTGGCCAAGATACAACTATTTGAAAATTAGTTGTATTTTTGTTTTGTATTTTGTGTATTTTTGGGACAGATTGCCATGGATTTATCTATTTATTTTGAGTTTATTGGTTTGTTTATTTGGAATTGGATTTTAATTGATTTTGTTTTCCCAACCTGTGATGTGGGGGTTTGTGAAGAGTTTTAAAGAATTGGGTAAATAAAATATATGTGTTAAGAGAATAAAGGACCTTGTAGCGAACGTTTGTACCCACACAACACTAAGAACTTCATTTGGACAACTTTAAAGGTGATTTTGTCAATATTTAGATTTTTTTGCACCCTCAGATTCCAGATTTTCAAATAGTTGTATCTTGGCCAAATAAAAAACAAACCATACATAAATGGAAAGCTTATTTATCCAGCTTGGTGAATAAGTTCAGGTGATGTATAAATCTCAATTAAAAAAAAAAAAAAAAATTACCCTTATGACTGGTTTTGTGGTCACATTTATCCATTTCTGGTCATAATTTGACGACAATGAGCATATAAACCACTGAATCATGCTATTTATAATTTATCACGCAGTAAAAGCGCCCCTTATGCGGACACTGAGAAAAATTAGCATTTTACGGGACACTCATTTCTACAACACTTCATTCAACAGGAAGAACAGCTAGCCCTCTCTCTCTCTCTCCCACTTCGTATCCCGTCATTGCTATACTGTCCTATCAAAAATAAAATGTGAAAATGTCAAAAATTAAAAAAAAAAAAAAGAAAAAGAAAATGAGCATATCACCGCTTTTAATCAAGCTCATGTGTTTACAGTACATGAAGGCTTTTTAGTCCGGTTGAGCCATCATGAATCCGATTACTAACGGATTGTTTGGTGCATGTAACGTGGCAAGTATGTGTTTTCATTAAAGCCAATTTCTGTATAAACCTTATACAGTAAACCTTAAAATCTTGACTACAACAAATATCCAACAGACATGTTCTCTGTTGCTACACTGTAACTCACATTAACCTCATGTGACCTACCCTGGGACAACTAGCCCCATATTTTGTAGTTGTGCTTATATATTTTGTATGTGTGCTTATATACAAGTTCATTATGTAATACTGTTTGATAAAGTGACACAATCTATGTCAACAAAACCTTCACCTTGTAAGAGTCTTTTTATGTGGAATTTATACATTTGCACAAAGTTTCAAAGAAACAATATATAAAGCAATTTATATACACAGTCATGGCCAAAAATATTGGCACCCTTGCAATTCTGTCAGAAAATGCAACCCTTCTCTCAGAAAATTATTGCACATGCTTATTTTTTTTTTTTATTTATTTTTTTTTTTGCATTGGAACAACACAAAAAAAGAGCCGGAATCTATTTCATCAACCACCTGCTGGATAAAGCTCTCAACTCACAGAAGCAGCGCGGCTTCGGTCAGAACACATCACGCTTATTACAAACAAACACATCAATCCATGACTAGTCCTCCTTTTCTTTAACACTTAATCATTCTTAGGTAATTTTGCTAATGATTTGTCAATATAAATACACATTTCTGAAAGCTCAGATTTATATGAATGTATCTTCTCTTCAGGTGCATTAAACTCACCAGACTTGCCTTCTTGCAGCAATCTGTCTTTTTGTTGAAAGCACTTACTATAATTCGTATGTATTAAAAACTAATTATTATTACTTGCTTGTGTTTCACCTCTGCTCTAGTTTAATGTATTATTCTAATCTATACAATAAACTTGGCATAGTATAGGATGATTATTGACTTGACAAATTGATTTGTAACGTTCATCATTTGTAAGTTACTTTGGATAAAGTCATGTGCTGAATGAGTGTTGTGGATTGTTCCAGTAACACAGTTAACTCAGTGTGGGTGTTCATAGTCTCACGAGTCCTCAGCTGTCAGCAGGGAAACGGTCACTTCATCAGTTTGGTGGTACTGAGGGTTTTGCTGCTTGTAACTGCACCAGTTTGGCTGAGGTTTAGTTCTTGTCTCATGCACACACTCCATACTCCATCCATACATGCTTAGTGTTTCTTTAGTTTGTTTCCAGCAGTTCAGTTGTGATTCTGCTCTTATAAACCTTAATTTCGTCTCTATTTTTTAAGTTTTTTTTTTTTTTTTTTTTTTTTAACAATGCTGTGTTTACAAGCAGAGACAGACACTCCTAGGTACAATATGCTGTAGATCTGTTGTGTCAGCATTACTAAATGGTTTTCGTTTTAATTTTTTTTTTTTTTTTTTTTTTTTACCTGAATGAATCTGCCGTTAAATCACAGGACTGATAAAGCCGGTTCAGTGTCAAACCTGCCAACCCAGATTTACATTTAATTAAATACACAGCTGAAAAAACACATGAGAACAGGATGATTATTGAACATAGTCAAAATAGTTAAACATGCTTTCTTCATTTAACTATGTATCTTCTGTGATTATGTGTGTTTGTTTCACTGTGGTTTGGGGACAAATTAGAATAGTTTTTGTCACGGCAGTCAATATAGTAAATTTATTAGGACACCCCTAAGTGCTTTTCACACCACAGGTCATTGTCTTTTTGCCAAGGTAGCTCACATACCATGTAACAAACAAGCACCAAAATGTTTTAAGTTGAAAGTATACAGATTCCCTAATCATTAATATCACCACAAAATAATTTGCTCATAATGTATTTATACTGTATTTTACCCGCACACATACTCACATACATAAAGCCATATTGCATTGCAAATCTCAATTGCTTGATTGCTTATTTCATCTCTAAATCTAAAGTAATCTAAATTAATCATCCAGCTCTAAACTGTTAATTGCAACTATAAGGCATGAAGATATTATACAGGTGCTGGTCATATAATTAGAATATCTTCAAAAAGTTGATTCATTTCACTAATTCCATTTAAGAAGTGAAAGTGTTTATTTCTTTTAATTTTGATGATTATAACTGACAACTAATGAAAACCCCAAATTCAGTATCTTAGAAAATGAGAATATTGTGAAAAGGTTCAGTATTGAAGACACCTGGTGCCACACTCTGATCAGCTAATTAACTCAAAACACCTGCAAAGGCCTTTAAATGGTCTCTCAGTCTAGTTCTGTAGGCTACACAATCATGGGGAAGACTGCTGATTTGACAGTTGTCCAAAAGACGACCATTGACACCTTGCACAAGGAGGGCAAGACACAAAAGGTCATTGCAAAAGAGGCTGGCTGTTCACAGAGCTCTGTGTCCAAGCACATTAATAGAGAGGCGAAGGGAAGGAAAAGATGTGGTAGAAAAAAGGTGCACAAGCAATAGGGATAACCGCACGCTGGAGAGAATTGTGAAACAAAACCCATTCAAAAATGTGGGGGAGATTCACAAAGAGTGGACTGCAGCTGGAGTCAGTGCTTCAAGAACCACTACGCACAGACGTATGCAAGACATGGGTTTCAGCTGTCGCATTCCTTGAGTCAAGCCACTCTTGAACAACAGACGGCGTCAGAAGCGTCTCGCCTGGGCTAAAGACAAAAAGGATTGGACTGCTGCTGAGTGGTCCAAAGTTATGTTGGTCCACTGTGTTTTCTGAGGTCCAAGGTCAACGCAGCTGTATACCAGGACGTTTTCGAGCACTTCATGCTTCCTGCTGCTGACCAACTTTATGCAGATGCAGATTTCATTTTCCAACAGGACTTGGCACCTGCACACAGTGCCAAAGCTACCAGTACCTGGTTTAAGGATCATGGTATCCCTGTTATTATTTGGCCAGCAAACTCGCCTGACCTTGACCCCATAGAAAATCTATGGGGTATTGTGAAGAGGAAGATGCGATTTTATGCCAGACCCAACAATGCAGAAGAGCCACTATCAGAGCAACCTGGGCTCTCATAACACCTGAGCAGTGCCACAGACTGATCGACTCCATGCCACGCCGCATTGCTGCAGTAATTCAGGCAAAAGGAGCCCCAACGAAGTATTGAGTGCTGTACATGCTCATACTTTTCATGTTCATACTTCTCAGTTGGCCAAGATTTCTAAAAATCCTTTCTTTGTATTGTCTTAAGTAATATTCTCATTTTCTGAGATACTGAATTTGAGGTTTTCATTAGTTGTCAGTTATAATCATCAAAATTAAAAGAAATAAACACTTGAAATGTATCAGTCTGTGTGAAATGAATGTATACATTATACCAGTTTCACTTCTTGAATAGAATTAGTGAAATCAACTTTTTGAAGATATTCTAATTATATGACCAGCACCTGTAACTATTAATATTCTGAATATCAAATTTCTGAAAAGCTGCTTTGAAACCAGTTTGTGAAACGTGCTGCAGAAAGAAAATTGTAGAAAAAGGTATTTAAATGATTTTTTTAAACTAAACTTAATTAATTACAGTTTTTGTCAATTGCTAACAAGCATTTACCAATAAAGTACTTTTTCTAAACTCTTAACACAGCAACACACCTACATCACACAATTAGCCAAATAGTTCATTTTGTGGCCAAAACCACATTTTGTTAAATAAATACAAACTCTACATTTCAAAATGCTGATTCCCCTTTTCTACAAATACTAACTCTATCAAAACACAGCAAACCCCATTCAAAATCGAGTTATTCAGTCAAAACATTACCACTAGTTTCTATCCAAAAGAAACATATAATCAATCATATAGTGACTGTCAAAATACTAACAGTTGATGGCTTTACAAAAACTGCATTGCTTGTCATGTTTCAGTCCTACCGGCAAATAATAGACAATATAAAAAGCCATAGGGTTTTTTTTTTTTTTTTTTTTTTTGTAATTTAGCCTTCACTTTACCTTCAACTGAAACCCATGTAACATTTTTAAGTGTTGAATGTCTTCGTTCTTGGCAACATACTATCTAAAACTGAATGAGTCATTACTTTATAGAATATACAATAGAAAAAATAGGGTCCCCTATGCAGAAATTCAGTTGGAACCTTGATTAAAACTGCTTTCATGTGGGTGGAGGATTGATGTGGATGGTGCCCCCATGATAGCTGATGCCAGTGATCAAATAAAAAAATAAAAAAATAAATAAAAACAGTAATAACAGTAATTGTAACCTTTTTATCTCACAGTTTGAACTTCTATTTTTGGAATTGTGAGTTTACATCTTGCAATTCAGACTTTATCAGAATTGTGAGATACTGTAAATTCACAATTGGAAAAAAAAAAAAAAAAAGTCAGATTTGTGAGATAAAAAAGTCACAATTACCCTTTACACTTATATATTCAACACCTGACTATTCCTCCAACTGAGACTGGACTTTTCTAATTATTTCATTGATCTGTTACTTCAAAGTGCTTATCAGTTGTTACAATATTTTATATAGAGAGATATTTTTTCAGTACTTTTGAGATGTTGTTGTTGCAGAAGCAGAAGCTTTATACTATATTTAAGGTTTGGAACATTAGGTCTTCATTTCTGACATGCTGTTTAAGCATTTGTAAATAAGACTAAAAAGATCCATGGTTTTGGGTAAGCTTGTATGAAAAGAAAATGTAAGCATAGTATAGTATAGTATGATTATTGACTTTTGACAAATTGCTTTGTAAAGTTCATCATTTGTAAGTTATTTTGGATAAAGTCATGTGCTAAATGAGTAAATGTTTAGTCCTTCTTTAGTTTGTTTCCAGCAGTTCAGTTGTGATTCTGCTCTTATAATTTATGTATTTATTTATGTGTTTTTTTTTGTTTTTTTGTTTTTTTATTGGAACAATGCTGCATTTACAAGCAGAGACAGACACTCCTAGGTACAATATGCTGTAGATCTGGTTGTGTCAGCATTACTGAATGGTTTTCATTTTAATTTTTAATTATTTTTTTTTTACCTGAATGAATCTGCCGTTAAATCACAGGACTGATAAAGCCGGTTCAGTGTCAAACCTGCCAACCCAGATTTACATTTAATTAAATACACAGCTGAAAAAACACATGAGAACAGGATGATTATTGAACATAATCAAAATAGTTAAACATGCTTTCTTCATTTAACTATGTATCTTCTGTGATTATGTGTGTTTGTTCACTTCGCTGTGGTTTGGGGACAAATTAGAATAGTTTTTGTCACGGCAGTCGATATAGTGAATTCATTAGGACACCCCTAAGTGCTTTTCACACCACAGGTCATTGTGTTTTTAACTCAACTTCAGTATAATCCATGTTTCACACTTAAGTTTCCTATTAAAACTCTTTATTTTTCTGTCTGATTGTTTACTGACAGTCTGTTTGATATGGGCGGTGAGTATTACTGTGTCTCCTCCGACATCACCTGCTCTTTCCCGACCAACGGCAAGTTCACGGCCGACCAGAAAGCCATTTATGAAGCCGTACTAAAGTCCTCCAGAGCCGTGATGGCCGCCATCAAACCAGGTACAAACACAGAGGAATCACTGTCGAAACACCACATCCTGAATACTAGAGCCAAAACTGCTTTCAAACTACAGAGACAGAAAACATGATTAAATTATATGTTCATTATTGATTCTGGGTGGATTCTGTTTTGACACCAAACTTTAGTTAATGTTTTTAAAGAAATTAGTTTACTAGTTAATGCTTTGAAAGAAGTCTCTTCTGCTCACAAAGGCTGCATTTATTTAATCTAAAATTCAGTAAAAAAACAATGAAATATTATGTAATTTAAAATAAGTGTTTTCTATGTGAATATCTGTTAAAATGTAATTGATTTCTGTGATCAAAGCTGAATTTTCAGCATCATTACTCCAGTCTTCACTGGCACTTTTGATCAATTTAAGCAGCGTTACTGAATAAATATATGAATGTCTTAATTATCTTTCAAGCATTAAATAGTGTTTGTTGAGATTTGATTTTTGTTATCCAAGAATGCACTTCCTAAAACAACAAGTAGACACTGTGTTTGATTAAGCTGTAAAATGACCTCTGACCTCAGTCTCTGACCCGTCACTGATGCTCAGGTGTGAAGTGGACAGACATGCATCGTCTGGCTGACCGGGTTCACCTGGAGGAGCTGGTGAAGATCGGGATCCTGCGTGGGAACGTGGAGGAGATGCTGAAGGTTCATCTGGGCGCCGTGTTTATGCCGCACGGTCTGGGTCACCAACGTCCACAGTGTGGAGAGATTTACTTAAACAACAAAGAAATCTTAAAACTTAATACTTAAAACAAAAATTTGATTGCTGCTTAGATTTTTTTTTTTTTTTTTTAACCTGAACCTTCACATCAAAAAAGTATACAGATTCCCTAATCATTAATATCACCACAAAATAATTTGCTCATAGTGTTTATACTGTATTTTACCCGCACAAATACTCACATACATAAAGCCATATACTGCACTGCAAATCTCAATTGCTTGATTGCTTATTTCATCTCTAAATCTAAAGTAATCTAAATTAATCATCCAGCTCTAAACTGTTAATTGCAACTATAAGGCATGAAGATATTATACAGGTGCTGGTCATATAATTAGAATATCTTCAAAAAGTTGATTTATTTCACTAATTCCATTTAAGAAGGGAAATGTGTACAATGCATACATTCATTCCACACAGACTGATTTATTTCAAGTGTTTATTTCTTTTAATTTTGATGATTATAACTGACAGCTAATGAAAACCCCAAATTCAGTATCTTAGAAAATGAGAATATTGTGAAAAGGTTCAGTATTGAAGACACCTGGTGCCACACTCTGATCAGCTAATTAACTCAAAACACCTGCAAAGGCCTTTAAATGGTCTCTCAGTCTAGTTCTGTAGGCTACACAATCATGGGGAAGACTGCTGATTTGACAGTTGTCCAAAAGACGACCATTGACACCTTGCACAAGGAGGGCAAGACACAAAAGGTCATTGCAAAAGAGGCTGGCTGTTCACAGAGCTCTGTGTCCAAGCACATTAATAGAGAGGCGAAGGGAAGGAAAAGATGTGGTAGAAAAAAGGTGCACAAGCAATAGGGATAACCGCACGCTGGAGAGAATTGTGAAACAAAACCCATTCAAAAATGTGGGGGAGATTCACAAAGAGTGGACTGCAGCTGGAGTCAGTGCTTCAAGAACCACTACGCACAGACGTATGCAAGACATGGGTTTCAGCTGTCGCATTCCTTGAGTCAAGCCACTCTTGAACAACAGACGGCGTCAGAAGCGTCTCGCCTGGGCTAAAGACAAAAAGGATTGGACTGCTGCTGAGTGGTCCAAAGTTATGTTGGTCCACTGTGTTTTCTGAGGTCCAAGGTCAACGCAGCTGTATACCAGGACGTTTTCGAGCACTTCATGCTTCCTGCTGCTGACCAACTTTTATGCAGATGCAGATTTCATTTTCCAACAGGACTTGGCACCTGCACACAGTGCCAAAGCTACCAGTACCTGGTTTAAGGATCATGGTATCCCTGTTATTATTTGGCCAGCAAACTCGCCTGACCTTGACCCCATAGAAAATCTATGGGGTATTGTGAAGAGGAAGATGCGATTTTATGCCAGACCCAACAATGCAGAAGAGCCACTATCAGAGCAACCTGGGCTCTCATAACACCTGAGCAGTGCCACAGACTGATCGACTCCATGCCACGCCGCATTGCTGCAGTAATTCAGGCAAAAGGAGCCCCAACGAAGTATTGAGTGCTGTACATGCTCATACTTTTCATGTTCATACTTCTCAGTTGGCCAAGATTTCTAAAAATCCTTTCTTTGTATTGTCTTAAGTAATATTCTCATTTTCTGAGATACTGAATTTGAGGTTTTCATTAGTTGTCAGTTATAATCATCAAAATTAAAAGAAATAAACACTTGAAATGTATCAGTCTGTGTGAAATGAATGTATACATTATACCAGTTTCACTTCTTGAATAGAATTAGTGAAATCAACTTTTTGAAGATATTCTAATTATATGACCAGCACCTGTAACTATTAATATTCTGAATATCAAATTTCTGAAAAGCTGCTTTGAAACCAGTTTGTGAAACGTGCTGCAGAAAGAAAATTGTAGAAAAAGGTATTTAAATGATTTTTTTAAACTAAACTTAATTAATTACAGTTTTTGTCAATTGCTAACAAGCATTTACCAATAAAGTACTTTTTCTAAACTCTTAACACAGCAACACACCTACATCACACAATTAGCCAAATAGTTCATTTTGTGGCCAAAACCACATTTTGTTAAATAAATACAAACTCTACATTTCAAAATGCTGATTCCCCTTTTCTACAAATACTAACTCTATCAAAACACAGCAAACCCCATTCAAAATCGAGTTATTCAGTCAAAACATTACCACTAGTTTCTATCCAAAAGAAACATATAATCAATCATATAGTGACTGTCAAAATACTAACAGTTGATGGCTTTACAAAAACTGCATTGCTTGTCATGTTTCAGTCCTACCGGCAAATAATAGACAATATAAAAAGCCATAGGGTTTTTTTTTTTTTTTTTTTTTTTTGTAATTTAGCCTTCACTTTACCTTCAACTGAAACCCATGTAACATTTTTAAGTGTTGAATGTCTTCGTTCTTGGCAACATACTATCTAAAACTGAATGAGTCATTACTTTATAGAATATACAATAGAAAAAATAGGGTCCCCTATGCAGAAATTCAGTTGGAACCTTGATTAAAACTGCTTTCATGTGGGTGGAGGATTGATGTGGATGGTGCCCCCATGATAGCTGATGCCAGTGATCAAAAAAAAAAATAAAAAAATAAAAAAATAAATAAAAACAGTAATAACAGTAATTGTAACCTTTTTATCTCACAGTTTGAACTTCTATTTTTGGAATTGTGAGTTTACATCTTGCAATTCAGACTTTATCAGAATTGTGAGATACTGTAAATTCACAATTGGAAAAAAAAAAAAAAAAAAGTCAGATTTGTGAGATAAAAAAGTCACAATTACCCTTTACACTTATATATTCAACACCTGACTATTCCTCCAACTGAGACTGGACTTTTCTAATTATTTCATTGATCTGTTACTTCAAAGTGCTTATCAGTTGTTACAATATTTTATATAGAGAGATATTTTTTCAGTACTTTTGAGATGTTGTTGTTGCAGAAGCAGAAGCTTTATACTATATTTAAGGTTTGGAACATTAGGTCTTCATTTCTGACATGCTGTTTAAGCATTTGTAAATAAGACTAAAAAGATCCATGGTTTTGGGTAAGCTTGTATGAAAAGAAAATGTAAGCATAGTATAGTATAGTATGATTATTGACTTTTGACAAATTGCTTTGTAAAGTTCATCATTTGTAAGTTATTTTGGATAAAGTCATGTGCTAAATGAGTAAATGTTTAGTCCTTCTTTAGTTTGTTTCCAGCAGTTCAGTTGTGATTCTGCTCTTATAATTTATGTATTTATTTATGTGTTTTTTTTTGTTTTTTTGTTTTTTTATTGGAACAATGCTGCATTTACAAGCAGAGACAGACACTCCTAGGTACAATATGCTGTAGATCTGGTTGTGTCAGCATTACTGAATGGTTTTCATTTTAATTTTTAATTATTTTTTTTTACCTGAATGAATCTGCCGTTAAATCACAGGACTGATAAAGCCGGTTCAGTGTCAAACCTGCCAACCCAGATTTACATTTAATTAAATACACAGCTGAAAAAACACATGAGAACAGGATGATTATTGAACATAATCAAAATAGTTAAACATGCTTTCTTCATTTAACTATGTATCTTCTGTGATTATGTGTGTTTGTTCACTTCGCTGTGGTTTGGGGACAAATTAGAATAGTTTTTGTCACGGCAGTCAATATAGTAAATTTATTAGGACACCCCTAAGTGCTTTTCACACCACAGGTCATTGTGTTTTTAACTCAACTTCAGTATAATCCATGTTTCACACTTAAGTTTCCTATTAAAACTCTTTATTTTTCTGTCTGATTGTTTACTGACAGTCTGTTTGATATGGGCGGTGAGTATTACTGTGTCTCCTCCGACATCACCTGCTCTTTCCCGACCAACGGCAAGTTCACGGCCGACCAGAAAGCCATTTATGAAGCCGTACTAAAGTCCTCCAGAGCCGTGATGGCCGCCATCAAACCAGGTACAAACACAGAGGAATCACTGTCGAAACACCACATCCTGAATACTAGAGCCAAAACTGCTTTCAAACTACAGAGACAGAAAACATGATTAAATTATATGTTCATTATTGATTCTGGGTGGATTCTGTTTTGACACCAAACTTTAGTTAATGTTTTTAAAGAAATTAGTTTACTAGTTAATGCTTTGAAAGAAGTCTCTTCTGCTCACAAAGGCTGCATTTATTTAATCTAAAATTCAGTAAAAAACAATGAAATATTATGTAATTTAAAATAAGTGTTTTCTATGTGAATATCTGTTAAAATGTAATTGATTTCTGTGATCAAAGCTGAATTTTCAGCATCATTACTCCAGTCTTCACTGGCACTTTTGATCAATTTAAGCAGCGTTACTGAATAAATATATGAATGTCTTAATTATCTTTCAAGCATTAAATAGTGTTCGTTGAGATTTGATTTTTGTTATCCAAGAATGCACTTCCTAAAACAACAAGTAGACACTGTGTTTGATTAAGCTGTAAAATGACCTCTGACCTCAGTCTCTGACCCGTCACTGATGCTCAGGTGTGAAGTGGACAGACATGCATCGTCTGGCTGACCGGGTTCACCTGGAGGAGCTGGTGAAGATCGGGATCCTGCGTGGGAACGTGGAGGAGATGCTGAAGGTTCATCTGGGCGCCGTGTTTATGCCGCACGGTCTGGGTCACCAACGTCCACAGTGTGGAGAGATTTACTTAAACAACAAAGAAATCTTAAAACTTAATACTTAAAACAAAAATTTGATTGCTGCTTAGATTTTTTTTTTTTTTTTTAACCTGAACCTTCACATCAAAAAAGTATACAGATTCCCTAATCATTAATATCACCACAAAATAATTTGCTCATAGTGTTTATACTGTATTTTACCCGCACAAATACTCACATACATAAAGCCATATACTGCACTGCAAATCTCAATTGCTTGATTGCTTATTTCATCTCTAAATCTAAAGTAATCTAAATTAATCATCCAGCTCTAAACTGTTAATTGCAACTATAAGGCATGAAGATATTATACAGGTGCTGGTCATATAATTAGAATATCTTCAAAAAGTTGATTTATTTCACTAATTCCATTTAAGAAGGGAAACGTGTACAATGCATACATTCATTCCACACAGACTGATTTATTTCAAGTGTTTATTTCTTTTAATTTTGATGATTATAACTGACAGCTAATGAAAACCCCAAATTCAGTATCTTAGAAAATGAGAATATTGTGAAAAGGTTCAGTATTGAAGACACCTGGTGCCACACTCTGATCAGCTAATTAACTCAAAACACCTGCAAAGGCCTTTAAATGGTCTCTCAGTCTAGTTCTGTAGGCTACACAATCATGGGGAAGACTGCTGATTTGACAGTTGTCCAAAAGACGACCATTGACACCTTGCACAAGGAGGGCAAGACACAAAAGGTCATTGCAAAAGAGGCTGGCTGTTCACAGAGCTCTGTGTCCAAGCACATTAATAGAGAGGCGAAGGGAAGGAAAAGATGTGGTAGAAAAAAGGTGCACAAGCAATAGGGATAACCGCACGCTGGAGAGAATTGTGAAACAAAACCCATTCAAAAATGTGGGGGAGATTCACAAAGAGTGGACTGCAGCTGGAGTCAGTGCTTCAAGAACCACTACGCACAGACGTATGCAAGACATGGGTTTCAGCTGTCGCATTCCTTGAGTCAAGCCACTCTTGAACAACAGACGGCGTCAGAAGCGTCTCGCCTGGGCTAAAGACAAAAAGGATTGGACTGCTGCTGAGTGGTCCAAAGTTATGTTGGTCCACTGTGTTTTCTGAGGTCCAAGGTCAACGCAGCTGTATACCAGGACGTTTTCGAGCACTTCATGCTTCCTGCTGCTGACCAACTTTATGCAGATGCAGATTTCATTTTCCAACAGGACTTGGCACCTGCACACAGTGCCAAAGCTACCAGTACCTGGTTTAAGGATCATGGTATCCCTGTTATTATTTGGCCAGCAAACTCGCCTGACCTTGACCCCATAGAAAATCTATGGGGTATTGTGAAGAGGAAGATGCGATTTTATGCCAGACCCAACAATGCAGAAGAGCCACTATCAGAGCAACCTGGGCTCTCATAACACCTGAGCAGTGCCACAGACTGATCGACTCCATGCCACGCCGCATTGCTGCAGTAATTCAGGCAAAAGGAGCCCCAACGAAGTATTGAGTGCTGTACATGCTCATACTTTTCATGTTCATACTTCTCAGTTGGCCAAGATTTCTAAAAATCCTTTCTTTGTATTGTCTTAAGTAATATTCTCATTTTCTGAGATACTGAATTTGAGGTTTTCATTAGTTGTCAGTTATAATCATCAAAATTAAAAGAAATAAACACTTGAAATGTATCAGTCTGTGTGAAATGAATGTATACATTATACCAGTTTCACTTCTTGAATAGAATTAGTGAAATCAACTTTTTGAAGATATTCTAATTATATGACCAGCACCTGTAACTATTAATATTCTGAATATCAAATTTCTGAAAAGCTGCTTTGAAACCAGTTTGTGAAACGTGCTGCAGAAAGAAAATTGTAGAAAAAGGTATTTAAATGATTTTTTTAAACTAAACTTAATTAATTACAGTTTTTGTCAATTGCTAACAAGCATTTACCAATAAAGTACTTTTTCTAAACTCTTAACACAGCAACACACCTACATCACACAATTAGCCAAATAGTTCATTTTGTGGCCAAAACCACATTTTGTTAAATAAATACAAACTCTACATTTCAAAATGCTGATTCCCCTTTTCTACAAATACTAACTCTATCAAAACACAGCAAACCCCATTCAAAATCGAGTTATTCAGTCAAAACATTACCACTAGTTTCTATCCAAAAGAAACATATAATCAATCATATAGTGACTGTCAAAATACTAACAGTTGATGGCTTTACAAAAACTGCATTGCTTGTCATGTTTCAGTCCTACCGGCAAATAATAGACAATATAAAAAGCCATAGGGTTTTTTTTTTTTTTTTTTTTTTTGTAATTTAGCCTTCACTTTACCTTCAACTGAAACCCATGTAACATTTTTAAGTGTTGAATGTCTTCGTTCTTGGCAACATACTATCTAAAACTGAATGAGTCATTACTTTATAGAATATACAATAGAAAAAATAGGGTCCCCTATGCAGAAATTCAGTTGGAACCTTGATTAAAACTGCTTTCATGTGGGTGGAGGATTGATGTGGATGGTGCCCCCATGATAGCTGATGCCAGTGATCAAAAAAAAAAATAAAAAATAAAAAAATAAATAAAAACAGTAATAACAGTAATTGTAACCTTTTTATCTCACAGTTTGAACTTCTATTTTTGGAATTGTGAGTTTACATCTTGCAATTCAGACTTTATCAGAATTGTGAGATACTGTAAATTCACAATTGGAAAAAAAAAAAAAAAAGTCAGATTTGTGAGATAAAAAAGTCACAATTACCCTTTACACTTATATATTCAACACCTGACTATTCCTCCAACTGAGACTGGACTTTTCTAATTATTTCATTGATCTGTTACTTCAAAGTGCTTATCAGTTGTTACAATATTTTATATAGAGAGATATTTTTTCAGTACTTTTGAGATGTTGTTGTTGCAGAAGTAGAAGCTTTATACTATATTTAAGGTTTGGAACATTAGGTCTTCATTTCTGACATGCTGTTTAAGCATTTGTAAATAAGACTAAAAAGATCCATGGTTTTGGGTAAGCTTGTATGAAAAGAAAATGTAAGCATAGTATAGTATAGTATGATTATTGACTTTTGACAAATTGCTTTGTAACGTTCATCATTTGTAAGTTATTTTGGATAAAGTCATGTGCTAAATGAGTAAATGTTTAGTCCTTCTTTAGTTTGTTTCCAGCAGTTCAGTTGTGATTATGTATTTATTTATGTGTTTTTTTTGTTTTTGTTTTTGTTTTTTTATTGGAACAATGCTGCATTTACAAGCAGAGACAGACACTCCTAGGTACAATATGCTGTAGATCTGGTTGTGTCAGCATTACTGAATGGTTTTCATTTTAATTTTTAATTATTTTTTTTTACCTGAATGAATCTGCCGTTAAATCACAGGACTGATAAAGCCGGTTCAGTGTCAAACCTGCCAACCCAGATTTACATTTAATTAAATACACAGCTGAAAAAACACATGAGAACAGGATGATTATTGAACATAGTCAAAATAGTTTAAGATGCTTTCTTCATTTAACTACGTATCTTCTGTGATTATGTGTGTTTGTTCACTTCGCTGTGGTTTGGGGTCATTGTCTATTTATCTCAACTTCAGTTTAATCCATGTTTCACAGTTAAGATTCCTATTAAAACTCTTTATTTTTCTGTCTGATTGTTTACTGACAGTCTGTTTGATATGGGCGGTGAGTATTACTGTGTCTCCTTCGACATCACCTGCTCTTTCCCGGCCGACCAGAAAGCCATTTATGAAGCCGTACTAAAGTCCTCCAGAGCCGTGATGGCCGCCATCAAACCAGGTACAAACACAGAGGAATCGCTGTCGAAGCACAACATACTGAATACTAGAGCCAAAACTGCTTTCAAACTACAGAGAGACAGAAAACATGATTAAATTACAAGTTCATTATATGCAGGATTCTGCTTGGATTCTGTTTTAACTCCAAACTGTAGTTAATGTTTCTAAAGAAACTTCACTTAAATGAACTTATTTCCAGTAAATCACAAGGATATCGAGAGTTTGCTCAATCCTCATGTGGGTGCAGTGCTCTAATGTCAGTGTTGACAGAAACAAGTTTGCATTCTTATTTGTGCTCGCCTCATAGCAACGTTTGTTTGCATGTCGAGAAATGAGTGGAGAAAAGAAAACTGACAAAAAAATTTAAGACGGACAACTGAGGATACAAGGTTAATGTGCCTGTTTTCTGTTTTCATGCCAGAGTGCCTATGAGTAATTACTCTCACGCATGCTATGGACAACTGCTGGGGTGCCTTTCCTGAAGGCAACTGTGGTCGCAATTTCAGTTTTCGTCAAACAAAAATTGTTTGATTAGAACTAAAGACGGAGGAGGAGAAAAATTCAGTGGGAGAAATCCTGACTCGAAACATGACTGTATAATGAAATGCTGTTTTACAGTTTAAAGGGACATTTTGAGTTCTACCCTAAAGAGATATAAGATTTGAGCTAAAGAAAAAAAGTACTGTTACTGACAGATTGCATTGCTGTTTTGAAATATTAATGTGATCCTGTGTAATCCTGGCAAACAATTTTGGAGATTTTTATCATCACCTATTCCAGTATACTAGCTTCACCTGTTTAATCCCTATTGCTAAAATTAAACACACAAAAAAGACATTTTAGTAATTTGAGCTCTTAATTGAGTTATTTCTTTTGTTGGAGTAACACAATCCATGCAAACAAAAATGTCAGCCTGTAAGAACATTTTACATGCAGAAAAGAATAATAATAATAATAAAATATTCAGAAGGCATAATCTTTTTTTAATATTAAATATAGATTAATTCAGTTGATCCAATGCTTCAAATATTTAACTGGGTAAAGTGAAATTACAGCTGGAAAATAATTCATTTGTCTAGAAGTGAGAAAATCCAAAAGAATATTTAATTTTTATAACATCTGGAATCAAATTCTATTTTCTAATTCTATTTATGACAACAATCTGCTTTGAAATACAGGAAATGCCATCTGATTTTGGTTTCAGAGTGGCCAAACCAGTCGGACACTTTTTTTTATCTGGATACTATATCAAATATGGGCTGCCTGAACAAAGGTTCCCGTCATCTTCTGCAAGGGTTGTGCAATCACGAGGGTTTATAAGCGTGTGGTGGTTAACAGGAGGGCTTAAACAGGACCTTCACAACTTTTAAAGAGGATCTCACACACCAGCACTGACTAGAAATGGCAGCACCAAGCAGGAGACACTTAGTCAAAAACATGTATGAAACTGATGTTACAAATTGGTCTGAAGAAAAAAAAGAAGAATACAGAGAGACTAAGCTTAGAGAAGAAGCAGATGTTATCTTCAAAATGTTTACACCAGTTTATCCATCTGATATGGATAATCTAACCAGTCTGATCTTCAGACCCACTGCAAATCCTGCCTTGTGGATGGCACTCATCACAGAGATGTATAAAAAACTCACTCCTAAGCGGATTGGTTACAGACACGTTCGAGATGGAGTCCAAGAAGGTGCAGCCCAAGACAACCCATTGATTTATATCACGGGTGATCGAGCTGAGTTGCAAGAATTTTGCAGAGACTTTAGAGAAAATCTGACTGAAATTCATATTCAGCATCTGGAAGAAAGAGTAAAAGAACTTGAACTAAAACAAACACAATGACACAATGAAAGAAGGGCTACCAAAATCAGGAGGTAAGCAAATGGTTCAACATTTCATGAACCAATAGTATAATTAATTTAGTATATCATCAATTAATAATATTCATAAAAGCGAGTTGAGTGATGTTTTTATGCTTTATTGGTTTGTTACTTGTTTACTGTTAATGTTTATGTTTAACTCACTCCAACATCACTTCATTTATGAGCTCAAAAAATGCAGGAAATGTTTTGACATCTGAATGTGTCTACTTTCAAGCTTCATTTGTTCATGTTGTATTAATTGTGTTGAATTGATTCATGTTTACTATATAATACTAGACATATGAGAGCATGAATATAACAGCAGTTTATTTGTTTTGTCTCTTCCACACAGAGATCATGTTTTCACCTGACTGATGGGAGCTCATGAAGACTTCCAGATCTCCAGCTTTACACCTGATTTAAAGCAAGCCACATATGAATTTCTTGTATTTCTGTTCTCTGTCACATTCAGGCCAAACAACTGTGATTATATCTGACACACAGTTGTTACACTTTTTATTATAGTTTGTATCTCTCTGGGTGTTAATAAATAGTACCAAAAAAAAAAAAAGAATCTAATGTTGGAAAAATGGAATCTGATTTAAAAAAAAAAAAAAAAAAAAAAAAATCTAATCTACATTTTTGCTGTTATTACACTGTTAATACATTAACCTTTCATGGCATGACCTTCATTGAACTCTTATAAAGTGTGTTTATGTGGTTTTGTGTTCATCTGTTTAATCACTTAAAAAAATACATAAATAAATAAAAGCCACTTTGGTAATTTGCCACTTTATGCAGTTTTCTTTGTTAGGGTAACACATTTCATGTGCAAACAAAAAATTCAAATTGTAAGAATGCAGAATTTGAGCAGAATTTGCATAAAGTCTCACAAAACCGAGATTTTTGTAACATCTGGAACAGAACAGCATAATCTTTTATAATGAACATAGATTCCTTTAATTGAACCAATTTTCAAAATGGTTAATTTGGAAACTGAAATGGAACACTCCATTTCGTAACATTCATTTTGGAATCAAATTCTATTCTATACTATTTAGGACGTCACATCAAAAATCTGCTTAGAAACTACAAATGCCGTCCTACATAGACGCACCATTAAATCCATTAGACAGCGCCCTCTTCTGGACTGAGTTCGTCATGAGACCTTGCTCAAATAGCTGTGTATTAGAATACATGGTAAAAGTTAAACAAAGAAAAATCATTCATGATTCGAAAACGATTGAAAAAAAAATAAAAAATACCTGTACCATATTCCACATGTTTAACGTAGACAGCAGAGACTCGAGACCCTTTGTATCAACACTGTTATTGAAAACAGACATTATTATTATTATTATTATTATTTAATGTTTTATTTTAATTTTTATGACAACCTGCCTGGTCTATTTAATTGTTTACTTCAAAACTACCTTCATTATATAATAAGGGTATCACATCAGGTTAGTTTTATTGCGCTCAGTTCATACCCAATAAATAGTAAAAACTGAGGGTTTTGCTGCTTGTAACTGCACCAGTTTGGTTGAGGTTTAGGTCTTGTCTCATGCACACACTCCATATTCCATCCATACATGCTTAGTGTTTCTTTAGTTTGTTTCCAGCAGTTCAGTTGTGATTCTGCTCTTATAAACCTTAATTTCGTCTCTGAAATGATTTATGTATTTATTTATGTATTTCTTAATGTTTTTCTTTTTTTTTTTTTTTTTTTTTTTTAACAATGCTGCGTTTACAAGCAGAGACAGACACTCCTAGGTACAATATGCTGTAGATCTGTTGTGTCAGCATTACTAAATGGTTTTCGTTTTAATTTTTTTTTTTTTTTTTTTTTTTTTTACCTGAATGAATCTGCCGTTAAATCACAGGACTGATAAAGCCGGTTCAGTGTCAAACCTGCCAACCCAGATTTACATTTAATTAAATACACAGCTGAAAAAACACATGAGAACAGGATGATTATTGAACATAGTCAAAATAGTTTAACATGCTTTCTTCATTTAACTATGTATCTTCTGTGATTATGTGTGTTTGTTTACTTCACTGTGGTTTGGGGACAAATTAGAATAGTTTTTGTCACGGCAGTCGATATAGTGAATTCATTAGGACACCCCTAAGTGCTTTTCACACCACAGGTCATTGTGTTTTTAACTTAACTTCAGTATAATCCATGTTTCACACTTAAGTTTCCTATTAAAACTCTTTATTTTTCTGTCTGATTGTTTACTGACAGTCTGTTTGATATGGGCGGTGAGTATTACTGTGTCTCCTCCGACATCACCTGCTCTTTCCCGGCCGACCAGAAAGCCATTTATGAAGCCGTACTAAAGTCCTCCAGAGCCGTGATGGCCGCCATCAAACCAGGTACAAACACAGAGGAATCGCTGTCGAAACACAACATACTAAATACTAGAGCCAAAACTGCTTTCAAACTACAGAGACAGAAAACATGATTAAATTACATGTTCATAATACATGGGATTCTGGTTGGATTCTGTTTTGAAACCAAACTTTAGTTAATGTTTTTAAAGAAATTAGTTTACTAGTTAATGCTTTGAAAGAAGTCTCTTCTGCTCACCAAGGCTGCATTTATTTAATCTAAAATACAGTAAAACCAATGAAATATTATGTAATTTAAAATAAGTGTTTTCTATGTGAATATCTGTTAAAATGTAATTGATTTCTGTGATCAAAGCTGAATTTTCAGCATCATTACTCCAGTCTTCACTGGCACTTTTGATCAATTTAAGCAGCGTTACTGAATAAATATATTAATGTCTTAATTATCTTTCAAGCATTAAATAGTGTTTGTTGAGATTTGATTTTTGTTATCCAAGAATGCACTTCCTAAAACAACAAGTAAACACTGTGTTTGATTAAGCTGTAAAATGACCTCTGACCTCAGTCTCTGACCCGTCACTGATGCTCAGGTGTGAAGTGGACAGACATGCATCGTCTGGCTGACCGGGTTCACCTGGAGGAGCTGGTGAAGATTGGGATCCTGCGTGGGAACGTGGAGGAGATGCTGAAGGTTCATCTGGGCGCCGTGTTTATGCCGCACGGTCTGGGTCACCTGCTGGGCATCGACGTCCACGATGTGGGAGGATATCCGGAGGTCAGTTCTTATAACAACAGAAGACGGAGAGATTTACTGAAATAAGAAGTTTTCTTTTTTTTTTTTTTAAATAATGTTATTATGTTAGCGGTTAGAGAGCCATAACAGTGTCCAAAATCTCAAGCAGGATTGGCAGTTGTCAATGTGTCACTGCACCATAATTTATATAATTTTATTACAGATGTTATTTAGACTTTTTGAAGATAAATCTTAACACCTCTCAAAACTTTTTTTTATTGTATGTTTTTATATATTATGTAGTTTTAGCATTTATTTATATATTTTTTCACAATGAAAATGCCATGGTGGATAAACACCAGAATGTGAATTAAAACCAAAATTATTCCGATTCCATAATTCCCAGTGTCATCACAAAAATGGGTCAAAAGTAAATGTTGCATTAGCAATTATATCCAACTTCATTATATTAACATTTATTCAATTTGTAACATTTGTAACAATTTTCTTTACAAATTTGTAACATTTTAAAATAATGATGAAACATTCTATTGTTTTTGTAATGTTTAAATATATATTTTAATTACATTTAGTTATGTTGTGTCACTTTTCAAAGTAAAAATAAAACAAAAATACTAGGCAGTGGCTTGGGTGTCTCTGTTGTAAAGGAAAAAAATAATTAATTACATGTTGTCTCCTGTCTGATTAAAACCAAATGTCCTTAAGATGTTTCTGTGTTTGTGGTGTTTCAGGGCACCGAGCGCATTGACGAGCCGGGGCTGAAGAGTCTGCGGATGGGCCGTGTGGTGCAGGAGCGCATGGTCCTCACGGTGGAGCCGGGAATCTATTTCATCAACCACCTGCTGGATAAAGCGCTCAACTCACAGGAGCAGTGCGGCTTCATCAACAACGACGTCCTGGCGCGCTTCCGCGGCTTCGGCGGGGTCAGAACACACATCACACTTATTACAAACAAACACATCCATGACGAGTCCTCCTTTTCTTTAACACTTAATCATTCTTACATAATTTTGCTAAGGATTTGTCAATATAAATACACATTTCTGAAAGCTCAGATTTATATGAATGTATTTTCTCTTCAGGTGCGTATTGAGGATGATATCGCTGTGACGGCTGACGGCGTGGAGCTGCTGACCTGCGTTCCTCGAACCGTGGAGGAAATGGAGGCCTTCATGGCGGATGAAACATCCAAACCCTTCAGTCCCATCAGCAGCCAGAAACTCTGAAGAGATAACGATGACGATGATGATGATGATGATATTCAAACTTTAACCTGTTTCTCAGTAAATGAGTATCTTTAATACTTCACTCTTTAAAGGGAAATCAGTCAAATGACAGCTGCTGTTTATTTGACATCCCTGATGTGAATCAGTATTGCAGCTCTGCATTTTGTTTAGAATTTTACTCGGTTCATGTGCATTATATTCTGTAAACTTTTTTGCAAGTTTGTAATACAATGCAATGCTTATTTTTAATAAAGGTCTGATTTCTCTAGCATCATTTCAATTCGTGGGTGAAATGTTATTTGCTTATTCAGAAAATTCCGTCGTTTAAGTTCCGTTTGAGTGTTTAAGCTTCATGGCCATGTAACGTTTATTTTTTTAATTTTCAGAGTTTAATATTTTTTAATTATAGCAGCTCTAAAATTTAACCTGCATTATAAGAACTTTCCCTAGTGAAAAATAAATCTGCTTAAATGTATTTAAAAGTATATTTATTTCAGGCTAAGTATACTACAAATACATTTACATATTTACTGTATGTCAGTAAATTTGTTAATAGATTTGAACTATACTTAGTATAAAGTAAATGTATTTTCAATATATTACTTTTTAGGGTTAATTCATTTGCATTATGTTCTTTATTATTTTTGCTAGTTGGTAAGACATGCATTTATGTTTTTAATAAACATGTTTTTTTTTTTTCTAGCATAATTTAGAATCAAATGTAAAATGTTATTTATTTGTTCAGAAGATTCTGTTGCTTAAATCTCAAATGATTTTGTTTTTTGTCAAACTAGAATTGGAAGAATAGCAGTAAACTCAGACAGGAGGAGAAGAAATTTTGAAATCCTGACTCTAAATGTGACTGAAGTGCCGTGTTACAGTTTAACCCTTGTGCACCAATAAAAAAAAAATAAAAAAATGTACACATAGGTCCATAGTGGACAAAAATGTCCATGTCAAAGAAGTGTCATAGAAATTTGAAGTGTGGGAGCACAGACTTAAGTTTGGTTTCATTTTAAAGAAGACCCATGGCAGATTACTGATGAAGTAGAAAAAGTTTAAAAAGTGAAATTTTAAAAAAAAGTTATAGAGGTTTAAATTTATGAAAATGCATTTATTAAAAGCATATTTTATATAAAATATATATTTTATGAAACATGTTGAACTCTAAACCTGCTAGAAAATCAAAGCCATAAATCTAAACAAGCTGTGTTCCAAATTTGAGGTTGATATCTCAAAAAATTAGCTTTGAGTAAGATTTTGTTTGGGCACAGTGTCAAATTTTCCCCATAAGATGCCAGCAAAACTCCACTGGTGCACACAGTGGTTGGATTTGTGATTTGCAGTAGAGTTTTATTTTATATTACAAGAATACACATGCTTACACAAAAAAAAAAAAAAAAAAAAAAAAAAAAAAAATTATGACATCTATACCAAAACACCCACCCAATTATAGCTGCATTATTTATCCAATTGGCTCTATAATATGTAGCATCAAAAAACAGGAATTAAGCGAGTATTTGCTTCATAGGCCAAGCCTGAAAAAATGGCATCATCTAGGAAAAAATAGTAAAACATTAAATTTTAATGCCTTGTCAACAGAATGAAAGCCTCCTAACAAAAATTGCATCCTTTTACAGTTAAATGGCAGTGCGATTAAAAATAGCAGTTTAAATGGGTTTCATTGGGGACATTTTTGTCCAAAAGGTGCTGAGAGTAACAATCTTTTTGTAACTAGTGCATATAAATTTTAAGCTTGGGAGCACAGAGTTAAGTTTGGTCTCATTTTAAAGAAGACCCATAGCAGATTATTGCCGAAGTAAAAAAAGTTATAGAGATTTAAGTTTATGAAAATGCTTTATGAACAATATTTTATAACAAATATTTAGAAAATATGTTGAACTCTAAGCCTGCTAGAAAATAAAGCCATAAATCTAAACAATCTGTGTTCCAAATTTGAAAACATGAATAAAGCAAATATTTGCTTTATTGGCCAAACTTGAAAAAATGGTAAAAATATTTAATTTTGAAGCCTTGCCAACAGAATGAAAGTCTATTAACAAAAATTGCATCATTTTACAGTTGAATGGCACTGTGATTAAAAATAGCAGTTTTAATGAGTTTTATTGGGGACATTTTTGTCCAAATGGTGCTGAGTGTTACACTTTTTTTGTACCTAGTGCAAAATATATTTATTAAAGGAAATAGAGGTGAAATAGTAAACTTCCAATAAGAATACACACCTGTGCCAATAACACAGGCGAAATGATCACAAAAAACAAGACTGAAAAGGACAAAAATGTCCAAAAGGTTGCACAAGGGTTAACGAAACAATTGCATTTTGGTTTCTGTCCTAAAGTGTTACATGATTTGAACAAATGGAGACAAATTTATGATTTATCATTACTGTCAGACTCGAATGACTGAAATGTTACTGAAGTACAATTACAATTGGAGTGCAATTGGAGAATCTCATCTTTCTGCATTCAAATAGATACTTGCTGTGGTTGTTTGCATACTGCATACTGGCTTTCCTTAAATGAACATCTTTTCCAGTAAATCACCTGGATGCAGAGAGTTTGCAGATTTACATTTAATCAAATACCAGGCTGAAAAACACACAGGAACTGGATGATTATCGAGGGTGGTCAAAATATTTTAACATGCTTTCCTCTTTTAACTACACATATTTTTGATTGTCTGTCTGTCTAAGCCAGAGCAAAGCAGTGTTTCACACTTGTAATATCGTAGATTATGAAACCTTGCAGGTTTAGCACTGCTTCTGCAGGAGTGGAATAGAGATCTATTTATTATTGCAGTTATTTTCCAAAATGTCTCTTCAGGACTGATGCGCAATTTAAACTGATCACTTACTGTATTCATGCAATCAGTGATACTGACAGCGGAAATGTGAATAAGAATATTAAATCTGGGTTTATTGAATACACAGTGTAAAACTTCAAAACTGAAAAGATTCATTTTTAACACAGGATAAAGACTGAACTGTGAAATATGTCAACATATTAATTTTAGAATGACACAGGGAGTGTTAAAGTAGGAGAAGCTTTGTATTACTGTAGATGCCATGATAGATGAATATGGTTATCATTCGGTACTGTGGCATATATAGTAGTACCATTGTATTAGCATCATCACTATACCATGATTTCAGTTTCAGTTTCATGTCTGGGGATACGTCTGTGTACTTAATCAAATATGTGCTGGACTGAACAATAGCTCTTGTCATCCTCTGTTTGGCTTGTGTAATCACAAGGGTTTATAAGGGTGAGGCGGTTAACAGGAGGTTTGAAACAGGACCTTCACAATCTTCACATGCCAGCGCTGAATAGAAATGGCATTCCAAATCAGGGTCAGAGACATGTATGGACCAAATGATGCAAGAACAAAAGCGCACAGAGAGAAGCAGCTGAACAGAAATCCAGATGTTCTCTTCAAAATTTATTGTCAAGGCCGTCTGCATGTTCTGCTCTTCAGACCCTCTGATGACGGCTGGTGGATAAACACACTTAAGGACAGATATAGAGTGATCTCTGCTCAGTGGACTTTCAAACATGCTGTTAACCAGCCTGTTCGGCACGTGATGAATCTCTCTGGTAATCGAAATGAGCTGCAAAGATTCTGTGATGAGTTTCCAAGCAATCTGGAGGCCTTTAATGCCCATGTTCAGGAAATTGCAAATTTGACAGCAAGAATACAAGAACTCGAATTAGAAAACAGAAGATATAGGCAACTATTAAACCAGTTAAGAGGATCTCTCTAAAACATGAGGTACAATATTCATAAAAGTACAAAATGTCATGAATTAACCACTTCAGATGAATGTGAGTTAAGTGTCTGTTTGGTTTATCTGTTTTGTTGTTCTAACTGCACCCGCAGTGAAACCATGGTCAAATGATTGTTTTTCTTTCATTTCATCTAGTTGTGTTAATGTTTGTAGATATTTAAGACATAACCAGCCTGTCTCAGCCACCATACTTTAGCTGAATAAATGAACATTAACAGTAAAATGAAATGCTGAGAAAACTCAAGACAAATACAACTGCAAATATTCCTAGGTACTCTAACATGAGTCAAGCATCTCCATGATTATACACTATTCGAGTGCATGTATGAGTTCCATTTCATCATCTAATAACAACTGTTTTGTTTTCCTGAGAACTGAAGCTTTTTGAATCTATAATAATAGACAAATGACTAACCGCAGTTTGTTTCATGTCTTCCACACAGAGACCATGAAGACCTGAAGATCTGCATTTTTTCACCAGATTCAAAGCAGACCAATTGTGAATTTGTATTTCTATTTTCTGGCATATTCAAGCCAGACTATGATCAAGTCTGTCACACTTCTTATTTGAGTGAATTTTTCTCATTGTGTTTATTGTTGAATGTCATTTTCTATATAAACACAAATTTTATTAAAGACTTGATTGCATTGTTACACTGTTAACACACATTAACCATTTGTGTCACACTGTATGGGTTAAGCTGTCATATATGAAGCTGACAGTAACTATTATGTTAGTGGGGTTTTATTATACCCAACATCTATTAGAAACTGCCCATTACTAAAATCACACAGGCGTACATACACACGTTGGGTTTCCGTGTTTTATTATGGGTTTAGTCTATAGGCGTAATGGTTTTTAATACCGCAAACTGTATTTTTATCAACCTACACCAACACTACCCCTCAACCTACTCCTCACACAAAACTTTTTGCTATTTTAGATTTTCAAAACACTTAATTCCGTATGACTTATGAGCTTTATGATTTATGAGGGGGCAAATTAAGCCAGTCGATTTAGTCAGTAAAACCTTTAAATACATTTTGGAATTTCTGTAGTGGATCAGATTCACTCTCCATGTACCATTTAAACGGTTTTACTTAATACATAGAGATTCAAAACAACAACTGAATTGGCCACTGCTTTAAAACAGATTTCTGCTGGACATGATTCAAGTTAACGCAGAAAAGCACGATGCGGGGGCACAAACACATCTAGTAACGTTAAATCTTGCTGAAAATGGCTGATTAAGCAGTTTATATTCTGAAATCTATTTCTAGGTTTTGTTCTGCATAAAATTGCATTTGGATATAAGAGGTCCTTTTTCTGACATAAATAAAAATACTGAGCTGTCACAACGGAGCGTCCTGCCGATCACATTTATGAGACTGTTCGGGTCTGGAGTTATACCGCACGGCATCGATATCTTCATCTAACCTTTTTTTTTTTTGGTTAGGTCCTGTTGTGAAAAGCGCTAAATGTATCTTCACGCCATGCAACGGGCACCCGTCTAAAACAACCTACAAAGTAAGCATGCACAAATTGTCCAGTCCCCGCAGATACTTCATTAAATCAATCAGACAGCGCCCACTTCTGGAGTGAGTTTGTATTTTACAAGAAAATACTTTGTTTTTCCTCAATTAAACGAACCTCACTCAATTCATTTGTATAATATTCTGTATATTTTTTGCAAGTTTGTAAGACAATAACCCAGCTAACAAATTGTGTAACTGTTACGTCGTGTGTTAGCAGGAAAGATTAGCTCAGATTTTTCTATCATCATTTAGAATCGTGTGTAAAATGTTATTTACTCATTCAGAAAATTCCGTCATATATATTCCGTCCGTCGGTATATTTATTTTCAACTCAGAAGTGAGTTGAAAAGTTAGAAAGCTTTCGGAAGTTTTTCAAACTCTAAATTTATAATAAAAGAGACAGGGCTCCTCAACTCACAAGTTTTTTTTTTTATTTTTATTTTTTTATTAGAAGTTATTTTAAATACACTTATTATTATTCCAAGTTATAAAAAAAAGAAAGAAAAATATTTTTTTCTTCTGCATTTCACATTTGCTCTTGCTTCATAAACTGCTATAGTTTATACTTGGGCATTATGATTATTGGTGACATGACAAATTGCTTGTGATGTTGAGATTTTCTTGGAGTAACGCCCGTCCTCAGCTGTTAACAGGGTGAAAACCATCATCAAATGGACCAAAGTGTTTTTTTTATAATGGATTGAGGGTTTGCTGGCTGTAACTGCAATCATTTGCCTGTGATTTGGGTGGGTGCAAGCTTGTCTCAGTTGTCTCACATTTAGTGTTGTTTTGAGGGGTGCGTGGAAGTTTTTCAGTCTGGTTCTCATGAAAGAACCCAGCCCATTTTTTTTTATTTTTGTCACACATACCCATTTATATGCATCCCTGGTTATTTATTTATTTATTTTTTAGTTAACATAATTTAATAGATTAGTTATCATGAACTAACAATCAGAAATACTTTACTAATACATTTTTAAATGTATTTTTAACAATGAACAACTTTCTGTTTTATTGACTGATATTAACAAAGATTAATAAGAACTGCAAAAATGTTGTTTGCTGCTAGTTGATAATGATTTCATTCATGTTAACTAATAGGACTTTATTGTTTGTCACACTCTTAGAAAAAAAAAAGATTTATTGAGGCTTTACTTAACTCCAAAAAAACAAACAAACAAGCAAAAACGTTTTGGCACAAAATGGTTCTTTGGGCTAAACAGTGCTTTATGTATTATTTAAAATGATTATACAATTAAACATTAAATTTACTTCTATACTATTAGAAAATAATAATTGCCACATGATCCTGCACACTGAAAAAGATGGTAATGTCTGAATGAACTGTGCTAAGTTTGTTTTATTGGCTTTTTTTTGTTTTAGAGGGAGTCCAGACATTGTCGATTGTTCCAGTAACACAGTTAACTCAATGCAAGTGCATACTTGTAACGCCACGCCAGCAGAGGGAGCCCTCACCCATTGACTCTCTGTTACCGCTCCCTCTGCTGCTTCTTGGGTTACTTCCCGTTTGGTGGCCATTTAAGGAGGCCTATACCAAACAGGCCTTGTGAAGTATTGTTTTGCCTGTGTGGACTCTACCAAGCATTTTTCCTGATTTCATTGCCTTGTTTTGTTTTCCACGGTTTTGTTTCTTTGTCATAGTTTTGTCTAGTTTCACTGCCTTGTTTATTTTGCTACTTTGGACTGCTCTCTGGTATTCTGACGTTCTGCCTGTTCATTGGATTATGCTTTTGCCTTGCCCTGGATATTACTGTTTGCTGGTGTCTGACCCTGCCTGTCTTGACTGCGATCTGTTTAATAAAGCTCACATTTGGATCTATCACGCTTCAGAAGAGTCCCATTACAGAATACTTCACCTACCAAAGATCCAGCGGCTTTCAGAACACACGACCAACAATCACCATGGATCCAGCATCACGCCTTGTTCAGCTCCGTCAAGGTAACTGGCCCATTGAACAGTACGTTATGGACTTTTGTGAACTTTGTCACTTGGTGGACTTTAAAGAAAGCTTTCTTAAGGACATTTTCTTCTTTGGTTTATGTAACAACATCTCTAATAGAATGCCTGGTCATCACCGCCACTGGTCACTGCTACGCTATATTGACTATGCTTTGTTGCTGGCGGGATCAGCATTTACTGTGGGGATCGCTAATGACAAACCCCACCATCCTCCTGTACCAGCCACACCAAAATGCTTACACGCCATGTCCGGTATTGTTAACATCATGCCGGAGCCCGCTCACGTCACACCTGCCAAGCCAAAGTCTGCTCACGTCATGTCTACCAAGCCACAGTTTACTCAAGTCACGTCTTCCGCTCCAAGGCCTGCCCACGCCATGCCTGCCGCTCCAGGGCCCGCTCAAGTTAATTACGTGTCCTCTCCTGTCTGATTACAACCAAATGTCCTCAAGATGTTTCTGTGTTTGTGGTGTTTCAGGGCACCGAGCGCATTGACGAGCCGGGGCTGAAGAGTCTGCGGATGGGCCGTGTGGTGCAGGAGCGCGTGGTCCTCACGGTGGAGCCGGGAATCTATTTCGTCAACCACCTGCTGGATAAAGCGCTCAACTCACAGGAGCAGTGCGGCTTCATCAACAACGACATCCTGGCGCGCTTCCGCGGCTTCGGCGGGGTCAGAACACATCACACTTATTACAAACAAACTAATATTCTAATATACACTGGAAATTATTTTACAGATAAACGTCTATCCATAAGTAGTCCTCCTTCTCTTTAACACCATATCATTTTTATTTGTAATTTTGCTAAGGATTTGTCAATATAAATACACATTTCTGAAAGCTCAGATTTATATGAATGTATCTTCTCTTCAGGTGCGTATTGAGGATGATATCGCTGTGACGGCTGACGGCGTGGAGCTGCTGACCTGCGTTCCTCGAACCGTGGAGGAAATCGAGGCCTTCATGACAGATGAAACGTCTAAATCCTTTAGTCCACTCAGCAGCCAGAAACTCTGAAGAGATGATGATGAAGATGATGATGATGAAGATGATGAAGATAACACTGTCTCTCTTCAACAGAGTATCTCTGATATTTCACTCTATAAAGGGAAATCAGTCAAATGTCAGCTGTGGTTTGTTCGATTACCCTGAGGTAACTCAGTATCACAAATGAATTACAGGATCATTTATTCTTTCATGCAGCAGCCGTGCAACATTTTTTTATGCTTTCATTTTCGGAGTTTCAGATATTCTTTACAAAGCAGCTCTGAACTGTTTAGCCTGAATTAAAAGAACTTCATTCATTTGTATGATCTTCTGTATACTTTGTGCAAGTTTGTAAGGCAAAGCAATGCTTATTTTAAATAAAGGTCTGATTTTTCTAGCATCATTTAGAATCATGTGTGAAATCTCATTTACGCTTTCAGAAAATGCTGTCATGCTGTTTAAATAGCATAATTTTTTATTTATTTATTTATTTATTTTTTTTTTTTTCTGAGAAAAAATCTGTGTTAAAATATAATTCCATTTTGTTTGTATTTTTCTTAAAGTGTTGATTTGAGTCAGCGGAGCAGAATGTCTGATACCATTACTGTCAGACTGGAATGATTGAAATGTTGCTGAAGTGTAATCTTTGCAAATAGTTTTGTAGATTCTCATCTTTCCTCATTTCAGTAGACACCAGTTGTACTTGTTTGCACACTGCATACGTGTAAAACAATGTGAGTGTTACAGCACTAAAATAGCTGTTGAGTGGTTTGGCTCCCCTTAAATGAACTTATTTCCAGTAAATCACAAGGATATAGAGAGTTTGCTCATCCTCATGTGGGTGCAGCACACTCACAAGTTTGCATTCTTAATTGTGCTCACCTCATAGCAACATGTTTATTTGCATCTAGAGTGGGAAAAAGAAGATGCTTTTTGAAGCATTTCTGTCCTCTAACTTTAAATGTATCACAACAAAAGAGAAGAAGTGCATTAAACTCACCAGACTTGCCTTCTTGCAGCAATCTGTCTTTTTGTTTAGGACATGTTTAAAGCACTTACTATGATTCTTATGTGTTCACCTCTGCTCTAGCTTAATGTTTTATTCTAATCTATATGATAAACTTAGCATAGTATAGTATGATTATTGACTTTTGACAAATTGCTTTGTAACGTTCATCATTTGTAAGTTACTTTGGATAAAGTCATGTGCTGAATGAGTGTTGTGGATTGTTCCAGTAACACAGTTAACTCAGTGTTGGTGTTCATAGTCTCACGAGTCCTCAGCTGTCAGCAGGGAAACGGTCACTTCATCAGTTTGGTTGAGGTTTAGGTCTTGTCTCATGCACACACTCCATACTCCATCCATACATGCTTAGTGTTTCTTTAGTTTGTTTCCAGCAGTTCAGTTGTGATTCTGCTCTTATAAACCTTCATTTCTTCTCTAAAATGATTTATGTATTTTTTATTTATTTATTTATTTATTTATTTATGAATGAACAATGCTACATTTACAAGCAGAGACAGACACTCATAGGAACAATATGCTGTAGATCTGGTTGTGTCAGCATTACTGAATGGTTTTTGTTTGATTTTTTTTTTTTTTTTTCCGAATGAATCTGCCGTTAAATCACAGGACTGATAAAGCTGGTTCAGTGTCAAACCTGCTGCACCTGATTTACATTTAATTAAATACACAATTGAAAAAAAACATGAGAACAGGATGATTATTGAGCATAGTCAAAATACTTTAGCATGCTTTAATTTTTAATCTCAAGGCTACAAGTCCATCTCCAGAGATCTTAATGTTCCTGTGTTCACTGTGCGCAATATCATCAAGAGGTTTTATAGCCCATGGCACTGTAGCTAACCTCCCTGGACGTGGACAGAAGAGCAAAATTAATGAAAAATTACAATGAAGGATTGTTCGAATGATGGATAAAGAACCTGATTAACTTCCAAACAAATTCAAACTGATCTGAAGACACAGGGCACAACAGTGTCAGCTCGCACTATCCATCGCCATCTGAATGAAAAGGGACGCTATAGTAGGAGACACAGGAGGACACCACTGCTGACACAAAGGCATAAAAAGCAAGACTGGAGTTTGCCAAAACTTAAGTGACAAAGCCACAATCCTTCTGGGAGAACGTACTGTGGACAGATGAGACAAAAGTAGAGCTTTTTGGTAAAGGACATCATTGCACTGTTTACAGAAACAGAAATGAGGCCTTCAAAGAAAAGAACACAGTCCCTACAGTCAAACACGGTGGAGGTTCAAAGATGTTTTGGGGTTGCTTTGCTGCTTCTGGCATTGGATGCCTTGGCTGTGTGAACGGTATCATGAAATCTGATGATTACCAAAGAATTTTGGGGTGCAACATAGTGGCCAGTGTCAGAAAGCTGCGTCTCCACCAGAGGTCATGGGTCTTCCAGCAGGACAATGACCCAAAACACACTTCAAAAAGCAATCAGAAATGCTTACAAACAAAGCACTGGAGAGTTCTGACATGGCCAGCAATGAGTCCAGATCTGAATCCCATAGAACACCTGTGGAGAGATCTCAAATCAGCAGTTGGGAGAAAGCATCCTTCAAATTCCTTGCAAAAGAAGAGTGGTCCAAAATTACAGTAGAGAGGTGTACAGGTTTTCCGCGGGTCTTTTTTAAAGTCTTAAGAATTCTTAAATCGCTTTTCCGTGAATTAAGGCCTTGAAATCAGAGTCTTAAATCAGAGCAGCAAGTCTTAAATGCACATAATCATGGCATTAATTTTCGTGAGGGATTGTTTTTCTCGTGTGTTTCATTTTAAAGTGAAGCGAAAGCGTAATTTCTGTGCTACATGACTTAAGCCGCTCAATATGCATTAAACAATATGCGGTAGATGGCAGTATGTGTTGCTTCATCTGTCAGTCACCCGAAGAAGAACTTGTCATTTTGATTTTTTTAAATATATATATATATATATATAGTAATAAAAATAATTTAATTCAGTTAGAGAACAGACAATACAATTAAAACTGAACGCGGCTGCTCGATGCAGTGTGCCGAACGACAGTCGCATCACAGATCAGATTTCATTTATCACCTGAAGAGAGTCGACCTTACTGACAAGAAAAGAGAGGTGAGACCATGAGACCATGGCGAAAGAGTTTCAAAACGAAATGCAAAAGCGCCTGTTTTAAAAATATTTTGGATTTTGAAAACCCTGTTGACTTCTGCCATTTATCTACGGTGATAGTGGAAGTTTAATATTTATTTGGTTCCACAGTGTTCGCTGATTTTTATTTATTTAAACGTATAAACGTTCCATGTTTCTTATTTATTTGGTTACACAGTGTTTAATGATTTTCAGTTTTGTATACCTATTTAAACTTTGTGTAAGTTATTATTTTATATTAGGCATATAATGGTAATATTATTCGTTTTGTTGATAAAAGTTGATAAAAGCTCGTTACGTTACGTTAATGCCGTTAATGTAAAAGTGGAAGTAAAATGCGCAGCAAAAAAACAAGCAAAAAAAAAAAAAAAAAAACTTTCGTTCTACACACGTAACGCGCCATTCCCGCATTCTCGCCCTCGCCCGCCCTCACCTCAAAAATCCTAATGTGTGCGGCTGACTGCAATCATAATAAAAGAAAAGAAAACGAAAAAAGCCAGGATGACGCCAGTGTATCACTTTCAGGTGCGTTCATAATCCAAACGTTTTTGGCTGTTGACGTTAATAACGTGTTTTAATGTCGGTAATAATTTTAACACCACCAACGCACCTGCCTTAGTTTCCATGACTTAAAATGCATTAACCTATATAAAAACAATGAGGCAATAACGATCGGTTAATTAAAAATAATCATATCCCACTGCGCAATGTGACGTCGTAGTGACGTCTTTTCCATGTCATTTTTGGACGTCCAATTTCCGTCCATTGATGGGGTTGTTTTGTAAAACACATTTACTGCAACTGCCATAGACGCCCAAATGACGTCCAAAAAACCCAGATCAAATGTTGAACGTCAAAATGACGTCCAAGTTGGGTAATGGATAGACGTCCAAATAGTGGACCTAGTTTGGACGTCGAATAGATGTCCATAATTGGTCATGGACCGACGGACCCAATATAGACATGATCTGCACGTCTATCCGACGTCCAATGTTTAGTGGGTATGGCTTCATTAAAAAACACTGTGAAAATATATAATGTGGGCTAATACGAAATAAACAATTTATGTAAATTACATATTAATACAGATGCCTGCAACGGGCGCCAAAGGCCTAATAATTGTTGTTGTTACAGGATGATCAAATCCCTGTTTAATATTGACCAAACATTTCATTAAAATATCCACTTAATCTTGTGATAGAAATGCTACAGCCTTTATAATTTCTTCAACAAAAACATGTGAACATCACAACCCTTGCCAAAAGTAACCATAGTTTTATCGTATTAAAACTGCTTAATTTTCTTTTGTGTGTTTTCTGGATGCTTGAGACAATAAAACCAATTAGACAACTGTATTAGGCCTATTAAAATTATTGTCATAGGTAACTGTCTAGATCTACAACTGTAATTTATAAATAATAAATTGCAATTTATTCATTTACTTTTATATTTTATTAAAGTTCTATTTTTACCCTTTATAATAGTTTGTTTTGTTTTGTTTTGTTTTTTAACTTTCATAATGAGGGAGGGTTCACAATACAATTCTGCTCAGGGCACCCATTTGGCCAGCAGCGGCCCTGTTTACAAGCTACTTAAAACTGAAGGAAAGTTAAGAAAAGAGGGAAAACTCAAACAAACTAAAAACAAACAGCTGCTTGATGCCGAATTGCCACTAATTTGAAAGTGAAAGTAAAATGTGCACTCCACTTTTACCGAAGGAAATGAGGAAAAGAGGGAAAACTCAAACGAACTAAAAACAAACAGTTGCTATAGACACTGAATTTCTGCTAATTTGAAAGTGAAAGTAAAACTTGAACTATACTTAGAGAAAATATTGCTTTATTGTTTTCCCTTCGATTTTTTTTTTCTTAATTTTTCTTAAATTTTCTTATGTTGGTCTTAAAAAGGTCTTAAAAAAGTCTTAAATTTACCCTCATAAAACCTGCAGAAACCCTGGGTGTAAGAACTCGTTCATGGTTACAGGAAGCAACTGATTTCAGTTATTTTTTCCAAAGGGGGTGCTACCAAATATTAAGGTAAGGGTGCCGATAATTTTGTCCAGTGCATTTTTTGGGTTCTCTGTGGAATTGATTTGACTTTTCTTCTGTTTTTTTTATGTTGTTCCAATGCAAAAACATTTGCAACTGCAACAATTTTCTGAAAGAAGCACGCATTTTCTGACTGAATTGCAAGGGTGCCGATATTTTTGGCCATGAAATGTATTCTTAACAATGAACAACTTTGTGTTTTATTGACTGATATTAACAAAGATTAATAAGAACTGCAAAAAATATATTGTTTGCTGCTAGTTGATAACGATTTCATTCATGTTAACTAATAGGACTTTATTATTTGTCACACTCTTAGAAAAACACTCTTACTTAACTCCAAAAAAACAAACAAACAAACAAAAACGTTTTGGCACAAAAAGGTTCTTTGGGCTAAACAGTGCTTTATGTATGTATTCACATTATTTAAAATGATTATACAATTAAACATTAAATTTACTTCTATACTATTAGAAAATAATAATTGCCACATGATCCTGCACACTGAAAAAGATGGTAATGTCTGAATGAACTGTGCTAAGTTTGTTTTATTGGCTTTTTTTTGTTTTAGAGGGAGTCCAGACATTGTCAATTGTTCCAGTAACACAGTTAACTCAATGCAAGTGCATACTTGTAACGCCACGCCAGCAGAGGTAGCCCTCACCCATTGACTCTCTGTTACCGCTCCCTCTGCTGCTTCTTGGGTTACTTCCTGTTTGGTGGCCATTTAAGGAGGCCTATACCAAACAGGCCTTGTGAAGTATTGTTTTGCCTGTGTGGACTCTACCAAGCATTTTTCCTGATTTCATTGCCTTGTTTTGTTTTCCACTGTTTTGTTTCTTTGTCATAGTTTTGTCTAGTTTCATTGCCATAGTTTTTGCCTTGTTTCACTGCCTTGTTTATTTTGCTACTTTGGACTGCTATCTGGTATTCTGACGTTCTGCCTGTTAATTGGATTATGCTTTTGCCTTGCCCTGGATATTACTGTTTGCTGGTGTCTGACCCTGCCTGTCTTGACTGCGATCTGTTTAATAAAGCTCACATTTGGATCTATCACGCTTCAGAAGAGTCCCGTTACAGAATACTTCACCTACCAAAGATCCAGCGGCTTTCAGAACACACGACCAACAATCACCATGGATCCAGCATCACGCCATGTTCAGCTCCGTCAAGGTAACCGGCCCATTGAACAGTACGTTATGGACTTTTGTGAACTTTGTCACTTGGTGGACTTTAAAGAAAGCTTTCTTAAGGACATTTTCTTCTTTGGTTTATGTAACAACATCTCTAATAGAATGCCTGGTCATCACCACCACTGGTCACTGGTACGCTATATTGACTATGCTTTGTTGCTGGCGGGATCAGCATTTACTGTGGGGATCGCTAATGACAAACCCCACCATCCTCTTGTACCAGCCACACCAAAATGCTTACACGCCATGTCCGGTATTGTTAACATCATGCCAGAGCCCGCTCACGTCACAACTGCCAAGCCAAAGTCTGCTCACGTCACGTCTACCAAGCCACAGTTTACTCAAGTCACGTCTTCCGCTCCCATGCCTGCCACTCCAGGGCCTGCTCATGCCATGCCTGCCGCTCCAGGGCCCGCACCTGTCATGACCGCCCTCCCAGAGCCAGTCCACAAGATGGCTGCCACCCCAGAGCCAGTCCACAAGATGGCCGCCATCCCCAAGTCTGTTCACAAGATGGCCGCCCCGTCTCAGTCCCCGGCCAAGGTGGCTGCCATGCCCGAGCCTCATCAGTCCAAGAACCATCTCACCCAAATTTCATCCCATGTCTGCCACACCCAAAGCAAATCAAGTAATGGCTGATCCTCTGATGTCAAGTCAAGTCAGGGCTGCGCTTTCAATGCCAAGTCCAGTGACAGCTGTGATTCCTGAGTCAAGCCAAGTTACAGCTGTTGTTCCTGAGTCAAGTCACATTACAGCTGTTGCTCCTGAGTCAAGTCAAGTTACAGCTGGGTTGTCTATGTTACGCCAAACCACAGCTGATTTCCATGAGCCAAGCCAAGTTACAACAGATCTTCATGAACCAAGTCAAGTTGCTGCTGTTGTCCCCGAGCCAAGCCAAGCCACAGTTGATCTTCATGAGCCAAACCAAATTACAGCAGATCTTCATGAGCCAAGTCAAGTTACTGCTGTTGTTCCCGAGTCAAGTCAAGCCACCGCTGACCTTCATGAGCCAAATCAAGTCACCGCTGGTCTTCACGAGCCAGGTCAAGACACAGCCTCGTCACGTCTCAGCTGACCCCCCAGAGCCTCGTCACGTATCAGCTGACCCCCCAGAGCCTCGTCACATATCAGCTGACCCCCCAGGAGCCTCGTCACGTATCAGCTGACCCCCCAGAGCCTCGTCACGTATCAGCTGTCCCCCCAGAGCCTCGTCACGTATCAGCTGACCCCCCAGGAGCCTCGTCACGTATCAGCTGACCCCCCAGAGCCTCGTCACGTATCAGCTGTCCCCCCAGAGCCTCGTCACGTATCAGCTGTCCCCCCAGAGCCTCGTCACGTATAAGCTGTCCCCCCAGAGCCTCGTCACGTATCAGCTGTCCCCCCAGAGCCTCGTCACGTATCAGCTGTCCCCCCAGAGCCTCGTCACGTATCAGCTGACCCCCCAGAGCCTCGTCACGTATCAGCTGTCCCCCCAGAGCCTCGTCACGTATCAGCTGTCCCCCCAGAGCCTCGTCACGTATCAGCTGTCCCCCCAGAGCCTCGTCACGTATCAGCTGACCCCCCAGAGCCTTGTCACGTATCAGCTGTCCCCCCAGAGCCTCGTCACGTATCAGCTGACATCCCAAAGCCTTGCCAGGTCTTGTCTCAGCTCCCAAGCCACGCAGAGCCCACGCTCCCAAGCCACATGTCCACAGCGTCCACACCCTCAAGACCGGCAGGCATCCCACTATCTACTTTGCTGCCTATATTGGCTGTTGCCATTTTGAGCGTGTGGGCTACACACTGTGCTCCAGAGGCCTCGTCTGACCACGAGTCTGCTCCTGAGGCCTCGTCTGTCCACGGGTCTGTGCCAGAGGCCTTTCCTGCCCACGAGTTTGCGCCAATACCTCCTGAGGTGTCAGCATGCACTGTAGAACCTCCTAAGGAGGTGGCGTCCATTAATGAACTCACTGCCACGTCTGACCATGAATTTGCACCAGTGCCCCGGAGGTGGCGGCTCTGGCTGCAGAATCCCCTAAGGGGGCGGCATCCTCCTATGAACTCGCTGCCTGTCATGTCACGGCCAAGGAGGCCTATCACGAACCCCCTGCCTGCCATGTCACGGCCAAGAAGGCTAAGCATGAACTCTATGCTCTGCTATGGATGTCATTAGTTCCACTGTGGATACCTTTGTTCCTGTCTGCTCTGCTTGCTCTGTCTGTCCCGCTATGGCTCCCTGTTATGCCTGCTCTGCCTGCTCTACCTGCCTCACCATGGCTTCCTGCTATGGCTGCCTTCTCTGCCTGCTCTGCCTACCATGGCTCCAGGCTCCTCCGAATCAAACATGGTGGACTTCTGCTCCAGTGTTACACCGTCTGCCATTTCTCCACGGCCCAGGTCCTCCAAGTTTCCACTGTCTGCTACTGCTCCATGGCCCAGGCCCTCCAAGGTTCCACTGTCTACCACTGTTCCATGGCCCAGGTCCTCCAGTGTTTCACGGTCTGCTACTGTTCCATGGCCCAGGTCCTCCAGTGTTTCACGGTCTGCTACTGTTCCATGGCCCAGGTCCTCCAGTGCTTCACTGTCTGTCCCTGCTCCACGATCCAGGCCCACCTCCTCTGCACGGACCTGGTCCCCCGTCCCACCCCCTGTTTTGCCTCTGTTCCCCCACCCTCCTGGACTGTTGTTGTTGTTTTGAGTGCCAGGAGTCACTCCTAGAGGGGGGGATTCTGTAACGCCACGCCAGCAGAGGGAGCCCTCACCCATTGACTCTCTGTTACCGCTCCCTCTGCTGCTTCTTGGGTTACTTCCTGTTTGGTGGCCATTTAAGGAGGCCCATACCAAACAGGCCTCGCGAAGTATTGTTTTGCTTGTGCGGACTCTACCAAGTGTTTTTCCTGATTTCATTGCCTTGTTTTGTTTTCCACGGTTTTGTTTCTTTGTCATAGTTTTGTCTAGTTTCATTGCCATGGTTTTTGCCTTGTTTCATTGCCTTGTTTATTTTGCTACTTTGGACTGCTGTCTGGTATTTTGACGTTCTGCCTGTTCATTGGATTACGCTTTTGCCTTGCCCTGGATATTACTGTTTGCTGGTGTCTGACCCTGCCTGTCTTGACTACGATCTGTTTAATAAAGCTCGCATTTGGATCTATCACGCTTCAGAAGAGTCCCGTTACAATACAGTAGTACAAGTCCTTAGCAGGGGGAAAACAGTCACTTGACAGTTTTAATATCACACCTGGTGAACCAGATTACATTTAATCAAATATGTGACTGAAAAACATATATGTTTGTTTTTGTTTTTAAATGGGATTTATGGGTTATGATACAGAGCAGGTTCAGTGCTACTTTTGCAGGAATGACGCTTTCATTGTACTAAAGAAGAGACCTTTATATTTTGTTATGGTCCAAAACAATTGGGTACAAGTAGTTCTTTGTGAGTGAAAAATATTTTTCTTATTTTGAGAATAAAATAAATCCTTGAAATAAATCCTTAAAATTATTTAAATATTACTGAAGTATAATCTTGGCACACATTTTTGGAGATTCTTATCCTTCTCCATCTGTATTTTGTTTGCATACTGCATACCTATGGGTGTTACCTGTAGATCACATGGATACAGAGAATTTGCTCATCTCCAAGAGAGTGTGGTGCTCTACTATCATTGTTGGTGTGCTGGTTTAATAGCAGCTGTATTTCTTCATTTTGCATCTAGAAACAATTGCTTTAAATGGTGGAAAACTTTCTGAAGAAAACTTTTGTCTTCTAACTTGAAATATATGACAGTGAAAAAGAAATAGTGCTTCAAACTCACCAGGCTTTCCCTCTTACAACATTTATTTATTTACAATTATTTTTTTGTCTGCATTTCACCTCGGCTCTGACTTCATGTACTTTAATTTTATACATTAAACTTGGCGTTGTACATTATAAATTAGATTTAGCTGGAATAACAGTCACACTCTATTCAGCTGGGTATTTCATCTTAGTCTTTTTAACTCTACCTTTTGTATGTCTATTGTGACCCTGAGTTACAAAAATCAACCTGCTCAAAGTGCCACGGCACACTGACACAACACATTGTTTGAGTCAACTTAAAATAATTTGTTACCCTGCTGCCTTAAAATTTTAAGTTCAGTCGACTGAAAGAAGTTTAGTCAACTTGAAAAGTTAAGTTGTATTAAGTGAAAACGTAGATATTTGAGTTGACTAAACAAAAAAAAATTGTTAAACTTAAAAGCTGGGCTTGTTACCCAGCTGCCTTAAAATTTTAAGTTGAATTAACTTTTTTGAGTTGACTGAACTTAAAATTTTAAGGCAGCCGGGTAACAAATTATTTTAAGTTGACTCAACAAATGTTTTTTTTTTTACAGTGTACCCATAACCCTACCTGATTAACACTATTATTAAACACTCATAAGGCATTTTCGATCTGATATGTGATGTGGAAAGGGAGAACAAGTGCAGCAAAAGGTGGATTCGAACGCAGATCAATCGCATCAAAATTTACCACCACCTTTTACTCCCTATCCCACTGCTGCTGTTAATAAATGAGCTTATTTTTTAATGTTGTCTAACCCAACCATACATTGTTGGGTGAAGTTACTGTAAATAGCCTCTGCCAACAAGGTGGGCTGTTTGCACTTAGTGTAA